>CP136065.1:128727140-129304802 GCA_032622095.1 Siphonodentalium dalli | reverse complement strand
TGCTATCATGACTTCATTGTGTTAACAGTAGACACTGATAGAACCACATGAATAGTGGTCATTATATCAATGTGAAGACAAATATTTTGAGAATATATGTCTGCCGAAAGATCATGAGGGAAACTAAAAGCTGCCTCGAGGTAATTTATTTTTTTAGGAAAATTATACGGGTAATCAGTTTGTATGCCGTAATTTTCTGCCTATATGACCTTACCTGTTTGGGTCCGTGGGCAGCAAGTAGACACAAGTGAGGCTCAGTGGTCGTGCAGCATGTGCTAATTTCATAATTTTCAATAATTCGAAGATACGAATACATGCAAATAATTTTTTGATTTGTAATTTGTGCAGGATTAAAATAGGTCGTAAATATCGGGTCCATTTATTGAACGACGTATAGTCATGTCCATATAAATAAAACATCATACAACTGTTGTTAGCATTAAGTTTTTATATTTAAAACAATAATTATTCAGTGGGTGCGGGTGGAAAAAGTAACCCCTTAGCCTTAGTAAGCCCATAAAAAAAATGGTCTATGTTGTGACATAATTATCTTCATTTTGATTATATGATTAATTAATGAAATATTATAAAATTCAAACAGGTCTGGATGATCCATTTGTCAATTTTGTGCTTAAGAATAAATGATAATGATTTGTGCTCATTTGTAAATAATTTGCGCTTAAGCGTAAATAATTTGTGCTTAAGAGTAAATAATTTGCACTTTTGCGCAGATAATGAATAAATGTGAAAATGCTTTCCTACTCTTACAATTTAGTTAGACCGGTGTCAGAGAAGGTACTGACAGGAAGACTTTAGACCAATTGGTCTAGACGTTTCACACCGATCGGTCAAATAAAGAACATTTGATGGTTCACCAATATGGGATGCGATTTTAACATTTGTACCTTATTTGCGCTTGAGCATAAATATGATCCATAATTGTTTTATTCTAAAGTTTAAGTAATTTGCGCATGGCCTCCCATACACCTATTCACCTAGACCTGATAAATTCCCATGAATCATGATAATTTTCAAACGGAATGACAACTTTTTATCAAATAAACTGCCAAATGTCTTTTTCAACTTTAAGATTTTTTTTTTTATGAAAATTTTATGTCTTATCTATTGGCAAATTGTCAACATTCAATCTGTTTAGACTGATTGCCCAACACCTTTAGACAAATCGGTCTAAATAAAGATTGATTTGTGGTTCACCCATATTGGTATGGGAGGCCAAATTCATATTTAATAGCTACTTATGCTTAAGGGTTCAAAATAGATTTAATATTGAGAGAATCCAATTAGTCATAAAGCACTGAAAATTTAAAAATACACTTAAGCGCACTGCCATTACGCTTAAGCATAACATATTTTTATAGCCTTATTACCTTACATATAATGATATAATCTAAGCTCGATATTTGTCAAAAGTTACTAGCATCAGGAATTGGCTGCATCCATTTCAGCTTCAGGGGAGTTTTCACATATGGAATATGAATTACGCTTGAGCGTATTGACATTACGCTTAAGCATAACAACATTACGCTTAAGCGTAATGGCTTTACGCTTAAGTTTAATAGATGATGCTTTGAAAAACATAATGGAAATCTGAATTACGCTCATGCGTAATGTCTTAATGCATTACACTTAAGCGTAATTGGCTATTAAATGTGAATTTGAACTCCCATACAATATGGGACATGGTTTTAATATTTACTTCTTATTTGCACTTAACTTAAGCATATATATGAAAATTATGATCTTTTCGTGCTTAAGCGTAAATGATTTGCATTTGAGCAAAATAATTTGCATTTACGCGTAAGTGATTTAAGCTTAAGCGCAAATAAGGAATAAATGTAAAAGTACATGCCATTCCATAAACATGACCTAAAGTTCTAAACCTGATAAATTACTGTGAACATGACCAATTTGAAACAGCATGACAAATTTTTATCAAATTTACTGAGAAATTTATTTTTCAACTTGAAGTCTTTTTTATGAAAATTTGTTATCTCTTATCCATTGACAAAGGCATAAATCTTATTTGTTGAGTTTGAAATGTTCTGTCACTTCTCTATCGTGTTGGTGCCCATATATGAGCTTTTGTGCTGATACAAAATATGTGTGAAGATTTCGTGTAAAGTTGAAGTCGAAACCGAAAGCATCCTATAATTAAAAGTTTGTAGATACATACATGTCAAGATTCCCGAAGATAAGATTGTCCGGCCATCAGGAAACATATCTGTGATCACCCATTGAACCAGTCTAAGTTATTTGCTGTGATTTTAACACTAGAATGTGTTTCAGTCGCTTCGAAATAAAATGGCGACCTCCAATCTGGCCGTGTGCTCCACGGAAACAGTAACGATAACTCTTGAAGACTATCGGTCAAAACCCATGTATGGTATTGAACATGTCCTCAAAACCAAGGGATTCAGATTTGGTTTTGATCAAAACCAAGGGAATCAGATTTGGTATTGATCAATACCAATAAAAACCGAATTTATTGTCAGTGTATACCGTTCTTTAGCCCCCAGTGCTAAAGATCGGTATACCGTTCTTTAGCCACTCCGTTTGTGACCATCATGTTTATTTTACAGACTTTATGACTCGTTCCCACTCTCCCACTCGAGTAGACCGTTACGCGACAATGAAGCCGAATCGTCTTATCGAATATACATAATATCGTATAGCTACAAATTATGCAATTATGGCTTTTTTTTAAGAGTCATCAGATAATATTGTAACGATTATATGTTAACCCTAAACATCCGTACACATATGACCACAATGTATTATGTGTGGCACACAATTGTGGCACATAATGTGGTGTGTGGGGGCCGGAGTGGCTGGCATTCGGATACGAGTGGTGTAACGTATATATTTTGCGATTGCCAATACACCATTGAAAGTAATGGCACAAAGCAACGAACAGTTATATGTAGGAACCCAGAAAGGTCCTTATGTTATCGATTTACCACGTGTGTATATACATACTATATATACAACATACTTACTGCTATTGGTAATAAACACTTTACTGTGGAACATGTTTATATATACTGTCATGATTGTTATGTACACATGTAAATTACACTATAGTTTATAACTATTCCAATTTAGCCCTAGGACCACATATTTAATGGGCATAATATTGACATAAGACTTCACTATGTTATCATATATGTTGCATATACTGCAATTGATATGTATGTTTAAACGAAATGAATTTTATCTTATCAGGGTCTCCGTCTTGGTTTATGGTTATAACCAAAAATTTTATGGATGTTTAGCGTCACGATGACTTTCAATTCGTATTGTTCGCAGATTTAGTTTTCGGCTTGTTAAGTTCTAGAATTATTCTTTTTCACTTATTTTGAAAAAAATAATATCGCTCAGATTTGCACACAACAATCTAAATGAAATTGTGCATAAATCCCGAAATGTCCGCGCAACATATAAGTGACCGGATGAATTGACTGATTAACCCTTTGAGTGCCAGGGGCCGATATTATCGGCCCTAAACCTACACAATAAGTCTGTTAAAGAATATAATAAAATATATTAAAATTGTAAAAAATTGTAAAAAAAATAAAAAATTGTTAGGCCAATGCATTCTCTTATATATGCGAGGCGACCTATGGTCGACTCGCATATATAAGAGAATGCATTGGCACAGGGTATATGGGTTGATACAAAAATCGGACCTGGCACTCAAAGGGCTTTGTTCACAGAGATAATTGTGATTATAGCTCCACTCGTGCAAAACGATCGCGAGACCCGATGATGAGTGTAACGTGTCATGCATCGTATATATAAATCTATTTGTCTTCAGGGACAGTATTTGTTTTGTTGTGGGGGGGGGGGGGTTGGCTCCCAACCTCGGGCAAAACATTCCAACAGAGAATGAAAGTGTCAATGACACTGTAGCTCAACTTAGGTAGGGGAATAATTTAATGGTTGACAGTAAATGGAGGAATAGGAAAGGTGCCAATTGAAATGTCTAACCTGCGCCAAAGGATTTAGTGATGCAAAGAGTAAAATACAAGATGGCTGCTGGTGGCCATTTTTTTGGCCAATTGACCCCAAAAGGACTCGTTCCCATCTACGTATAATTGTTAACATCCATGACAAATTTTATGAAGATCTGACCAAAGCTACGACCTACAAATTTCATGACGATCAGACGAACAGTACGACCTGTAGACCGCGCCAATGGATTGAATTTTGAAATCCAAGATGGCCGCTGGCAGCCATGTTTTTTGGCCGAATGACCCCACAATGATTCGTTCCCATCTACATGTCAATGTCAACATTCATGACAAATTTCATAAAGATTAGACCAAAGGTACAACCTGTAGCCCGTGCCAAAGGATTTAGTCATGCAAAGAGTAAAATCCAAGATGGCTGCTTGCGGCCATGTTTTTTGGCCGAACGAACCCAAAATCACTCGTTCCCATCTACATGTCATTATTAACATCAATGACAAATTTCATGATGATCAGACGAACAGTACGACCTGTAGCCTGCGCCAATGGATTGAATCTTGAAATCCAAGATGGCTGCCAGCGGCCATGTTTTTTGGTCGAATGACCCCAAAATGACTCGTTCCCATCTACATGTCAATGTCAACATTCATAAAGATCAGACCAAAGGTACGACCTGTAGCCCGTCCAAGATGGCTGCTGGTGGCCATGTTTATTGGCCGAACGACCCCAAAATGACTCGTTGCCATCTACATGTCAATATTAACATCCATGACAAATTTCATGATGATCAGATGAACAGTACGATCTGTAGGCTGCGCCAATGGATTGAATCTTGAAATCCAAGATGGCTGCCAGTGGGCGGCAATAAGGCGAGCAATTTCCATTGATAGTTCTTATACAAAACATCGCAAGAAAAGATAAATGATTATGCGTGCTCTCTATCCGCTAACATACTAGGCAACATCCGAATATCACATGTTCTGGTCTCTTAGTCGGGTAATTCATCCACTCGGTTATAGGGATTTGGCAGCGGTGAGTTGGTGTAACATAACACCTCCCCCAGATGCCGGGCAACACTTTCAACAGTTAGAAATGTCTTGCCCGACACAACATAAGTTAGAATTTTTTTTTTTAGTATTTATAGTGTGTAAATTGTTTTCAGACAAAAACCTCAAAAATCAAGAAGTCAGGATATATGTGACCCGCCATATCAAATCCAGTCGTAAGTCGGGATTATTTTACCCTGTCCCAATGCATTCTCTTATATATGCGAGTCGACCATAGGTCGCTTCGCATATATAAGAGAATGCATTGGCCTAACAATTTTTTATCATTTTTTTTAAATAAATGTTTCTTACAATTTTTAGGACATAAAATAAAAAACGTCCATTACCCTGCAGGGAGCCCCACACATATATAGAAGCATATAGAAGAGTGTAGTCTGCTCATGTTTGTCTGGGGCTCTGTATGGGTGAAATTATAAAATTGTTAAAGAATACAAGAAAAAATTATTAAAATTGAAAAAAATTGTTAGGCCAATGCATTCTCTTATATATGCGAGGCGACCTATGGTCGACTCGCATATATAAGAGAATGCATTGGCACAGGGTAAAAACATCCCGACTTACGACTGGATTTGATATGGCAGTTACATATATAAAACTATTTCTGACTAATTGGGTGTAATCTACCAGATATTCCCTTGTTCACTAACCAAAGTGAGCCTTTCAGAACAATTGCAGTACCAGCATACTTAGCTAATATTTAAACAAACTCCCCGAATATGTTGACTGAGCATTAATGTTCATAGAAGGCCTTTCACGTCTATTACAGACTCGATCATTTCACCATAATGCATTACGTTTAAAATATATCGTACATTCAATTTAAGAATTTTGTTGTCTCCTTACTTTTAAAGTGATGTGAAACACTCCGGATCAAATATTAATGGAGAATAATCTTTCTCAAAGTATTTATTTTTACAAATATTATATCCAAATTGACAACCCACACCATCTTTCGAATATATAAATTAAATGCAATGACTCTCGATGGTGAAATCAATTTCGTTAGTTTGTCACTGATAGCTCCATACTGAAACAATTCAGTGCAGTTCAGACGATGTTTTCCAAGGTCAATATGTTTGAGATTTTCGGCGATGTTGGCAGCATGGCTATGCAAAACTAGAGTAAATTATTGGGTAGTCCAAGTCTTCTCGTACTAAAACCGGCTAAGATATTAGGATATAGGTGCCGGTCTTTAAAGACCGGCACCTCCATCCCAATATCTTAGCCGGTTTTAGTACGAGAAGACTTGGACTAATTATTGGGATGTTAGATATCTGGACTGAAACAATTCTGTTTTGAATATGACATGATGTAATACCAAAATCCATTGTTTTCACATGAGCTACAGTAATGCCCTAAATAATCGACTCCTTAATCACAGCAGAATTATGGGTAATTTTTCAGGATTTTGTCGGAAATATGGCTTGTTGCAATTCATCGGAAAGCTCTGTATGATCAAATGAGGGTTAATTATAAATGATCCAATGAGGGTTAATAAAAATATGATCTCACGATAGTTAATTAAAATGATACCATTATTGTTAATTAAAATATGGTCCCATAACTGATCAGGGTTAATTAGAAAATGGTCCCACGAGGGTTAATACAAATATGGACCCAGGGGGTTAATTGAAACATGTTCCAATGAATGTCAGTTAAAATATGGTAACATGGGGGGTAATTAAAGTTAAAATATGGTCGCATGAAGAGGGTTAATTAAAATAAAAATATGGTGTCATTAAACGATGTTAAATAACATGTTCAAATTTCTTATACCACCCTCAAATCCCCATGCAATATAATAGTTGATACCATTTGATTTATGTCACGTGAAAATAACAAAGCAGGTTAAACAACAGGTTAAACAACAGTAGAAACATAGTGCACAGTGTGGTAAGGGTTAATGCGGGAATTTCCATTCAGCGCTCACATCTCACCGTGGCCATGGTGCAATAAAGCATGTCAACATGTATACACACCGACCTAAAACTGCAAAGGCTTTAAGCGATATGTGAATATCCATCGCGATCAACAATATGCTACCTATATTAGACCACAACAATACTTATTGTCAAACTTCATTACATGGTTCAAGTACAATGTACGAACATACTCAAGTACATTTCTAATCATATCGTTCGGGTACGAAAATATTCAAGTACATTTTATTCATATTTCACTCATTTGCCCATACCCTAATTAGCAAGCGAAAAACACAAACCCAGAAAACACCATAAATGGCACAATAATAATTATGGCATAAATAAAATACACCCATAGTAACAGAGTGTAAAAAAATTCATCACTCGTGATATTGTGGTGACCACTCGCCAAAAGGCTTGTGATTAAAACCACATTGCCACTTGTGGTGAAAATTTGGGTACACTTGGCTACTATGGGTGTATTCTATATAGCACATGTTCACACAATAAGAGATATGACAAAGAGACCCATCATCAGCTGGTGGCTGAAGAGAATAATTTATTGGGATTTGAGAGTTATCAAGATGGGAGCCGAGCTAGTGAAGCATTAAATATCCTGTGCCAGTGCATTCTCTTATATATGCGAGTCTCCCATATATAAGAGAATGCACTGGTTTACAGGGTCAATGTAATTATTGTTAGGCTAATGCATTCTTATATATGCAAGGCTCACAATGGGAGACTCGCATATATAAGAGAATGCATTGGAACATGGTTTTCGCAAAATTTCAGGTAGATCCAGTTCAAACTCCATGCAGGGTTTACCTCCCTTGATGACTCGGCAAGACCGCTGCTGCCGACATTTCACCCACATTTGGACGGCAAGTCAAAGACAAGAGTTCTAATTTGCTGCAATTTTGACGAGTAGCTTGCGAAAATAGTCAACAAAACTACCGCTCTGATTTTCCATTCTGTAATTATGTTTTATTTTGGGAATTGTTCTCAAAGCATATAGAAAATTTTACTTTTGAGCGATCGGGTTTCTCCATTTTTGCTAGAAAATACCACGCTAAATATAGAAACATGGACTAGTACCCAGCCGGTTACAGAGTCAGAAAGGAAGCATGACTGGTAGAGATTGGCTCCAGTTATGGAAGGGTAATGGGAGGTAACGTGACAAACAGAGCTTTCCGATGAATGGCAACAAGCCATATTTCAGACTAAATCCTGAAAAATTGCCCATAATTCTGCTGTGGTTGAGGAGTCAATTATTTAGGGCATTACTGTCATAGATAACACTATTTGTGATGTTTTATGGTTGATACAAAAATGCAGTTAGCAGATTGTGTTCTCACCAAACTAGGTGCTTCCCCAGTCTTGTGAAATGCAAACATTGAACAGTGGTAAAATTGCTTTTCATTTTGGTTTTATTAAGTTAACTGGTATATAATGAAGCAATTTCCTCATGTACAATATACACTTGGTACAATTGTAAACTTGCCTATTCATAATGTATATATTCTGTTTATTTAAATATTGAAAGGGAGATTGATAGTCTGAGGGGTTAAATGTTTTTATCATGTCTTATTGTGTGTAAGGTGATAGGAGTGCAGTGAGGTGAGAGAATTATTGTATTGAGTGAAGGTATGCTGTAGTGTGAATGAGTAGTGTTAATGACTGAATGAACTGAAGAGACAAAGGACAGGCACTGGTGTGTTAACTGTGGGAGACATAAGTCAATTTTTCAATAATATTGACTTAAATTTGGACAATCCTTTGTTGGGAAAATAATAGATGCAATGATCAAGTTTTGACAACATTTAATCAGTTATCAAACTATTGAAGCACCTGCTACAGACCAGAGCATCCACCAGTTCGGCTGAGGTGATTGTAGTGATTCACTTTACTAGAATGCATGTTACCCATGCAAATTCATAATAATTCCAGGTGTGTGTATTGATGCCAACAAAAAGGTAACCTAGCTGGTATATTATTGTATTCCCTAGTTGAATTTTCCTACATCACGTTTTCATTGAAAATTCATTTTGTTCACCGAGTTCATGCTGGGCCATATTGTACAATAATTCTTGGTGATATCGGAGCCGAATATTATCAAAATTGAAAGACCTGGTGAGTTTAAAGTGAACAAATCTCCCTAGTTTCAATTATTAAATACTATTATGAAATCATGAATGAATTTATGGGAATTCATATCTGTACGAGTAAGCATTGTGGCCACTTCAAATCAGGGGAGCAGCTATGGAGATTGGGGGTGGGGCTAATGAGCCTGTGCCCACTCATGTTGCAGACCCTCAACCATCAGAATTTGTTTACCTCCAGCACATCATAAACAAGCATACTGCCACACTTGCATGACGGGAGCTGCACTGGTGCAGCATTAAAGATCCTGTGCCAGTACATTCTCTTATATATGTGAATCTCCCATCTGGAGCCTCACTTATATAAGAGAATGCACTGGCATAAAAGATCAAGGTAAAAATTGTTTAATTAAGTTTATGTTTAGAGTCACCCAGGATTCTGAGAATTAAATGTGAAATGCCGTGATTATTTATTATTAGCACTTTCATGATGGGAGCTGCACTGGTGCAGCATTACAGATCATGTGCCAGTGTATTCTCTTATATATGCGAATCTCCCATAGGGAGCCTCGCATATATGAGAGAATGCAAAGGTCAAGGTCAAAATTGTTAGGCCAATACATTATCGTATATACTATGCAATGATCCCCATGGGACTCGCATATAAAAGAGAATGCATTTGCACAGGGTTTTGTCAAAATTCCAGGAAGCTCCAGTCATGAAAGGATTATACATGTATCATTGCAGGAAGCAGTGATGATATAAGACCAAGCCTTGAAATAGTGTGTCTGTCATTTGCAGAATGAGGTTCCCAGAGGGTGAATTTAGTGATGCTACCCCACATAGCGGGCTAGCATCACCAAATTCACCCTCTGGGAACCTCATTCTGCTGAGGTGCAAGCAGAATGAGGTCCTCAGAGGGTGAATTTGATGATGCTAGCCCGCTCTGCGGGTTAGCATCACTAAATTCACCCTCTGGGGACCTCATTCTGCAAATGACAGGCACGCTATTTCAAGGCTTGTATAAGACCATGGGGGTCCTCCTTTTTGTGGTACAGAGAGTGCTTACTTCCTGTCAGTGAACAGAAACAAAAAGTTAAGTCACAGCAGTGCATAGTTTGTTACACAGTAATGCCCTAAATAATCGACTTCTTAACCACAGCAGAATTACAGGTAATTTTTCAGGATGTAGTCGAAATAAGGATTATTTAGGGCATTACTGTACATGTATTTTGTATATGCCCGTTTTTATACGCCCGTTTGAAAAAACTGTCATATTATGTAAATGGGTTGTCTAGCCGTCCGTCCATCCATCCTAGTCGTCCGCTTTTGGTTTCCGGATGATAACTTTAGATTGAATCGAGCGAACTGAACGAAATTTGGTATGTTAGTTTACCACACCAAAATACAGATTATGTTCGAATATGGGTTTCGTCTGCATGATTTTGACTGAGTTATGCCCCCTTTTTTCCACTTAGATTTTACCCGATTTGCTGTTTCCGGATGATAACTTTAGATTGAATCAAGTGAACTGAACCAAATTTGGTACGATAGTTTACCACCCCAAAATACAGATCAAGTTCGAATATGTTAATTTTTCAATCAAAAATACCACACTTGGAAGTTATTGTGTTTTATTTTGTTTATTATTTAGTCTTAAAAGGGGTACTATACGACAAATGTTCGTTGGTTTCTATAGTCTCCGAGTCTGAGAATAAGGTAACAATTTTTCCATTATTTGAAAGTCTGTTGAGTACGAAGTCATGTTACGGATGACAAATTTACCGGAATGCAAAAATACAAATTGTCGTTGTCGAGTAATTTTTGTAAAGTTTTCAACCAAATGAATCAAATAAAAGTTATATTATATGCATACTAGTCCCATATAATCATTTAAGTTATTGTATCATCGCTAGTCAGTGAGTGGCTTGAGTGTTCTCCCCGTATCATCATAATATTTTAAGCGATCGTGTGTGCGATCGGTTTAACAATCCAGTATCCCTCAATTACTGTTTTTGATTACGGTAATTCGTAATTTAATTGACGCCATTTTATGGCTCCAGTCATAAATTCAATTTATATCAAATTATTAACTTTTAAATTATTAAATTTTAAGATAGCCTATTAACCTGAGCGTTTACAGAATACATCTTCGACTCAAATTACTTATGTTTCTATATATTATCGATATTAGATCGTTGTTGTCACCGGAAATTTAATGAAAATGGCGTACAGTACCCCTTTAAAGGCACTCAATCCGATCAGATGCTTCTAAATTACTATTTCTTTGGCTTCGGGGGTAAAAAATATTTGATTCGAGTCGAGGAACCCACCCATAAAGCTCAGAGTGATCAGATATCGATTTTTTATCTTAGTTATTTCAATTGTTTCTAGCCCAGAAACTCGTGTTCAAACGGACGTTCTTGCAGGAAAAGATGGATAACTCTAATATCAAGTGGTAATAATAACCACTTAATTTTAAGAGTTATCCATCTTTACCTGCAAGAACGTCCGTTTGAACCATTTTGAACACGAGTTTCTGGGCTAGAAACAATTGAAATAATTAACTTCAAAAATCGATATCTGATCACTGAGCTTTGACGGGTAGGTTCCTCGACTCGAATAAAATATTTTTTACCCCCGAAGTCAAAGAAATAGTAATTTAGGAGCATCTGATCGGATTGAGTACCTTTAAGTCAAAGGTTTCAAACAAATGAATTAATCCTTGCCCCACTCTACTCCAGAAACAGGCGTATTATGCCACGCCCCGACGGCATGCTCTTGTTAAAAAATGGGATGCTGATTTATTGGTTTGTCCATCCATCTACCGGTAGTCGTCTGTTCATCTGTTCGCCTTTGCAATTGGATTCCAGATGATAACAGTAGATAGTCTCAACTGAATGGAATGAAATTTGGTATGTGGGTTTACTAGCACAAAATACAGGTGTGTTCGAATTCATGATCTGCACACCAATTTTTATCAGAGTTAAGTTATGGCCCTTTTTGTTGGATTTTGCATTAAATTTTCGTTTTCCGGATGATAACTAATAAGTTTGAACAGAATGAAATCTGTTATGAGAGTTTAATAGCCAAAATACAGGTCAAGTTTGAAGTTGGGTTTTGCCCGCCAATTTCCACCTGAGTTATGGGCATTCGTTGGAATTACCACTGGCCTATTATTCCACTCCGTAGCGATGCTCTTGTCCTTCACTTCCATAAAATATCTTTCATAGTTTATTATTTTAACCCTTTACCCAACAGAAGGGCCCTGTGCCAATGCATTCTCTTATATATGCGAGTCGACCATAGGTCGCCTCGCATATATAAGAGAATGCATTGGCTTAACACATTAAAAATTATAAAATTGTTAAAGAATGTAAGAACGAGAGGCCGATCACGATCGGCAGATGTTTAACCCATCCCTTGGCGATAGTAAATTGTTATGATCAGAATCATAATCTTTTAATGTTGAATTATAGAGTATACTGTTATGATCTAAAGTAGTATATGACAAATGTACATAATAACCAGTAATAACACAAATTATTGGAATGTATGAGTCAATATAGAAGGGTTAATATAACATCTAAACTCTAGAGCCTGTCACCACTATCATAGTGTAAGCAGTTCTATTCATGTTGTTGCAAATTGCCATGTGAGATATCAAAATATTATAATTATTTATTTAATGGAAAAGGTTAAAAGACATGGAATGGGTAAAAGGGGTTAAATCACCTATCTCTGCCCTGTTTGATCCAATGTAGTCCCATCATCCAAGGACTTAGAGAGCTCCATTGGTCTAGTTAAATAAATTCACATGGCTAAGTTGTGGTTAAAAAGATAGCTAAATCAATTTATCCAATAATTCACTAATCTGTGTCTCTTATACAGAGCTAACATATGAGGGCTACCCGGTATAAATAACTCTCAAAGCAATAAACTATATTGTCTTTTATCTTGCTCACAGAGAAGCAGGTATTCATTAATTGTAAGTTACTTGGGTTATAATCTGGATAATTCTTAGTTTAAAAAGGGCCATATCTCTGGTATAACAAATTGGATCTAACCCATATTCAAACTCGTTCTGTATTTTGAGTTGAGAAACTCACATACCAAATTTGGTTCCTATCAGATGAAAAATGGTTGATTTATCGAAGTACATGTATGTGTGAATTATAGGTCAAAGGACCATAACTCCATTAAAAAAAATCCGATCAAACCCATATTCGAACTCAATCTGTATGTTGGTCTGAGAAACTCATACACCAAATTTGGTTCCAATCAGATAAAAAATGTTTGAGTTATGGCAGAATTAATGAATTCTAAGTCGAAAAAGGGCCATAACTCCGTAAAAAAAACTCGGATCAAACCCATATTCGAACTCGATCTGTATTTTGGGCTGAGAAACTCACATACCAAATTTGGTTCCGATCAGATAAAAAAATGTTTGAGTTATGGCAGAATGCGTGAATTCTAAGTCGAAAAAGGGCCATAACTCCGTAAAAAAAAGTCGGATCAAACCCATATTCGAACTCGATCTGTATTTTGGGCTGAAAACCCCATATACAATATTTGGTTTTGATCAGGTAATAAATGTTTGAGTTATCGCATTACACGTAAAGTGTCTACGGACGGACAGACAGACGGACAGACGGACGGACAGACGGACGGACGGACGGACGAACGACGAGTGGTCAATCCGGACAACGACACTATGTTTACCATACATGGTATGGGTAAACATAAAAATTGGTAAAAAGTGTTAAAAAAAGATTTTTTTTAGGCCAATGCATTCTCTTATATATGCGAGGCGACCTATGGTCGACTCGCATATATAAGAGAATGCATTGGCACAGGGCATAACTGTAACTATCACAATGTGGTCAAGGAGCCGGTTCCAATGATATCCATATTTGTATGGTTCTATTGAGACAGACCAAAGATATTTTAGGCTGTTGAAGCTTTATTTGGCCGGTTTTGGCCGGTTTGTTGGGTAAAGGGTTAAATGGGCAGACCTCTGTTGATAGTTGGAATTCTTACAAATCAAGTCTCTTCATTGGTTGGTCAGAAATAGGTAGCACAGCATACATTGTAGATCAATATAAAATTCAGAAATAAAACTACACACCAAATATAAATATCTAAAGTCACACTCAGGCCATTTTATGGTTTACAGACAGTGTCCCGGTGTCTAGTGTTTAGATGTTGAATTGGCTGTGTCGGGAACATTGATAACAATAACTGTCCGTAGCTTTTGATAACTTTATATGTGTATAAGTCATAGTGATAAACACAGCAGGAGCATCGGTAAAAGAGGTCTAGTCGGATCGGCTGATGGAGAGAGAGTGGTTCTTCGTATCTCTCGACGCCAGTAGTTATTACAACGTATGGTGTATCATATCATGCATCCTAATAAGGTATGATGTATATGATACACCTACCATGTGACGTGTATCATGCCATCAGTGTGGTGGAACGATCGTGGTCTGATCCTTCCAACATATAAGATGGTAGTACATGTCGCATCCAATTTAGAATATGATCTTGATAATATGATTGTATCTATTCTATATATATCTCGATGTGCTGTGTTTATCTGTACAATACGTTATAGCAATAACTGGGAACATAATTATATATCAACCGATATCTTCTGTACTATCGGACACAGGCCTGAGAAAAAGGTGCCTGTCATTTGCAGAATGAAGTCCCTGGAGGGTGAATTTAGTGAAGCTATTCCGCATAGCATGCTAGCATCACTAAATTAACCCTCCGGGGACATCATTTTGCTTAGGCCTCATCTTCTCTGGAAATTATTCTTTATTATAAAATTTCATATAAAAACTTCTTCACACAGATTACATACTCCCAATGGGTGTACATCACAATAGTCGCCTCAATCTGAGACTATGTCTCCCATAGAATATGAGGCCATGCAGAATGAGGTCCCAAGAAGGTGAAATTTGGTGATGCTAGCTTGCTGTGCAAGATATTATATAAAACTATTTCTGACTAATTGGGATTAGTCTAATGTGCTATATAGCAACAAAAAACCCAATGCCGCATAACCCGAGATAGTAATAGGGGCTGCTCTAGAGGTTTGCTACGTTCAATGACTTAACAAGTTGGTCAGATTCATTAGAATTGTTTATTGATAATAAACAACAAAACATTTATATATATATCAAAGTTGACATAACCAAAATATATAGTCATGAAGGTAGTGGGCAAAAATCGCCATCATCCACTTAAGCAAAAATAAAATTATCAATATATAAAATTATCAATATATATTGACATAACATAAAATTATCAATATATATTTACACACTAAGTGTTGTCATCACTAAATCCAGCATTCTGATTGGTCGGCGCCCACGTGGCTAGTTGCAGTTATTTCTCGGTGAATGCGCAACGCATCATAACACCAAGCTAATAACACCATCGATACGTCATTAGGTTTGGAAAGACGAACGCGTAATGTTTTGGGCGCATTTGGACTCGCGCAGGATTGACTTAATACATCATCGGGTTTCAATATGAAGAGAAATTGTTCCTATTAACTTTTGGCAAGGGTGCTATTGGGTATTTTGGGCTGATCTTGTCACGATACACTTTTCAATTTAAATATATTTACAAAAGTGGCTTTCTCGCTAAATGTATATAAATATAAGGATTAACTGTCATGTGGACTATTTTTATGGAGATGTAACGGTGAGGTAAGTGGACATAACTTGTATGTAAAACCCTTCGGGTTTTACACAAGTTATGTCCACTTACCTCACCGTTACATCTCCATAAAAACAGTCCACATGACAGTTAATCCTTATTTAATGACATAACAATCATATGTAATGGAAAACAAGTTTCAAAATTCTCCCCGGGCCTCGTGGGGTGAGCAGTGATAGACAAAGGAGATAGACTTAGAGGGTGGGTGGGTTGGGTGTAAATAAAATATTATACATTTTTTATTACTAAAGTGTTATGATGCCAGATTTTCACTAATCTGGGAAAGATTGAAATGGCGTCTTCAAAGATTTTTGTGCGCATGCACAAATTGGAAATCTACACCTCGTGTTCCAATACCGTTATACCCAAACGTAATAGTTTATTTGACTGCAAAAGAAACATATTGCTCGAAAATAAATGCGATTATTTTTCGTAATCGTGTATTTCAGACTGTAATTGGGATTAATCTACCAGATATTCCTTATTCACTAACCAGAGTGAGCCTTTCTGAACAATTTCAGTACCAGCATACTTAGCTAATATTTTAACAAACTCCCCAATATATGTTGACTGAGCATTAATGTTCATAGGAGGCCTTTCACGTCTATTACAGATCATTTCACCATTACGTTTAAAATGAATCGTACATTCAATTTAAGAATTTTTTGTCTCCTTACTTTTAAAGTGATGTGAACCACTCCGGATCAAATATTAATGGAGAATAATCTTTCTCAAAGTATTTATTTTTCCAAATATTATATCCAAATTGACGACCCACACCATCTTTCGAATATATAAATTAAATGCAATGACTCTCGATGGTGAAATCAATTCGTTAGTTTGTCATTGATAGTTCCATCCTGAATAGAGTATTAAAAATGAGCGAAGGGAGTTAACTTACAACTCAATATGTTTTCAAGGATTTAATTTTGGCCTATTATGTAACTACATTTACACATCTTGCACCACATAAAGAATTAACCTGAAAAGCATACAATATTGATAACAATATATAACAAGATATATCATACTCACAAGCCGCCTATTGCAGGATCACTATTACTGTATACATGAAACTTGTAAGTATTACAGCCCTGTATATCCAATTACAATTCCCTGTATTCCTAAAAACTACAATGCAATTAAATGTATCAATAATTGTTTATATACTGAAGAATAGTGTATTCTAATACAAACATATTACTCTATCTAACTATGGGGTGGGAGGGTGGGTTGTGATTATCCCGATGTCCTTGGCGGTTGAAACAGAAATGATCGCGTACACAATTTTACCGTCATGCGGTATGTGTCCAATCAGCTGCCTGGTCGCGACATATCGATGAATGAATGGATAAACATTCAAACAATATTAAGGTCATCCCTAACAAACACAATTAGGTGTGAATTGCTATCCGTGCATTCCAGTATAATATGACCATAAGGCAAACCCAATGATGTTTTAATGTTTGTTTTCCCCCCACACTATGTAAAGACTACCAGTATGTTTTTGGCCACCGGCGGCAACATCCCACACTCAGCCATTTTGACAGTGTCGTAACACCGCCAAAATGTACATATTAACAATTGAGTGCAGTTCAGATGATGTTTTCCACAATGTTTTTTGAATATGACATGTCATACTAAAATCCATTGTTTTCACATGAGCTATGGCTGCTCATAAATATGTTAACTTCTGATAGTGCCATTTGTGCATGTTTTTCTTTGCCATCAGCAGTAAAATCTATGCCCATTTTAGCCATTGGCCCTCTATCAAATAGATACAATTGTAAGATCTAGAATACTTTGGGAAGATGTAATCTAAAGTAATTAGAATATTTGATTACAAATACAAAACTTTGGCTCCTAGAATTCTTGATTACAAATACTTCAAAAAGTTGCACTTAGACACACTGTACTGTACTTTATTACATATCTATCTATATATACCACATGATCGCATACTTTCCTATGTGAGTGGTAATTTTCAATACCAGAACATGTGCTAATCTGTGTCAGACTATTTTATTGAGCAGTTAGACTGGTTCGCGATGTTACTATTTTTAGCAACATAATAATTTCAATTAAATTCATATCTGGGGAAAACCCGAAGGTCAAAGAAATGCGGCAGGTTAAAAACTAAATCACGCACTCCTGAACAAATAGTTAATAAAAATGTTAAAAATTAATCGTGTTGACACTATTATTAGGCGACTGAGAGTACCAGAGTACTTCAAAATATACTATGTTTGCATAGCACAAAATTTAAAGGTGCTCAATCTGATCAGACACTCCTAAATTACTATATCTTTGGCTTCGGGGGTAAAAAATATGATTCGAGTCGAGGAACCCACCCATCAAAGCTCAGAGTGATTAGATATCGATGTTTGAAGTTTTCTGTTTCTATTGTTTGTGGACCAGAACTTGTCCAGAACCACATGCTCAAATGGACAAATTGCGGTTGTAAGATTGATAACTCGAAAATCAAGTGGTTACTATTAACAATAACCACTTGATTTTAGAGTTATCCTTCCGACAACTGCAATTTGTAATATATAAGAGAATGCATTGGCCTAACAATAATTAATTTGATCTTTTAAACCAGTGCATTCTCTTATATATGGGAGACTCGCATATATAAGAGAATGCACTGGCACAGGATATTTAATGCTTCACCAGCTCAACTCCCATCATGAAAGGGTTAATGATATCTTGATAACTCACAAATCCCAATAAATTATTCTCTTTAGCCACCAGCTGACGATGCGTCTCTTGGTTATATCTCTTACTAGCAGGGTTACCCGGCGTTGCCCAGGTTAAGGTATGCTGTGGATATTTGTTGGGAATAGAGAATGCTCTTGCTTAAAGTGTTATACGTTTTCTCATAAATTGTATATTCAAATAGCATCACAAAACATGATTATTACAGTCATGGAATATAAGTTGTGGCTCACCTTGTCAATTGTCATTCTGTTTATCGCGATTAATCCGTTCCACCAATAATGATGTATTTATTTATTTACAACTGCGTATACATTAGACGTTATAATATGATACATGAACATCATAAACACATTAGTTCGACAAAAAATGATAATTGGGTTTTACATATTGAGATGTATCAATCAATCTAGTGGGTTGGACTAAGATCTCGAGGACACCTGGCTATCATATCTCCATGAAGATACAGATGTTTCAAAGAAATTTCCAGGTGCTCCTCTGTTCATGGTGCTATATATTGGCTAAATATTCTTAGTTTAAACGAAATGTTGCTGCGCGCATATAGCAGCTACATGTGCACAGAGCGCGATTTTGAGTTGTTTATGTCAATCGATGAGTCTGTTCTAAAACCCTTGTCAGATGTCAGTATTGGTAGGATCCTGAAAAGTCTTGTGCTACTAACTGCATTTTCTTGTATATCAGAAGAAACTATATTTGACTGCACAATGTGACCACTATTTTTGAACAGGCCTTCCATTTTTTTTTTATCTCTTGACAAATTGTAACTTTGTGGAAACTGTATTGAATGGAACAGACTAAATTTTGTTATTATATATATGCAATCCTCTGACGGTTCGAGGTCTCTCAGTTTGCACGAATATATGTATCTCTTCAATAGAAAGATAAATATACGTTTAATGCTTCTTCTAGTTATCTCTTTTTGCTAGCTCATTGTGTGAATGCCATTCCCATATAAATATTAATGTTAAGAAGATATAATTGTTCAAGTAACTTATGTGGGTCACCATATGTCGGGATTGTGAAATGTGAACGCCCAACTACTTAACATGATATGGAGATGGCCTGGTGACTGTATATAACTTATATGTGGATATCCGTGAATAGCAATCTTATCAATCATAGTGCATATCCGCTCGCCATCCGTGACGCAAACGACACCAAATGTGATTTAATTCATGGTATATCATTGGAGAAAAACGTGTATGAATTTGGTGGGATTTTGTTTATTAAATCAATTGTTGATACAACGCTGACTCGAACAACGCCATATTGCGAAGGTGATTATGTATTCGTTTGGCGGAAATCAGCCACAAAACTATTTGACCATATTTTTTTAATTTCCCCTCCCACCAACAGCGTCATTTTAGAAAATTTTAACCCGCACCATTATCTTCCTTGTAAAAAGTTACCCCTCTTAGAACGCCTTGGTGCCATCTCGATTGTACCGCGTGAAGTTATATATAGAACGCACACAGACAGACAGACAAAAAGACACAGACAGCACGATTTTTTCTTCTTGTATCATTTGAGAAGAACGTGTCTGAATTTGATGGTAATTGGTACTAAAAATAGTTTGTATCAGTTTTGGTGACCCTCCCGTCCCTACTTCGGACTCAAGCTGCACACACTAAGACTCTAATAAAAAAATATTAGAGATGCATATATATGAAATTTGTGAAAATTGGCGAGTATACAAATTCGTATCAAATTTAAGGTCCCCATATCTCTCACCCATAGGGCACCAATTTGGTGTATCTAAACCACACGATATGATTCCTCGTATCACGGAGAAGAATTTGTATCAATCTGGTGGAAATCGGCACTAAACATATAGATATAATTTTTTGTGTCCCTCTCATCTCTATACACCACTGACTCGAATGGCCCCACTTGTGACATCCTTAAACCACACGATTACACTCCTGATATCATGGAGATGATTGTTTATAAGTTTGGTGATAATCGGCGACTAAACAATTTTTTTTTATCAAATTTGGTGCCAATCCCTCCCCTCTCCATCTCTCACCCAAACAGCACCGCTATGGCGTCTTTAAATCACGATTAGATTCCTCGTATCATGGATAACAACGTGTATAAATTTGGTGGAAATTGGCGTTAAAAAAATTGTGCATCAATTTTGGTGCCCCTGTCCCTTTCAATGCAACCCTGACTCGAATGAGGCCACATTTGACAGATAAAAGCCACACCATTAGACTCCTCATACCATGGGGATGATTTTGTATAAGTGTGGTGGCAATCAGCGACTTATTATCAAATTTAGTGCCCACCCCCTCCCAATCTCTCATCCAAAAACAACAATTTGGCGTTGTTAAATCGCACAATTAGATTCCTTGTATCATGAAGATGAATATATATCAATTTGGTGGAAATCGGCGCTAAAATTAGTTTTATCAATTTTGGTGCCCCTCTCCCCTTCCGTTCATCCCCGACTCAAATGACGCCACTTTTGACATATTTAAACCACACCGTTGGATTCTTCATATCATGGGGCTGATTATATGTTAGTTTCGTTGCAATCGGCGACAGAAAAAAAATCTGCCCCTCCCCTTCCGGGCACCCCTAGCGCGACATTTTCCATATTTAAACCACGCCATTAGATTCCTCATATTATGGGGATGATTATATATAAGTTTGGTGGCAATCGGCGACAATTTTTTTTTCTGCCCCTCCCCCTTTTCTGCCCCTGACAACAACGGCGTCACTTTAGAAAATTCTAACCCCGACCATTATCTTTCTCGTAAAAACCTACTCCTAGTAGACCCCTTTGGCATCATCTAGATGGTCCCCTGTGAATTTCTATAGAACACAGACAGACAGACAGACATTCGCAAATATAGATATAGATTGTGTGAACATGTGCTATATAGGGAATACACCCATAGTCGCCGAGTGTACCCAAATTTTCACCACAAGTGGCATTGTGGTTTTAATCACAAGCCTTTTGGCGAGTGGTTAAAACCACAATATCATGAGTGGTGAATTTTTTTTTACACTCGGTTACTATGTAACCACGTTCAACTTACCGCCTTTTCACCACGTTCAACTTACCGCCTTTTCACCACGTTCAACTTACCGCCTTTTCACCACGTTCAACTTACCGCCTTTTCACCACGTTCAACTTACCGCCTTTTCACCACGTTCAACTTACCGCCTTTTCACCACGTTCAACTTACCGCCTTTTCACCACGTTCAACTTACCGCCTTTTCACCACGTTCAACTTACCGCCTTTTCACCACGTTCAACTTACCGCCTTTTCACCACGTTCAACTTACCGCCTTTTCACCACGTTCAACTTACCGCCTTTTCACCACGTTCAACTTACCGCCTTTTCACCACGTTCAACTTACCGCCTTTTCACCACGTTCAACTTACCGCCTTTTCACCACGTTCAACTTACCGCCTTTTCACCACGTTCAACTTACCGCCTTTTCACCACGTTCAACTTACCGCCTTTTCACTACGTTCAACTTACCGCCTTTTCACTACGTTCAACTTACCGCCTTTTCACTACGTTCAACTTACCGCCTTTTCACTACGTTCAACTTACCGCCTTTTCACTACGTTCAACTTACCGCCTTTTCACTACGTTCAACTTACCGCCTTTTCACTACGTTCAACTTACCGCCTTTTCACTACGTTCAACTTACCGCCTTTTCACTACGTTCAACTTACCGCCTTTTCACTACGTTCAACTTACCGCCTTTTCACTACGTTCAACTTACCGCCTTTTCACTACGTTCAACTTACCGCCTTTTCACTACGTTCAACTTACCGCCTTTTCACTACGTTCAACTTACCGCCTTTTCACTACGTTCAACTTACCGCCTTTTCACTACGTTCAACTTACCGCCTTTTCACTACGTTCAACTTACCGCCTTTTCACTACGTTCAACTTACCGCCTTTTCACTACGTTCAACTTACCGCCTTTTCACTACGTTCAACTTACCGCCTTTTCACTACGTTCAACTTACCGCCTTTTCACTACGTTCAACTTACCGCCTTTTCACTACGTTCAACTTACCGCCTTTTCACTACGTTCAACTTACCGCCTTTTCACTACGTTCAACTTACCGCCTTTTCACTACGTTCAACTTACCGCCTTTTCACTACGTTCAACTTACCGCCTTTTCACTACGTTCAACTTACCGCCTTTTCACTACGTTCAACTTACCGCCTTTTCACTACGTTCAACTTACCGCCTTTTCACTACGTTCAACTTACCGCCTTTTCACTACGTTCAACTTACCGCCTTTTCACTACGTTCAACTTACCGCCTTTTCACTACGTTCAACTTACCGCCTTTTCACTACGTTCAACTTACCGCCTTTTCACTACGTTCAACTTACCGCCTTTTCACTACGTTCAACTTACCGCCTTTTCACTACGATATTATAACTTTGATGGAACCAATTGCATAACTTTCGTTTGAGCCTTGATCGAATACATACAAAGCTTACCAATCCCTCATTCGAGCAAGACTGGACTTGGATTCTGGTCATGCTGCCGATACAGTTGATCAGCCACCCTTGTCTAATTTTGGCAGCATACAGTAATGCTCTAAATAATCTACTCCTTAACCACATCAGAATTATGGGTAACTTTTAAGGATTTAGTCGGAAATATGTCTTGTTGCCATTCATCGTAAAGCTCTCACTGAGTCCAAAATTTCTTTGATTACAAAGATTCATTTTCCCCACCCTCCCTCCTCACTATTCTGTTAGCAGCTTGAGATTTATGTTCCATCTCACACTAATAACTTATTATAGCTGTTCATTATAATTAATAAAATCTGTTATTGATGCTAGATAGGTTTATTGATCATATTACATACAGTTGGAGAGGCAACTAGTTATTACCCTCCGCTTTCTAGACAATATATTTTGTTCGCGTTGATTATTGGTTGTTTACGTTTTGAATCTGAACTATAGTGTTTGTTGTCAATGGACAAGCTTATCCTTTTGAGTGCCCATCTTTTCCTTGTGTATAGCCATACTTAAGATTCTGCAAAAAGCATATATGATATAACAATTTTTAATATGGTTAAACTAGGAGTAAAGTATAAATGCTCTTTACATATGACTAAACTATTGAGTTCTACATGTGCTTGGGTCAACAATGGGTTTATGTAGATATGACTTAATATTATATGTTAATTGACAAATCACTCTTTACATGTCACTAAATTATTGAGTTCTACATATACGCTTGTCTACAGTAGGATTATGTATATATTATGATGTATATTATGTGTCATTAATTGACAAATCACATATAAACGGTCTTTACTGCAATATCAAGCTATTCAGACCATTTTCAGGCATTACGCAGGATTTATACCTATTTTCTAACTGGCACACAGGTTTTATATGCACGATTTAATGCTGGGTCATTCGGTGTTCAACATCTGGTATGCAGTTTCTACAGCCCAAAATTTTTGACTAATTCACAGCCCAAATAACCATTTCACTATGGTGAACCATTCACTACAGCGAACCAGTCACTACGGCAAGCCAGTCACCACGGGGAACCAGTTACTACAGTGACAATACGTGATAAGTCGTGTGTCAGTAATAATACTGTGATACACTCATGTACATACTAAGATTGTTTCATATGTCTATCCTTGCTCATCATTTTCATAGCCTTAAATCTGTTATACAGAGGAAATAAAGCACTAATGCTGCGTTTATTGTTGGGAGTTTAAATTATTGCATTAGTAAATCGATTCACAGTGTAACACCAAATAGACTAGAGAGACAAGTTACTCACAATGCCAACAAAACATAAGTATGATCAAAGTTTGTAATATGTCAGACACCATTCACATATGGTTATTTGTAACTCTTAGGCTTTAGACTGCTAGTTTCGGAAGATATCCAATCATATTCATTGTTTATTCTCATTTGGACAGAGGTGCAAAAATGTAAATTATGTTCACAATACACATACACCTTTGTTTACAAACAATGAATTTTATATTATAAATTGTTATATTTTATATATTTATAAATATAGCCTTCACAGTTCAAATATATCAACTCATAATCAGTCGTGCAATAACTGGTGAGGAAATTTATTACAAAACAATATTGATATGACTAATATAGCGAATGGAATGACACATTGGAGATTTCCCCTCAACTCAGATCAAGCTTGTTAATCAGTCCCAATTTTCGTATTTCAGTTTTATTTAGATCTAAGTTCATTGTGTTATGACATATCAATCGTTAATGGGTCAAGAATATATAAATGCTCTTCATTATGGTTCAACTATTGAGTTTTCACACACTGTAGTTTTCGTTGGCTATATATATAGTATTCTTCGTGATCTTTGGGTCATTATATACACATAGCCAATGTGCGCAGAGAAGTCTGCACATTGTTTCTGCTTCAGTCTGCCTGCTTTATATGGACCTGTTTGTTTCTGCTTCAGTCTGCCTGCTTTATATGGACCTGTGTTTCTTAATGCAATTTCATTGCCTATATCTTATGATGTATCAGGGCTCTTTTATTGACAAATCATATATATATATAAACGCTCTTTACCCTATATGGTTAAACTATTAATTTCTGCATACACTCTGGTCTACTGTGGGTTTATGATATATTAATATGCCATTAATCGACATTAAGTCACGCATAAACACTCTTTACATAGGGCTCAGCTATTGATTTCTACAGACGCTTGGGTCTACAGTGGTCTATGTAGATGCGACGTATATATTATAGGTCGTTAATTGAAAAATCATGTATATATGCTCTGCCATATCAAGCTATTAGCGATGATGGTCAATCACTTTTTTTATATCCTCCCCATACAATATTCGTAAATGACAGCAATAGTGGTTTCTTTTGAAGGATTATCAAGCGCCATTTCTGCCCAATGTCCCCTCCCTTGTTGGTGTTATGACGTATACAGTAATGCCTTAATTAATTGACTCCTTTAACCACAGCAGAATTATGGGTAACTTTTCAGGATTTAGTCGGAAATATGGCTTGTTGCCATTCATCGGAAAGCTCTCGGGAGCTGAATGGCAACAAGCCACATTTCTGACTAAATCCTGAAAAGTTACCCATAATTCTACTTTGGTTAAGAGGTCGATTACTTAGGGAATTACTGTATATCTATCATTAATTAGCGATTCACAAATAAATGCTCTTTACTGTATGGCTCAACTATATGGGAAAATTTATATCATGTTTTCTGCTAAAAGTAAAATATAAATGACGATACACGTCAGTTGTTGGAATTTGTTGTATGTATACCTAATAATTATTTTAAAGATATTTGAAAATGTTATGTTTCTTATGCACCCAATAAAAAATAATCTTTTTCAGTGCTATTTAGTCTACAACCGGGAAATTTAAATAGTGCCATTTCGCAAAATGTCACGATGCGTAATGACCCATTTTAGAGAGACATATTAGATAACGTGAATATATATACTATTTTTAAACTAAATTATTCGTTTGGACACATAATCAGAAATTGCACCTGAAATTATTTTATTTTCAGTATTGTATGAGTCCGATCATGTTTTTTACCATATTTTCAGTGTTGTATTAATAGTCAGTCCATGTTTTATTATTTTTTTACCTTATTTTCAGTGTTGTATTAGTCAGTCCATGTTTTAATATTTGTTTACCTTATTTTCAGTGTTGTATTAGTCAGTCCATGTTTTAATATTGTTTTACCTTATTTTCAGTGTTGTATTAGTCAGTCCATGTTTTAATATTTTTTTACCTTAATTTCAGTGTTGTATTATCTGTCCATGTTTATATATATTTTTACCTTATTTTCAGTGTTGTATTAGTCAGTCCATGTTTATATATATTTTTACCTTATTTTCAGTGTTGTATTAGTCAGTCCATGTTTATATATAGTTTTTACCTTAATTTCAGTGTTGTATTAGTCTGTCCATGTTTATATATATTTTTACCTTATTTTCAGTGTTATTTTCAGTGTTGTATTAGTCAGTCCTTTTTTTAGTATTTTTTTTAACCTTATTTTCAGTGTTGTATTAGTCGGTCCATATTTATATTTGTTTTAACCTTATTTTCAGTGTTGTATTAGTCATTCCATGTTTTAGTATTTTTGTTACCTTATTTTCAGTGTTGTATTAGTCAGTCCATGTTTAAATTTTTCTTGTAGCTTATTTTCAGTGTTAAACGAGTTCGACCATGTTTTAATATTTCGTTTTACCTTATTTTCAGTGTATTATGAGTCTGACCATGTTTAAAAAAAATGTTATACCTTATTTTCAGTGTTGTAGGAGTCCGACCATGTTTTAATAATTTGTTTACCTTATTTTCAGTGTAAAATGTATATTTTAGAATATATGATTTGGTCCATTCAATAATTTTTGAAAAATGTAAAGGTGCCATGGGTGATTATGTGTCGAACAAATAATTCAGTTTAAAAATACCATCTATATTTGAGTTAATCAAATATATGCCTTTCGAAAATGAGTCATTACGCATCATGTGGTTTTGCGAAAAGGCACTTTTTTAATTTCCTTGTTGTAGACCAATAGCACTAATAAAGTATCTTTAAAATAAGTATTACAGTAATGCTCTAATTAATAGACGTCTTAACAGCAGAATTATGGGTAACTTTTCCCATATTTCCGACTAAATCCTGAAAAGTTGCCCATAATTCTGCTGTTAAGGTTGATTAATTAGAGCATTACTGTAGGTATACATACAACAAATCCCAAAACTGATGTATCGTCATGTATGTTTTACTTTTAGCAGAAAACATATGATATAAATGTTCCCATAAAGTTGAGTCGTACAGTAAAGAGCTTGTATATGTGATTCACCAATTAACGATAAATATACATCATAACACAATAAGGGAAGGGGGTTATTTGGCAGAAATGGCACTTGATAATCGATCAGAAGAAACCGCTATTGCTGTCATTTATGAATATTGTATGGGGAGGATCTCAAAAAGTTATTGACCATCATCGCTAATAGCTTGATATGGCAGGAGAGAGCGTTTATACGTGATTATTAAACATAATATACGTCATAATATCAACATAAATCCACTGTAGACCCAAGCATATGCAGAAATAAATAGCTGAGCCCTATGTAAAGAGCATTTATACGGGACTTGTCAATTAATAGCATATTAATATATCATAAACCCACTGTAGACCAGAACGTGTGCAGAAATGAATAGTTTAGCCATATATAGTAAAAAGCATTTATATGATTTGTCAATAAAAGATCCCTGATACATCATCATAACATAGGCAATGAAACTGCATTAAGAAACATGGACATACAGGTCAATAAAAAGCAAGCAGACTGAAGCAGAATCAATGTGCATTCTTCTCGAGCACATTGGCTATGCGTATATAATGACCCAAAGATCACGAAGAATACTACATATATAGCCAACGAAAACTACAGTGTGTGAAAACTCAATAGTTGAACCATAATGAAGAGCATTTATATATTCTTGACCCATTAACGATTGATATGTCATAACACAATGAACTTAGATCTAAATAAAACTGAAATACGAAAATTGGGACTGATTAACAAGCTTGATCTGAGTTGAGGGGAAATCTCCAATGTGTCATTCCATTCGCTATATTAGTCATATCAATATTGTTTTGTAATAAATTTCCACACCAGTTATTGCACGACTGATAGTTGTGATATATCTGAACTTTGAAGGCTATATTTATAAATATATAAAATATAACAATTTATAATATAAAATTCATTGTTTGTAAACAACGGTGTATGTGTATTGTGAACATAATATACATTTTTGCACCTCTGTCCCAATGAGAATAAACAACGAATATGATTGGATATCTTCCGAAACTAGCGCCTACGAGTTACAAACCACCATGTGAATGGTGTCTGACATATTACAAACTTTGATCATACGTTTACTTATGTTTGTTGGCATTGTGAGGAACTTGTCTCTCTTGTCTATTTGGCGTTGCACACTGTGAATCGATTTACTAATGCAATAATTTAAACTCCCAACAATAAACGCACCATTGGTGTTTTATTTCCTCTGTATAACAGATTTAAGGCTATGAAAATGATGAGCAAGGATAGACATTATATGAAACAATATTAGTATGTACATGAGTGTATCACAGTATCATTACTGACAAACGACTTATCACGTATTGTCACTGTAGTAACTGGTTCCCCGTGGTGACTGGCTTGCCGTAGTGACTGGTTCGCTGTAGTGAATGGTTCACCATAGTGAAATGGTTATTTGGGCTGTGAAATAGTCAAAAATTTTGGGCTGTAGAAACTGCATACCAGATGTTGAATCGCGAATTACCCAGCATTAAATCGCGTGCATATAAAACCTGTGTGCCAGTTAGAAGATAGGTATAAATCCTGCGTAATGCCTGAAAATGGTCTGAATAGCTTGATATTGCAGTAAAGACCGTTTATATGTGATTTGTCAATTAATGACACATAATATACATCATAATATATACATAATCCTACTGTAGACAAGCGTATATGTAGAACTCAATAATTTAGTGACATGTAAAGAGTGATTTGTCAATTAACATATAATATTAAGTCATATCTACATAAACCCATTGTTGACCCAAGCACATGTAGAACTCAATAGTTTAGTCATATGTAAAGAGCATTTATACTTTACTCCTAGTTTAACCATATTAAAAATTGTTATATCATATATGCTTTTTGCAGAATCTTAAGTATGGCTATACACAAGGAAAAGATGGGCACTCAAAAGGATAAGCTTGTCCATTGACAACAAACACTATAGTTCAGATTCAAAACGTAAACAACCAATAATCAACGCGAACAAAATATATTGTCTAGAAGCCGTAGAAGGCGGAGGGTAATAACTAGTTGCCTCTCCAACTGTATGTAATATGATCAATAAACCTATCTAGCATCAATACCAGCTTGTATTAATTATAATGAACAGCAAAAATAAGTTATTAGTGTGAGATGGAACTTAAATCTCAAGCTGCTAACAGAATAATGGGGAGGGAGGGTGGGGAAAATGAATCTTTGTAATCAAAGAAATTTTGGACTCTCAGTGAGAGCTTTCCGATGAATGGCAACAAGACATATTTCCGACTAAATCCTTAAAAGTTACCCATAATTCTGATGTGGTTAAGGAGTAGATTATTTAGAGCATTACCGTATGCTCCCAAAATTAGACAAGGGTGGTATCAGCTGCAGCATGACCAGAATCAAAGTCCTTGTTGTAAGAGTCATAATTATGACAAGCAGGCTTGCTCGAATGAGGGATTGGTAACCTAGAGCTTTGTATGTATTCGATCAAGGCTCAAACGAAAGTTATGCAATTGGTTCCACCAAAGTTATAATAATAACAATGATGGAGCTCATATAGCGCATGATAATGGGGAAAGTTGATGGGGGGGAACTGAATGTGGCGGGATGCCCGATCATACCAAACCCAATTGGCATCACACTTTGCAATAGCGCAGACACAAAAAGTCCAGCCGTGAAGGACCCATCCAATTTGAAGAAATAACTTCCAATATCAATAAATTTATACTATAATATAAAGCAGAAACTACCTTATCTTATAAAAGAAGTGACACGGTTAAAGATAATAAAAGCTTTCTATCGGCACATCATTTTTAAGAATTAAAAGAAGAACAAAAATGAGGGGAGAAACAAACTAGTAATACCTTAATTATTAACGGACAAGAAACACATGCGCTGAAGGAATGTTGAAGGATTTAAAGGAATGGTTGGTACTCAAATAGGCAACAGGGATATGACTGTCAAAAATGATATAATAAAACTGAAGTATTCAATGGGTGAAGATCTAAAGTACTCTACTAAATGGATATTTCGCAAAGAAAATAACTAATCAGTGATGATCCAAATTATTGCAATAATGTTCACATAATAATATGAATTGTGAGAATGACCAAATCCTACCCAAGGATGATTTACTACTGCCATAAACTACTTTACATGAAGTATTACGTGTAAAGTGAAGTAACACAAAGGAAATATGTTACAGACAAGGCAGGGATGAGAATATAAAGTATGACAATTTAGGTACATGTTGGTGAAAGCATAATTGTATTACTTACACTTACTTAGTCAGTGACTGATTAATAACTTATAAAATTTATAGTATGCAAATGCAGTTAAAACGAGCTCTTCGAGCAAGACGCAACCCAAAATTATCAGAAGTCTATATATATATATAACGGAGAGAAGAAAATAATCAAAATATTTTTAAAACAAATCTTTCGACAAGACAATCCACTCAGAGGCAAGAGAAAAAGGTGCTTATAAAAGCAGCCGACTCCAAGGCAAAATAAGTGAGCAAAAACGTACCTTGCCAGCAAAAAATGCCAAAGAGCAAACAACGTGCTCGAGAGCTAGAAGCAACCCAAAAGAGGAAGCCTCGATCAAACCGAGCAAGAAGCGACCCCTCAAAAGAGGAAGCCTCGATCAAACCGAGCAAGAAGCGACCCCTCAAAAGAGGAAGCCTCGATCAAACCGAGCAAGAAGCAACCCAAAATAGGAAGCCTCGATCAAACCGAGCAAGAAGCAACCCAAAATAGGAAGCCTCGATCAAACCGAGCAAGAAGCAACCCAAAATAGGAAGCCTCGATCAAACCGAGCAAGAAGCAACCCAAAATAGGAAGCCTCGATCAAACCGAGCAAGAAGCAACCCAAAATAGGAAGCCTCGATCAAACCGAGCAAGAAGCAACCCAAAATAGGAAGCCTCGATCAAACCGAGCAAGAAGCAACCCAAAATAGGAAGCCTCGATCTAACGGAGCAAGGAAACGGCTCAAAATATTTTTTAAAACAAAACAAAATGATGAGGTTGGCGAAGGTTCGAACCCCGGCATGGATCGATTTTCGAGCTTGATTTGGTTTGAGGGACATCTCAATGCACCTTTCCATTCCGATCGACACATAGCCATTTCGATAAGAAATGAGAAGAGAATTTGTTCACGCTCACCGAGTCCACGCCTCCATATAAACTCTTGACATATACAATTTCGGAGGAAGTGCATTGACATGTTTCCAGAATGGCAGATAAAAAATTTCCAAGGTAGTGGGTTCAAACGCATGTTCAGACCGATACACTTCCTAATTCTCGGTGATATACAAAATGTATACATTGTATATATTTTGTTATGATAAATTGGCACACCAGTTATTGCATTATTTAGTGGCGATATATTTGAAGGCTATAATTATAAATATAATTGTATAACAATTTATGAAGTAAAATTCATTGAGATGAACAGTTTATATTGTGAGACGAAGTATGCTGTGGGTCGCATATCATTAAACCTTTCAGTGCCAGGTCCGATTTTTGTATCAACCCATATACCCTGTGCCAATGCATTCTCTTATATATGAGAGTCTTTAACAGATTTATTTTGTAGGTTTAGTGCCAAGGAATCTTACGTTTTTCATGGGCATCAAAATTATTACTATGAATACTTGGCGATAGTTTTGAGTTATAACATGCCCCTAAGGTTTTATCCAGTTTGTTTTTAAATTCGCTATAGCATGCTTAAGCATACCCAAAAAAAATTCAAACCAAAAAAAATCTATAATAAAAATAACATTTTATTTATTTTTTAGGGCCGATTTTACAGACCATCAATTAGGGCCGATGAGATCGGCCCCTGGCACTGAAAGGGTTAAACAGCATGCACCAATGCATTCTCTTAGTCACCTCGCATATATAAGATAATGCATTGGCCTAACAGTTTTTTATCGTTTTTATCATTATTCAGTCTTTCACTTTCAAAAATAAAAATTTATTACATTTTTTAACAATTATAAAAAAATAATATAAAATTTGTAAGGCCAACGCATTTTCTTATATATGCAAGGCGACCTATGGTGTTTGCAAAAATTCAGGACGCTCCCATCGTGGAAGGGTAAAGATCTTCGATGGTAGAAATAGATGCTATTTTCATTTTGGATTTTGCACTTGGCATTTTTTATTTCTGTTGCACAGACCTTATACACGAAGTCAATGAAAATGCTGTGATGCATTCTTATCACGTAGTCACGGTATGCAGGCCTATAAGACAATGATTGTGTTAACAACTGAAATGGACGACCAACAGCCCAGTGTCATGAGTATACACTGAGTGCCTTATCGTTACAATATAATAGTCTAGCTTGTGGATATCCCCTTGATACATAGAGGATCTTCAATGAGTCATATTGGGATAACATATTTTATGAAACGAGTTTGATAAATTTGATTCACAGCCAGTCATTGAAGAGTTGTGATCGAATCATATTTATCAAATGAATTTCAAAAAATCTTATATCGCAACATAATGAGTTGAAGATCTTGTGTATCACATGAAAAAACTAGAGCTTTATGCCTTTTTAACAAATCAAAATCCTTAAAAGCTGTAAAATGCACACATTTAGTGTTGGCTAAGATGCTTCACAACCATATACGACAGTATTGCACGCTCTGCCTGGCGACGGAAAATATAGTGCCCCAATTTGTGTACTTAGATTTTGCGTCTATTTTCGATAATGCAACAAAGTTGATCAAGAATTTAACTTTAATGAACAAAGCAAATATATTGCATGGTCTGGTGTTGGTGTCATCCACAGCTTTTTGAAATAGTATTAATCCATGCAGTTATTTTGTTGGCGTGATGGCAAGTGATCCTGGGAAACATGCACCGATTTATAACTATAGTGAGAGATAAGGAAATATGTAATGGCTTTTTTGATGATATAATAGGTGTTTCACGTGATATATGTGTATGACACAAGCTTCATACATCTCACCGAAAGTATTTTCAATAGAAATGTCATAGTAATAACTATTTTTTATTTTTATACACACACTTATTAGGATAATTTTTTTTAATCTAGATCAGTATTTCAGTATGATCTTGAGATCTGACAACTACCCTAAAACCAATTCTTGCCACCTATTGACCACCCCACATGGCAAACTTTGTTTCACTTTAGAACAAGTGGTAAAATTCAATTGTTCAAACTAATATTCATTATCCCTTCCATGGCTTTCTGAATTTTTGCGAAAACCCTGTGACAACTTGAAAGTATTCTCTTATATATGGGAGTCTCCCATAGGGAGCCTCGCATATTCATTTATAAGAGAATGCATTGGGCTAAAAATATTTACTTTGGCATTGTAAGCCAGTGCATTCTCTTACATATGCGAGCCTCCCATTAAGAGATTGAACTAGCTGGCACATGAACTTTAATGCTGCACCAGCACAACTCCAGTCATGAAAAGGTTAATTGGAAAGCAGTAGCAATCAAATTAATAGATTCATTGCTTCATCACATCGACTTCATGTTACCTCAACATGTGCGTAGATATCTGTATAGGCCCTGCCATCTCAGTTTTATAAGTAGTCACTTCATTGATACACAGTAGAAAATTGGAAGCAGATTTATTTCTAGTTTTGAAATATTGAACATGTGGAGATCACTCACTGCCGTTATAAAATGTCACAAGTTCTTGTTGAGATACAGAGGGAAATTGGAGAGAATTATTGTTATTTTAGGTCTTGTGGAAATTAAAAAAATGTACTTGGCAGATGTGTGTGTTGACATTGTGATGTCATTTTGATATCTGATAAGCATGAAATTGGCTCCCTAGTAACCCCTCGCTGAATACAAACTTTTGAAAAACTGTAGAAAATAGGATGTCTGGAGATCTGTTGCAGTATGTTCATATTACCCCATTCCATTTTCAAAGTTCACAGCTCATATGCAGTTATCCAGTTAATGAGCACCTTTTTCTTTTCTAAAGTTATTCATTGATGTGACACAGTACGAAATCAAATACCAGAGTTCTATTGCATCATATCTAGGTTACAATATCCCAATTTTCAAAATTGGCAGTTGATGATCCAATTAATAGAGATTCATTGCTTCATCGCATCAACTTAATGTTACATCAACATGAGGAGTTTTCCGCTGCCTCCTAATTTTTTCTCAACTATTCACTTCACCGATACATACAGTAGAAAATTGGAAGCAAATTTATTTCAATTTTTGAAGCATCAAACCTCATATGGAGATATCCCCTTTTTCTAAATTGCCATAAGTATATGTAGCAGGTCCATAGATGGAGATTTGGTGTTTTGTCTGAAATATCGTGTTCATGCCCCCATATGTCCCAAACTGTCATTGTTAAAGGTCAGAAGTTCTCATCAGAGATACAGAGGGAAATGAAATACAGAGAACTATAGTTCATTTCAGGTCAGATAAAAATGATGCAGATCTGTGTGTTGACATGATGATGGCAGTGTCATTTCCTTGTCTGATAATGTGCGAAAATCCCCACCCCCCCCCCCCCCAATTCAAAACTGTAGAAAAGTGCTTAGGGCCCAATATGGGGATAAGCGCTATATAATAATTATTATTACATTAATTAGCCCCTAAACCCAGCATAATATTTTTTAGTTAAACACACATGTCAATGCCAGAACTTTAGTATTATACTAATTAGATTATAGTTATGATACTCAATTTGTGTTGTCCCCCGAAAAAAAATTTCGGGAGACTATTAAAATAGCCGGTGTCCGTCCGTCCGTCGAGCCGTCTGTGCGTCCGGAAATGGTTCCGGATGATAACTTTAGTTTCGGTTATTAGGTCAAAAGCAAATTTCACAGGTGAGTTTATCAGACCAAAATAAAGGTCAAGTTCGAATATGGATTTGCTCCGCCCATTTTTGCGAGAGTTTTGGCCCTTTTTTGACTTAGAAAACCCCTGAAAGTTGGTTTCTGGATGATAACTTTAGTAGAATTAATCGGATTCAAACCAAATTTGGTATATTACTTTCTCCCAGCAAAACACAGGTCAAGTTCGAACTTGGGTTCTGCCCTACCATTTTTGGCAGAGTTATGCCCCTTTTTCGACATAGAAAATTCACTTTTTCTTCTGTTTTTTGGTTTCCGGGTGATAACTTGATTTTGGATTATTTATATGCAAAACCCGTTTTTTTGTGGATTACTTATATCAATATACAGCTCAAGTTCGAATTTCGGTTTAATCCGTTAATTTTTGTGAGAGTTATGGCCCTTTTTTGTCCGCTGACCCGACATATAAAACCCCAAAAGTTGGTGTCCGGATGATAACTTTAGTAGAGTTAATCAGATTTAATTTTATTTCGTGTTGACTGTGCGATAAACATGGGTGATGAAAAAACACTAAATTTTTACTTGAAAGGTGTCTTTACTTCCTCTTTTGTTGTGATAAGGAAATCAATATAAATTTTTGTGATTATGTGATAAAATGGATCTCAAATTCATCTTCAATTATATACAAAATTTATCAACTTTTCCACTAAATTTTATTCAAGCCTCACTAAAGCTTGGCTCGAATCAAATTTATTACACTCAGTTAATAAAATATTAATAGAATTGCGACTCATTAGAGTAGGGTCCTGCGAATATTCGATATTCGATTCGAGATTCGATTCGAAAGTAGAATTCAATTCGAATTCGATTCAAAATTGCCAACTCAAAATTTCGAATATACACTGATGGAAAAGTAGGCGGTTTACGGGCAGGTACACACGTCGATCTTAGCTGTTTTGTGCCATTTAATTACAGAAAATGATGTATATATGCACCTTATAATTACCATTGTACATCGCGATTATATATTAAATATAAGTATAGACGGCAATTAGCCACTATAGGACAAATAAATACGTCTGATTTCTATCTTTGAACATGGTAGCCAAAATCTTGGAGATCGCAGATGGACCGACGACGCGCATGAATTATAATAGCTATGAGAATGATCAACCGCTAGCGTTATCCGCGGTCTATCCGTCTCAGATTCCGCGTTATGTAATATAGCTCAGAATTTAAACAACACGTGTTCCCGGCATCGAAAAATGCATTTTGGCAGTGTTTTCTTTTGAAGTTTACTTTCAATTTCGGAGCGTCATCCGTTATTCATGTTTATTTTAAACATGATAAAGCTGCAGGCTTACACATGTGATGAATGCAACATGGTGTATAAATCGCAAGCATCTGGGACAACGACCCATCTATGGTATCATCTGTCCAAGAAGCATCCAGCACTACATAAACAGACTACACTGCGACTGTTGTTGCATCTTCAAGTTTTATAACAACGGGTGATTCCGAATGTTGATTTGCAATTTTGCAATGCACATGCAATCTGTACAAATTTTGCGTGATTTTAGTTCCAATACACCGTTTAGTGGTTATATTTTAATTGTCGTGACGGTCGCATGGACGTTTTAATCAATTATCAATTGAAGTTAATAGTATTGCAAATGACGGTTCATCGCCACATTAGTTATGATGGAACTTCGTGCATGTACTTAATGGAACATTTCACAAATCGTCTAATCGTTGACAACACATGCCCAATTGAGAATGCAACATACATGATTCGATTCAATATTCGATTCGATTTCCTGAATTCGATTCGATATTCGATTCGATCAAAATGTCCAATTCGCAGGACCCTACATTAGAGATCCTCCATTATTATCAAAAGATATTTCCAGCAACATCAAGGGGTATAATAATAGCAAGACAGATGGCCGTATCATTTTGTTAACAAAACAATTTTTGTCTTCGAAAGATTATTATATAATTATTAACCATAATTGCTAGGTTTTGTATTGGCGGTTACACTTCCTCCCCCCGACACCATAGAACATATTGTTAGTGTGCATTGCTCTACTCATTCAGGAATGAGATACATGTACAAAATGGGAATAATTTGATCGAATTATGCCCTATGTAGCTACTAATTAATATTGGGCAGGATAAAAAAAATTCAGCATTCCCATGTTGTACTGAACTTTAAAGTACATGTGTAATAACAATGGGAGAAAGCGTAACCATGGATAACCAATACATTGCCTGTACACCATTGTATTTCTTTTATTTAGAAACATTTACCAAGCACATACTGAGAAAGGGCCCTAAACGCTTTCCACGATGTTCTCTTTTCTGCAGTCTGTCAACTTTTGAATTAAGCGGGGTGGGGATTTTCGCGCATATTATCAGACATAGAAATGACAATGCCATCATGATGTCAACAGAGATCTGATAGCTATATCTTACCATCTCTACCTGACCTAAAATGAACTATAGTTCTGTATTTCATTTTCCTTTGTATCTCAATGAGAACTTCCAACATTTAACAATGACAAAACATCAAATCTCTATCAATGGACTTGCTACTTATGGCAACTTAGAAAAGGGGGATCTCAATACGAGGTTCGATATTTAACAAATGGAAATAAATTTTCTACTGTTTGTATCAATGAAGTGATCAGTTGAGAAAAATGAGGAGGCAGCGGAGAGGTAACATGAACTTGATGCGATGCAGCCATGTATCTCTATTAATTTGTTCATCAACTGCCGACTTTGAAAATTGGAATGATGTAACCTTAATATGGTGCAATAGAGCTCCAGTATTTGATTTCCTACTGTATCACATCAATGAATAACATAAGAATAGAAAAAGATGATGCTCAATAAACAGGATATCTGAACATGAGCTGTCAACTTCAAAAATGGAATGGGGGGGGGGGCATTATGAACAATCCTCCAGATATCCTATTTTCTACAGTTTTTCAACATTTGAATTTGGGGAGGGGTGCTAGGTACCAATTTTCATGCTTATCAGTTATCAAAATGACAATGACATTACAATGTCAATGCACACATCTGACAACTACACTTTTTTCATTTCCACATGACCTAAAACGAACATAAACTTGAGATATCTGACAAAAACAACAAATTTCCATCTATGGACATGCTACTTATGGCAACTTAGAATAGGCGATCTCTTACATGTTCAATATTTCAAAACCAGAAATAAACTACTTAGAAAACTGATTAGGCAGTGTATATACAGATATCTGCACACATGTTGAGGTAAGAAGTTGATGCGATTAACCCTTTACCCAACAAAACGGCAAAAAACGCCCAAATAAAGCTTCAACAGCCTAAAATACCCTGTGCCAATGCATTCTCTTATATATGCGAGTCGACCATAGGTCGCCTCGCATATATAAGAGAATGCATTGGCCTAACAATTTTTTATCATTTTTTTTAAATAAATGTTTCTTACAATTTTTAGGACATAAAATAAAAAACATCCATTACCCTGCAGGGAGCCCCACACATATATAGAAGCATATAGAAGAGTATCGTCTGCTCATGTTTGTCTGGGGCTCTGTATGGGTGAAATTATAAAATTGTTAAATACAAGAAAAAATTATTAAAATTGTAAAAAATTATTAGGCCAATGCATTCTCTTATATATGCGAGGCGACCTATGGTCGACTCGCATATATAAGAGAATGCATTGGCACAGGGCCGCTCTGTTGGGTAAAGGGTTAAGCAATGAATCTCTATTATTTTGATTGCTACTGCTTGCCAATTAACCCTTTTGTGATGGGAGTTGTGCTGCTGCAGCATTGAAGATCCTGTGCCAGCTAGTTCATTCTCTTATATGGGAGCCTCGCATGTGTAAGAGAATGCACTGGCTTACAAGGTCGAGGTAAATATTTTTAGACCAATTCATTCTCTTATATATGTGAGGCTCTTTATGGGGAAACTTGCATATTTAAGAGAATGCTTTGGCACAGGGTTTTCGCAAAATTTCAGAAAGCTCCAACCACGGAAGGGATAATGAATATAGTAGCTTGAACTTTGGACAAATGGGCGAATGTATCATGAACTTGATGGAGTAAAGCTCCAGTGATGCGATTTCCTACCGTTGCATATCAACAGTGACTAGTCCACATGAATTTTACCCTGGTTCTAATAGTGAAACAAAATTTGCCATTTGCTTGGAGAATAGGCCAGGGGTCTATAGTAATGCTCTAAATAATCAACTCCTTAACCAGAGTTTGAATTCTTTTTAATTAACATGGAACATCAAACTAGCCACTACAACTGCTAATTCTACTTGCTAAATCATTTACAGAGAGTGGTACCAGGTTTAAATACATGTACAGTAATGCCCTAAATAATTGACTCCTTAACCACAGCAGAATTATGGGTAATTTTAAGAGGATTTAGGCGGAAATATGGCTTGTTGCCATTCATCGGTGAGGTTTCCGATGAATGGCAACAAGCCATATTTCAGACTAAATCCTGAAAAATTACCCATAATTCTGTTCTGGTTAAGGAGTCGATTATCTTTGATTAGTCGACAACTCAAGATGAGGAATGACGAAATGCCTTCACACCATTCCTCTTCAAAACAATCTGATCAGAATTATCTTTAAGGTACTCAATCCGATTAAGCACTCCTAAATTACTATTTCTTTGGCTTCGGGGGTAAAAAATATTTGATTCGAGTCGAGGAACCCACCCTTCAGAGTGATCAGATATAAATTTTTTAAATGTGTTAATTTTTGGAGATGTGGGCCACTTCCATGTATCAAACGGACAAATTGCGGGTGTAAGATGGATAACTCTAAAATCAAGTGATTATTATTGTTAATAATAACTTTATTTTAGAGTTATCCATCTTTATATACCCGCAATTTTTCCGTTTGAGACGTGGAAGTGGCAACATCTCCAAAAACACGATTTCAAAAATCGATATCTGATCACTCGACTCTTAATCACATTGTTTATCCCCGAAGCCAAAGAAATGGTAATTTAGGGGTGCTTAATCGGATTGAGTACCTTAAAGATAATTCTGATCAGATTGTTTTGAAGAGGAATGGTGTGAAGGCATTTTGTCATTCCTCATCTTGAGTGAATCATCTTGACTAATCAAAGCCATGGAAATTGTCAAAACTATGTCGTATCTCACAGCCTGATGCTTACTTTTAAAATCATGTAAAATTTCCATGAGTACATTTTGTTCTCATATGTAAGTTTATCTTTTATAACAATTGTGATATAACCCTTTACCCAACAAACCGGCCAAAACAAGCTTCAACAGCCTAAAATATCTTCGGTCTGTCTCAATAAAACCATACAAATATGGATATCATTGGAACCGGCTCATTGACCACATTGTGATGGTTATAGTTATGCCATGTGCCAATGCATTCTCTTATATATGCGAGTCGACCATAGGTCGCCTCGCATATATAAGAGAATGCATTGGCCTAAAAAAAATCTTTTTTTAGCACTTTTTAGGTCGACTCGCATATATAAGAGAATGCATTGGCACAGGGCCGTTCTGTTGGATAAAGGGTTAAAGGACTGTTTTGCGAAGTTATTGGCCGTTACCAATTATATTTCCAGAGATGTTTTTTTTTTGGGTTCCTGTAAAATTTTATTTTTCGCAGAAACAATTTTGAAGCCCAGCAACGATATGGATCGTCTTCACAAATAAGACTGAGTTGGTAATAATATTATATCTGTTCTACATCCTCTAACATTAACGTCCTTCTGTCTGGTATGAAATAATCACAAATGCAATCCACAATTCAAAGAAAATTACAAAGTACATCTGGTGTTTTAGGGCCGATATAAAAAATTATGTCATGGTTAAATGAGGCATGAAAATAAACATTTGTCTCGTTCACGAATAACATAATTTTCAGTATCTACTTAATAACACTAGATAGTAGATATTCTTTTTATAAATGCGTTTCAAAAATATTTGCAAATTTGCCATTTAAAACAATGTTTTCACAATCACTTTGAATCGATGTATCAAAGCCAACAGTAGATCGCTGCATGGTTTACTTCACCATCCGCAGAACAGAGAAATATTTCCCGTATTCTTCTGTTTATTTCCGCCATAATTGTGTCGAATTTCAACATAAATTAATTTTTTATTATAACTATATAATAACAGTGAAGGATAACTGATAACTGATTCGTGAATATTTTGAAATATCTGGCAGCCCATTGGTACATGCAAGTAAATCAGTCGCAGCTCGAGCTAGTGTGAAAGAGAAAACTTCTATATCCCCTTATGGGAGATGTTGAAAATGATTTAATCTCAATTTTTTTGAGAAATCACCATTGAGCATACAATAAAAGATGAAAACTGAATTATCCACAAAAAATTACAGATGGTATGCAAGTACTTACAACTTATTCTCGATGTCTTGAGCGCAGAGACTGGTAAGGAGATGGTGTAGCCAGTTCATTAGGACAAAGTCAGTGTCTGTGGGTTCTTTCTGATGTTCTGATTTGAGCTTTCTATTTGTCGATCAGTTCAACAAGTTCACCTGACAGGTAGGGAGGGGGCTTCAAGCACCAGAATTTTCCTGTGTAAAGGTCAGTAAAAGTTTGATAATCAAACGTTCAGAGCAATACAATATTTGAATAAAAAAGACATCAATGGGGCAATTCCGGTTTAAATTTCTGGGACGAGTCAAAATTAATATTATACCCCAATGCTTAAACGGACATTATAGCTTGTTCAAACCATCTCAAAATGTACTTATGCAGAATATTTATGAACAAACAGTGTTGGCGCTGGTTCAGAAATCGTTGTGCCAAAACTCTGGCCATTCGCAATATTTTTCGGGCCATTTTAAAGGTACCATTTTAAAGGTACTCAATCCGATCAGATGGTCCCATAGCAAAGTTCCAACATTTCTTCAAAATACGCTTTAGTTATCAGAATCGATTAATTATAACACAAAATGCTGACCTGTAATGATAGATGCAAATTATCGTGACCAATGAAGGACTCTACTCACAAGTTGGTATGATTGTTGCTTATTTGATTGACATTTGGTCGATGGGGATAAAGACAAATCCAGTCTATTTTACCACAATGTTTTTTCCACCCATATTAACCAAATACTTTGCAAATCACAGATATCATGTACGAATAAAATTCTCTAATGTATCTCTCCCTGTATTTAATATGTTCAGTGAATGCATCGTCCCATCTGAGATATGTCGCCATTCTTCTTGGTCACCCTTTGCTACCATTGTGGTCAAAATTATAACAACATTCACCAGGGGCCTATAGAATACAATTTTTGTAATATCAGCGTTAATTTGTGATTTACAAATTTTGTAATACATATTTTGTGTTCTATAGTATTCGACTGTATTTCTATCAGTGTATTTCTTTCATTGTAGATTGAAACTCAACATATGCCCAAAACTCTTTATATGCAAAATACATTGACATGCAATGACTTATATGATCTTTTTTGGCGAACCATCTATATACCGGGATTCACTTGACCGGAAAATCTTTGCATTTGGTGGAGAAAAAGGGGGCCTGAAAGTTTCATCTGTTCATGTTTTCATAGTACTCGAACGCTACGGCTTTGTAATATGTAAAAATTTGCAATACGGAATGATAAAGTACGGGCTAAGCGGGTTCTATAGTACAGCGATAATAATATTTTTGTAAAAATTCCGTATTAGATTACAACGGCATAGGCTACATAATTGATTTTTCACGCCGTGACCACGACGATGATCCGTGAGGATAATTTTGAGTGCGATTAGCTGGGTACATGTTCTTTGTAATGCAGTCACGGAATCTCAATTGTTAACCCATTGAGGTGGTTTACGCTCAATGGAGTTGAAAGGAGATTTTAATTATGAACGGAATTAAAGAGTTAAAGTTGTGGGGCTCGGGCTCAAAACGTATAAACGATCTTTGTGCGAAGGTACACGGATACGCGGTGAATCGGGGGTGGTGGCATTTCGTGTTGAAACAGTTATTGATAATTTCAGGCTAAGTTGCGTTAAGAATCAGTGGACCCCAAATATTTACCATGACATTATGAAACATATTTGAACCGCATGGCATTTGTGTGCTCAAGAAGTTTGCATTCACCTTGTGGTCTAAACAATTTAATTTGGCCAATAGTGCCGCACAGAATGTTCCATGAGTGAATTCTTAGAAAAAATCGGGGTCTCATGATCCTTAACTTACCAATGTAGTAGTGCGTGTTGGTTATAAACTAAATGTCATATGTTGACCTAAATTCAGCCGCTTAGTTGGGTATAAATGGAATGTACCATTAATTAGGTATAGTTTAAGTAGATGGTGCTATATATTTGTTTTAAAATCGAGGTTGGATGTCCACGGAGACCCTGGACGAGGGAGTGTTCGTCCACATTGGAATTTCCAAATGAACACCCATCCTTGACACAGGTCGAAAAAACCAAGTCAGAGAACAGCCATCGCACCCCATCATGGGTTTGAATTTTCCCAGATGCATTGTACCTCAACCTTTTCAACTATTAAGGTCTAGATGTTCCCACTTCTAATATTTCAGCCACTGTCCCAGCCCTAAGCTAGCTAGACAAATCAGGTTCCATCCTTGGTAATATTGATATATAAAGTTGATGTGGCCATTTGAAGGGCAACCGATATGTGTGCTTGCCGATCCTTTTCGAAAAACCGTTAATTTCAAATGTTTCATGTTACATGTTTATGTAACATAAACCATCTGAAAATGGTAAATATTCCATACGATACCGAAGGAATTACTTTTCATCGTGCGCAATTGTGGTCAAAATAACCCAAGTATCGGAAACTAGTCACACATTATGTACCTTTATTCATCAACTAAATCACTCACCAACTGACACAAATAGGCATTGCCATATCATTCGCATATATCATTAGAGTCATTTCCCTTGATAAAATCACAAATGTTTAGATGTGCGTTTGACGAACGGTGGTCGATAGTACTCGATTTGCCGTCTTTTTGTGATTTACAAGAAATCGCGTTAGCTGCTAGATTACAGTGGTCCATAGTACTCGACACCTTTTGTACGGCTCAAATAAGCCTGCTATTACAAAAAATGTATTCTATAGTATAGGCCCCTGGCCACAGCGTAAACAAATCGTGTAATGGACTAATCGTAGTCTAATTTCACCCAGGAATATCCCATGTCTTTCTTTGAGCAAATTTACAATTTAGAGTTATGCCTCTTGATTCGAATTGATGTGTCAAAATCAATGACTGATGATCTGATTTCCCTGGTGAAATTTCAAGGCATACAACATGCCACTAATATGGCTGCATTTGTGGGTAGTCATCAATTATTTAAGATGGTTATACTTGTCACAATTGCCCAAATATCCGGTACATTATTAGATACAAGTATTAGATATGTCTAGTATTAGATATGTAGAGTATTAGATATGTCGATGGACGCAATGCCACGCAAACAGAACATCGGTCAATCGCGATTGACATTGTGCGAGGAATATTCTCGGACCCGAGGCCAGTGGGTAGGAGCACGCCTTAAATATTTTTTAAGGGCGAATGAGGTGCACGCGAGCAATTGCTTATGAAGAGGCCTGATCACCATGTATGGAATATTCAATGTATAGAAAATAAATTGATTTAAAATATAAAAATGTAATAGCTCTGAGATTTGTTTGGTAGGTTCCTCAACTAAAATATTTTTCACCCTGGCCAAGCCAAAGAAATAGTACATGTAATTAGGGGTGCAAAATTGGAAAGTTTATCTTTAATACTTGGAAATTGTACAATAGCCATGCAAAAAGATGATGAATTTTGATGTTATACATGAGTAGCATGAGTGAACGATTAATAATGGCAAACAGCGATGTGAATTTGGGGAACACTGCCATTTCATTTCAAATAAAAGTTGCAGCACTTTGAATGAAGTAATAATGCCCATGCAATTCAATCATTTAGTACCTAGATGATGACATCGGTAGCTTGTTTTTTTATGCACATGCATTTTCCATATTTTGTGGTGTTGCAAAAAACTTACCAGCTCATGCAGTCTCCAGAATGGATAATATAAATAAGATTGTAACACCTTTATATACTTGTAACATTTATCGCGCCGCAGCCAAAACCAAGCTGTCCTAAATTTCCTAACTTGAAAACTACAAATTGTTATCACAAAAGCCAAGTTGTGTCAAAAATCTTCATCAAAATTTTCAAGTCAAGAAGAATAGAACACAAAACTATTTGTCTTCCCTCCAAATTAACTGCCAGGCAAGTGACAAGTCCTGAATTCTAACCAAAACCAATGAAATGAAAGTCACTTGACTCTAGCCAATGAGAAAAAAGTCACTCGTCTCCAGCCAATGAGAATCAGCATAGGTGAGTTGTTATTCAGGGGAATTGTGTTCTGAACTTCAAATCATGCAACTGTGACTTGAGTGCATGTGTGTGTGAGACAGAAAATCATTAACCTGGCTAATTATTGTAGTGAACTGTAGTAAACAAACTGACCAGTGACACCTGGTGACAAGGATTGTAGTAAACTGCAGTGAGCAAACTGACTGGTGACACCTGGTGACAAGGCGGGTCAGATTATGAAGTGGCATACACGCGTCAGTAAGCCCATCCTCGAAGATAAGCCCAGTCTGGGTTTTTAACCATGAACAAAACATGGGTGGTCCTCGTACAGTAGATAAGCCCACCCCCATTCCTGAGTATTTGGAAGGTGAATACAATCATAATATGTCCCTATCCTGTAGAATAGGAGAAGATACTCAAGCACATCTTTTATTATTTTTTCCAGTTGTTTTTCTTAAATTATAAAGATGTATAATAGTATTGTTGTGAATTATACACATCTTATTCTATTCTTTAATAGTTGTTGGATCATGAATCAAAGAGGTATCAATTTAATAAAATCAAAGGTGTCACTTATTGTTGACACCTCTATCAGAGTAAATTCAATGGGATGTGGAGTACTGACTTTGTTTTTGTAGGATCCTTTGATAATGCAGAATAGTGACCTGTCGTGTTTTTATAAGAATTAATAGCTTGATTAATAAGGCCAAAGAAAAAAGATACTATGTTTCCGTTTACTGTTTTTACCACTAATGCTCATAAATATTGATGATCTTTAGTGTGCAAAACACATGGTTTCTAACATATATCATTGTGAAAATTGACCACGAAGTGACAGCTGTCTGAGCCTGTCTCAAAAGCCCCAGGTGTGTGATGGGTTGTGGATTGATGGGCATACATTTTGCAATTTTAATTTCCTGAGTGGAACTCCTGCCTGCTTTATGTCTTGTTTGGGACTTATGGAACACTATGAACAGACATGGTGGGTGTGTATCTGTATATATACATGTATAGAGGTTATCACCACATATGTTAGGGGTATAGCTATATATATATATAGTATACTGTTTCCAAAAACCAGGCATGCTCGGTGGGCGGGCTACCCCCAGACAATGGGATGTAGTCGTCACAATACAAGTACGGTATAATGGCCGTATTATTGGTAAAATTCTGATAAAAAGTTAGTGACATAAATTTCGTACCAATTAAGTTTATAGCCAAATTTATGAAAATGTGGTATGTGAATAATAAAAAACATACTTAACCCTTTGAACCCTGGCTCCCCACAACGATCGACACCCTGACCCTGGGCTCCCAGTGGTTTTTTTTTGTATATTGTGGCCAGTGTTTAGATGTATGGTGTTGTTTATGTTCAACTTTGAAGTGGTGTCACATGTCTGAAACTTTAGAGGTATGTTCCTCATGGACCACTGATTATTTTACGATCTCGTTACATTGCCACATGGTCACTCCCTGGTAACAGTTGCTAGGCAACTACCCGATATTGAATGTAAAATACAATTATAGCTTTTACGGTCGTAATTGAGCCCAAGGAAATGGCGTTTTGATGTAGTCAAGACTCTATTGTGAAATTTGAGTTATATCTGGCCAGAATTGTGATCCTAACTTGAATTTAAGGGTAGCAACGGTTGCTAAGCAAATACCCCAAATGATCGAATGACACCATTGCCCTGTGTATTCAATTGTATTATGCCCCAATTTAGACATTCCTTTGCATTCACATGTTGATGGTTATGTTCAAATGGTGCTACATGTCTGAAACTTTACAGGTATGCTCTCATGGGCGACTGTGTATTTTTTATTAGATTGGTATACTTTGCCACACGATCATTCCCTGGTAACGGTTCCTATGCATCTACCCGGAACTGAAAGTATTATTCAATTATAGCTTATAGCGTCGTATAATTCCGCGCTAAGAAACTGCACTTTCTATGCACTCAATACCCTATTGTGAAATTGAAGATATATCGGGTCAGAAGATTCAACGTAATTTGTATTTAACGGTATCAATGGTTGCCAAGTGATCGAATGACACCATGCACTTCCCTGTTCATTCAATGGCATTACGTCCCGTTTTAGACATCGCCTATATATAGGGCACGTTGATGGTCATGTTCAAATGGTGCCACGAGTCTTAAACTTTACATAATTGCTCAATAATGCACGATTTGACCACGTGTTTGTAATGCGCACGCGCAAGTAAATCGGGAGTACCGCTATTCTCAAAGTAATTGACCAGAAAAACGGGGTGATACCCCGGTCATGACCGCGGTCATACCGGTAATAAATGGTAGCGGTATCGAGACGGTCATGGCGTGGAGTTATGGTATTGGGCGATAATGATACCGTGGTCTTTTAGCGGGCAGCGCATTAATTTTGTTGAATACCGCGGTGATTTTCATGGAACTCTTTTAGGGGAGGTATTTACTCACACATACTTGTTCGCGTTAACAAGCAGTATCAGTAACGCGGTATTGGAGGATACCGCGGTATAGTACCGCCATATTAACGGGGTGACACCACGTTATTGGTGGTCAATTACTTTAAGTATAGCGGTAGATGGTAAAATTGTGACCATGCAACCCATTTCCACAGAACTATACTCTGGTGCAATGTCAAAACGTGCAGCTGTATAACGCAAATTTATGTACGATGAGGATCCTTGATGTGATTGTATCATTTCGCAAAAACCCATACATTTATCATTTTATCCTATGCGCATGCGCCAAACAAATCGACTCAAATAAGTAACTGTGTGCGCCTTCCTCGCATATGACAGAACACTGATTATGTATACAATACTAATTAAACCAAAAAGAGTGATAGAAATGGTGTCTTTCTACAATCATGCGAACCGCGCAACAATGTTGAGCGTTACCCGAATCGCTTCAAATGATGAACGTTTGTTGAATTCTGCGCTGTGCGCATGCGCATATTTTTCTACCCCAACTAGTCGGCAACAAACCCATACACGTGCACCCATGGCACTGCTGAAGTTCCTTGTGATCATTTACATAGATATAAGTGGATATACCAATGGTTATAACATGTATACACATGCTGCATAGGTTTATGACGTCACTGAATGCTGCTGGCCGCAAAAGCGGCCAGTCGGGTGTATTAACGTTTTCTGGCTGGCCGCTTTTGCGGCCAGTCGGGTTCAAAGGGTTAAGCATGAAGTAAGTTTGATTTTTTATCAATCTTAATGTATATTTCCAGTGTTGATCAAGTTAAAATACTTTCCCCACAGCACGGGTTGGCATTTTATGTCACTTTGGTTGAGGTAGTTCAATATTTCTGCAGCTGGATAAAAAATATCGAAATAAAATAAAAAATAAAAATTTCCCTACCTACCTACCCTAATTTTTTCGCTCTGTTACCGGAAACATACAATCTTTTTTTTTATGGCCTAATCATTATTGTAACTAAATTAACTTGTGAACTCATCATACAGCCCTATTGTGTATACAAATTAATCCCAAAATGTACAACTTCATACAAAATTATTCCAAATGAAAAGAACTGTCTATCACTGTTTTTGGTTATTATCATATGATTTTAAATTCTTTATAATATAAATAAAACACATTATAATTTGTATTCAATACAAAAATATATGGTATTGGTATAAAATATGATGGTAGGTTGCACCTGAAGGCCAACAGAAGTTTTGCACAGGGGGTTCCTCGTGAGTAAGCCCAGTACCCACTTTTTGAGCAAAAACGTGCACGAGCCCCCGGGCTTACTGACGGGTGTATACGGGAGCATCTCGATCTGCCGACAGCTATTGTTTCCGGGGGTACCTGCACGAGGTGGCAATAATCCCTTACTTCAATCATTTGCCGCTTATAGTCTATTCCTCTTTTCTTTTGGTGTTTTAATGGATTGTCCTCTCTTTTTGTATGTTTTTAATGATTTGTCAATTTGGGAACTTGGGTTTTGGAACCTTTGGTGCTGATTCAATGTTGATGTCAGGACATAATCTGTCATATTTTATTTATCTATTTATGCAAAATAATTAATAAAATACATACAAGGAGATAACAAACATATAACAAATACACCACAATACTATAACAAAAAGCTCAATGGCGAACTAATTTAGCGATTGAATCTAAGTATTCTACAATGTCGATCTCGTTTTCCCTGAATATTCTCTTGAAATGTCTAAGAGACGCGTTGAACGCCCGATATTTTCTTCTCTGTGGTTGAACTCTGCCGCCACCAGTCAATTGAAGTATCGTCGATTCTGTATAGGCTTGTTCTTTTTTAATGTGGTCGATCATGACGAATATGTTTGGTTTTGAAGCTGCTATATAACCTTGAAGCTTTCTGTGCCACCCTTTGACGTGGTTTGTGGTCCGGGGGCCGGTTGTATTATCGTGATTCCACTGCACAGTCATAATCGGAAAACTTTGTCACGCGGTCGTCGATTTGGCGGTCTGTTGTTTCCATGTATTCTTCCCATTCTAACAGTACATTGAGCCAAGCATCGCTCAACTGGTCGACGGGGACGAATGGTAAGGCGATGGCACGTATGCACTGGCTGTAGTGAAACATGCACCCTTTGAGTTGCGTTGTTGGAAATATGTCTTTAATCGCGTTCTGTGCCGCTTTCTCGTAGTCTCGACAGGACTCCATACACAAGTGGCAACATCTTGTTGTCGACGAACGCATGTATCGTGTACATCTGATGGTAGAGATTCGGACTCTTGTCGAAGGTACCGTCGCAGAACCAGGTGTCGGCGTCTTGAAGAAATTGTAGATTGCTGGCTGTCGCGAATATCATGATGTCGTTGTCTCTTTCTGACGATAGCAGGAAAACTTCGCCGGTGGTTGTTGTTGCGTATCGTTCTGGTATTTGTATCTCGGTTCTCGCTTTTGGCAACTTTGGCTTCGTTATAAGAAATTGAAATAAGAAAATGCATGTGTCGTACCTGGTCAGAATCAGCTAGATGGTTGTGTTGACTCATTGAAGAACTAACTATCTCGTTCTTTGTTTTGATGGTGGCACCACAGCCATTCTTACAACACACCAAGTGGACATTCTCATATCGACGTGAAGTCGTTGAAAACGAGGTGTTTGTCTCCTCGACCGTTGGGGATGAAGAATACATTTACTTGAGAACTTGCCATGATGAAGATAGAACATTGAATATGATCAACTTTGGAGAGACATGGGGTTTTTATAGCTCAATACGATGCAACAACAACATTGCAAACGGGAGCTGGGCAAACTGTTATTTAATTAATACAGACTATAGGCGCGACGCTCACACCTTGCCGGCGCTATTTTTGCAGGCTCGTCGGCAAAGTGAGAATAAGCGTGTATACAGTACCAGACAGTGCAAAATTAAAGATGGATTTTCTTTTCATATAACAATTTTGAAATATATATGTGGGTATAAAATAATAAATATGAATTGATCTGACCTCTGTCTTGATCTTGCATATACTAGTAATCAGCATACTAATGGTTTGTCATCATAAGGCATGACACCATGATTGCACAAGCTCTCCCTTTGGAATGCTGGGCACCTGCTGCTAATATGTTCCTCACACAATGCAACCAAGTAGATCTCTGTAGACAAGCAACAAGCATTTAATAATAAATTTGATTAACGGATACTGAGGAGTAGTTATTTGATTCATATTTAATTATTATTTACCGATGTCAGGTAATATAAGGTTCAATAAAAAGCATCGGTAAGGCCGTTCGCTAACCCACAATTGATTGCATTTCTGGGGTACTACAGCATCTAGTTAAAGTTGAAATACAGTAACACCCTAAATAATCGACTTCTCAGTGAGAGCTTTCCGATGAATGGCAACAAGCCATATTTCCGACTAAATCCAGAAAAGTTACCCATAATTCTGCTGTGGTTAAGGAGTCGATTATTTAGGGCTTTACTGTACCTGAAAATATATGAACGAACTTCTAGTACATTTTTTTGTGTGTATGAAAGATATTTATATGAATTTGATTATGTGAGTCAAATATTATAGTCAGCTTTTAACCCTTTGAACCCCGACGTCCTGAACGTTAAATGGTCCCAACCCGAGGCGCCTGACATTATATAGTGTTCCGACGATGTAACTCATAATGCTCTTAACTCGGACGTATATATATATACATGTATACATGCTCAACTATACACAATCTACTATGCTAACTGAACTATGTCACAAGGTATTTCAACGTGACAGTCCCTTGTTCAATATACATGAAGATTATATTGCGGCTCCCTTTGGTCGCGCTATATATTTATAACGAAATTCTTATCATTTCTTATCATTTGCCAGCTACGATAAAGGGCGTTTCTCAAAATCCTCCTCTGAGTATGCGCGAAGAAACAAACCCTGTCTCCAATTTGGCTGCTAAAATCAGAGGTATGAACATGTGACTCATTCGCGCAAAGTACAAGCACAATTCTAGTTAATTTGTGCTTTGATCGCGAAATTTCTAACGAAATACTTCCCCTTCCCAGACGATAAAAAGCCTTTTTTTTTCTCAAAATATGCCTCTGTGCATGCGCGAAGAAAAACCATCTGTCATCAATTTGTCTATGAAAGTAAAGTGGATAAACATTTGACACATGTGTGCAAAGTAAAAGTACAACTCTAGTTGATATGTGCGTTTATTGTGCTGTAATTTCGTGTCAACACTGAAAAAAACAACTTAGTCATAGCCTTCGTCAACCCGTAACTTAGTTATTTTTTACTAATAAAGGCCTATGGAATTCGTAACTCGGCTATACATAGTATGTCGCTCAGTCGGTCTAACCAATAGTTCACACGAGATATCTCAATCCCGATCCATAGAGTTTTATACATTTATATATTAAGAATAATGTCTCCCACGCTTCGTAACTTGTGAGTTTCTGATGTAGGGGCGTTGGGGTGCATAATGAGAAGATGTATACATTACATTCTGTATTCTGTTAATCTCAATGAATCACAATCTGAACAGCACACTGACACATGTATAGTATGACATCGATGAGACGTATATATGATGATTGATCATGCAACATGCTGGACGTACACCACAGGCACAGAACAAATGAATAATGATGGATGAGATCTAATCTCTGCTATCTCCATGATTCCATTCCAAGTATTCCAAGAAATTACCCTAGAATATAAAATTCACTAATCCAACACAAAGTATAAAAGAATATGGGAAAGAGAAATACCTTCCAATACAAATAATATATTAACCATTTCCATTGTTATTGGAAATGAAAACCAAACTGTATATAAATATATAAAGGCTCCAGAATGGAGACTTCCCATAATGCAACTTTCTATGTTGTTGGAAGTTTTATAAAAGAGTAAAATATAAAATAACACAAAAAGGGAATGATTACTGGTTACCATTTATATAGTGAACCATCCATATGGAAAGGGACTTACTTAGTTATGGATGGACACAACTAAAGATGAATAAATATATTGGACGAAATTGGGTTAAAATATCACAATACACAATCAACGAATTGGTACATAAAACACATATTAAACTTACCAATTCGAAATGATTTAGGTCCTGGATGTTTTAATAATAGTAATAGCGTTCCATTTTACTTAAACCTACATTGTAGTTTAGTAAAGATAAAATATACTTTATGATTTAAACATAACTGTTTTCAAAACGTTCCGTTTGATTATTCTGCACTATCTTATTTTAGCGGGAAAGATTACTACGCGGTAATGCGTTAATTTAGTTATTGGGCTGGTTTATATTTGGATTGGGATTGGGCTAAAAGATAAGAACAAGACAGTCAAGTGAGTTAAGAGTGCTAGGTTGATTAGACAGATTATTAGGTTTAAAACAAATAAGTAATAAGCATGTATAAAATAGAATTAGTATAATTCCTACAAAACTTACTTATGCATGTAAATATATCACCGTCACATTCTCCCCCCTCTTGAAAAAAAATTACATTCTTGTAATTTAACCAAAACCTGCAACAACCAATTCCTGCAATGTCTTAGAAAAATCAACCTACCTAGACCTTCTCCGAACTAACGTAAACCATTCCGCAACCAACTGCAACACCATACCATGGGAATAAAATATAAATTAGGTAAAGATACGCTCTTTGCCATGAAACAACTCTGCTACCTATACAAGGATAGTTAATATCCTTAGCACCATATATAACAACTTTAATTACCACCTGTAATTAAAACAATTCAGTCTAACTCCTATGTCGGTGGTATATCAACCTGCAACTAAAACCTGTAAAATATCCTATTGCACTATAAACCCATCTGTAAAACTATATTAAAGACCAATGACCCATATTTCATTTCTCCTGCCTCTTAAAATACAAAGAAAACAAAAATTTAACATCTGTATATACACAATTCTTTCCCTGACAGCAAATACAATCACCTGGAATTCATAAAAATAATAGCCGATCCTGACTACTATCACGAACTCGAATTTGCTCTATATATATGATTTGGAAGTTGATATTATAAATTGTGGGGAATTAGCAATAGAGCTTTAATAACTTATGAGAGGACCGGGGATCTTCAGAAAGTAACAGCAACAACACCTGGTTGGGATCTAATTCTATATTATGATTTTATACAAGTCATACCCTGATGCGAGAGAGTAAATGTTATGAATATGATGAACATGTTTGAATGCGTAATCAAATAGAATATGAATCATATATGTAGGTAATAGAAGTTATAGAACAGTTATGCATTCTACCTTGTAGGCATTATATATGAAATGTTAATATTCTGATAGTCATGAATTTGTCGAGAAGTCACCAGATTATGTTATGTATGTCAACTGAAACTGAGCATCACATAAATGAATATGTCTAACACCAGCTTTGATAACGTATATACTGGACTTGAGTAAATTAATAACACCATCATTAAGAATAGGAATAAAGAAATGGGTTACTGTTGTACACCGCCATGTGTGGCTATTATTAGTTTCTTAGAACTAATACTTGACACTGCCTATAAGGCTAGGGATGTTGAATTGTATTATTATTTGACACGCCATATATGGTTATAATTAGTTACTTGGAACTAATATTTAACACCGCCTACCAGGCTAAGAATATTGAATTGAATTGTTATTTGACTTCTCCTATTGGTTATAAGATAGGTGTAATTATATTTCAACATATAAGTCTGAAATTAGCACTAATGTAAAATTTGCCATGTAGCAATTAAGTCATGATCATAGAGTTAAAGTCATAAACATAATAAATAGAGAGCATATATATAACTTAACTTTGGTTTATATTTCCATGAATACATCCTCAGCATATCAACTGCATCCTTCATCTTCTTCAAGAACAGACTACCTTCTTGGTCCCAATAAAGACCTATTTTATCCTATGTGATAATACTTTTCATTGGCCCATGTATTACAATAGGTGTCATATTTGTCGATTGTGTCAAAGCCGAGTGATGGTGACATTTGATTAGATTAGGTGCTGATTGCCACCTGCCAGGGGCAAGGTGGTAATTACCTCAGTTACCATATAATTAATTGACTTGTGTTAGGTAAGCCTTTCTTTGTTTATGTTTTTATCAGATAACATAAGTGGTCTTTAATCAGCTTTGTACTATAGAAGCAGGCTTAATTAAAGAACCTCATAATTGTAAATCAGTAAATGAAGCATTGTACTATGCTTCATTAAGAACTGGCATTAAATGTACTCTAGTTTGAAATGTCTATAAGAAATTATTGTTACTTGAAAATTGGGTTTGTTATAGAGGATATATCACCGGGCCATATTCGCCATATTAGAACTTAGAACTGTTGTTCAATTTAGTGTGATTTTTGTGAAGTAATATCTCTAAATTTTGGCCATTCCACATTCTCATTAATTAATTTCTTGCCTTCAGTACTTTTCACAAACAGTTTGTAGGGTTCGTTTTGTCTTATTATTATTATCACATCTTAGATCTTTTAGCCTGTCAGGTTATAATTCATTAGTTTTTAATTGTCATATTCATTTAATCAAACCTGTTAATTATGTTGGTACCTTTTAATTGTTTTGCCCCTTGGCTTATTCAGTTCATTAATCTTAATTGGCCTATTCATTTAGACAACACTTTCTATTTCCATTAACATGTTTTTACTTGTCACCTTTTACTCATTGGTTAATTCAGCTTGGCATTTCACACCTCCAATTGTATATTAATACCTTCATCTTCAAACTTAAAAGGAAGAACATTTTATCTAGACTAGTCGCTATATTGTTTCACGTCATTAGGATTACCATTGGACACTTCATGCTAACGTTATAAGGAATACCTGTTGCTGTTATATGTTATGTTCATCTTGGAAAACCGGATGATTGTAAATAAAAGCTATTCCCCAACATCAGACTTGTTCGTTTAATGACATTGGACATCTTCAGATCCCGACTACCATAACCACAGAAAATTGACCCGTTATACTACTTTGAATTCAATACCAAATTGAACACCATAGTGGAATTCACCAACTCAGCAAGCAACTTGTTGCTAAAATCTCACACAAAAGGGAAGTTTATCAATTTAATATTAATCAACATGGACCAGAAGTCAGACACAGCTACCTGGAATAGGAAATATGCCTGAAATCTAGAAAGAGTTGAAAATTACACTGCAATAATTACTCTGATCAATTATTAAAAAAAAATTCTATTATACTAGCAGTATTATATTGTAATTTATATGTGAAAATACATGACAATAATATCCGGGAGGTAAACATTCTGTTGATGATATACAGTAAAACTGTTACAAGCTGGAACATCGGGTTAACATTTAACTGCACGGGTCTTCAGCTGAAAAAGGATCATTATACAGAAGTTTCCTTAATGATAGATATTAAGCATAGTATTTTTCATAATTCAAATTCTGAAAACGATCAGAATTACATGTATTAACTCCTGGTATGATATAACAATAATATCACACAACAAGAGGAAGAAACCTTGAATGACTGAAATAATATCAATCATAAACAAGAATAACTACTGCAAATACCAAAGACATCAATAGATAAAATCATACATGTTGAATAAATTATTTCAAAACTGCTGAAAATATTGAATGTATCATATCCGGTGACATACTGGATAATAATTCTTTATCAGTAAGCCTTTTCAGCAACTCTGCTTTATTGATAAAGTCTGCTGAAACTGGTTGCATGGAATGCACATAATCCCCAGATTTCTTCCATGGTGGTGGTTTCCGCTCTCGTTCTGACCTCCTAGGTGTGGGTTTAATAACCTCAGGATTCTCTATCTGCTCTGTCTCTTCAGATGGAATATCTGAAATAAAATTAACATCTGCAATCTCTGAGTCACCTGCTACTTCTTCCTCAACATCACTACTCTCCTCTACCTCAATACTAACTTTGGGCCCATCCTCTGCTCTACTGTGTGTTATATCACAAACAGTATCCTTCTCGTCATCTGAAATATTAATAATATTTCCAACATTCTCAATTTCTCGATGCGCATCATTGTCGCGTTCCCCTGAAATCTTCTGAAAAGAAGAAGGATGATCGTCACCATCCAGAGAACTAACTTCTCTGACTGTACCAGGAGCACAATCCTGTACCTCAGAACTGGTATCAGAATCCACACGGTCATTTGCAGTAGATAATACTGCATGCTGCGGACTTCTGAGAACATAAGCATGTTCATCAATACATGTATCCTCTTGTGACTCTGAAACAAAAGTCCTATCTGCTTCTCCTTCTAAAGGAATTGAACTATCAGGTTCCACCACCATATCTTTTAAAGATGTAACATTATCTGGACCAACATCAGGCTCCTCAGGAACATAACCTATGGGGAGAAGATGATTACGGTGAAGGGTTTTCTTTACCCTCGTCACTCCTGACAACAAATACCGGAATATCCCTATTTGGCTGCTCTGTAACTGTATAAATATCAGTATCAAATTTATCAGCTAACTTGTGTCTGCCTTCAAATGCAAGTGTTTTAACTAAAACAGAATCTCCAACAGACACCATCGCACCTCTCGCCTTCTTATCGAAGTTCTTCTTCTGCTTTTCTTTCGCCTTCGTTGCAGCTTTTGAAGCTAAATCATACGCGTACGTCATCCTTTCCCTTAATTCAGAAACATATTCTGAAATAGAAATATCTTTATCTTCACCGTCATCCTCCGTCATCTTATCCAATCCACACAAAACATCTATCGGTAATCTAGGATCCCTGCCAAACATAAGTTTAAAAGGGGTAAAACCAGTGCTTTCATGTTTTGTGGAATTATATGCATGTACAAGTGGTCCAATAAAACTCTTCCAATCTTTCTTTTCCTCGGGCTGTAACGTTCCCAACATACCTAATAAAGTACGGTTAAAACGTTCACATTGTCCATTGCCCATCGGATGATAGGGCGTCGTTCTGCTTTTCTTGATGCCGCATAATCTACAAAGTTCCTGAATAAGAGTGGATTCAAAATTTGCACCCTGATCACTATGAATTCTGTGAGGGAAACCATAATACACAAAGAATTTGTTGAAAAGAACATCAGCAGTAGTTTTGGCAGTCATATTCTTTGTGGGAAAAGCCTGTGAAAATTTTGTAAAGTGATCAGTAACAACCAACAAATATTGAAAACCACCTTTGCACATATCAACTGTAAGATAATCAATACAGACAAGTTCCAAGGGCTGGGTCGTGGAAATAGAAACTAGCTTAGCTCTGGCATCCGTCGGAGACTTCCTTCTCAAGCATCGGGGACACTGTTGAATAAAATTCTCCACCGCACTGTCTATGCCAGGCCAATAAAATCTCTGCTTAATCAAAGAAATGGTTCTTTCTCTTCCAGGATGCCCTATGTCTGTATGTAATGAAGTTAAAACAGTATTAATAAATGAATGGGGGATAACAAGTTGTAAATGAGTATTTCCATTAAACTGAGTTTCCCTATATAACACACCTCTCTGGAATTTTAAAGAAACAAAATTCCTAAAATATGTGGAATGCTCGCGGGTCATCGGAAAAGTATTTCTGATCGGTTTAACACCACTTCTAACTGCCCTCATCCACGGTCCTAAAATAGAATCTCTCTCTTGCATCTGCCTCCAATCTCTGGGTGTCATGATATCCATGTCTGTACTACAGCCATCATCTAAACTATCAGCGACATCTGTAGACATACAAAGTGATTCTACAAAAGGCTGTGTAACCTGTAAAGATTTACAAATGGCTGAAATGGAATTGGAACTGATTTTATCCAATTCAACATTATATTGTGGCAATCTCGACAAACCATCTGCATCAGCATTTGATTTCCCTGGTCGATAAATAATTTCAAAATTAAAAGCATTTATAGCAGCCAACCATCTATGCCCCGTAGCATCTAATTTGGCACTGCTAAGTACATAAGTGAGGGGATTGGAATCTGTAAAAACAACAAATTTATGATTGTACAAGTAATCACTAAATTTTTCAGTGACAGCCCATTTCAATGCCAAGAACTCTAGTTTGTGGGCTGGATATGACTTCTCAGCTGCTGTCGTTCCTCTGCTCGCATAAGAGATAACTCTGAGAATCCCATTCTGCTTTTGGTAAAGCACAGCTCCCAATCCGTTTTGACTCGCATCTGTGTGCACTTCAAATGGCAATGTAAAATCTGCAAAACCTAAAACAGGAGGGGACGAAAGACATTCTTTAAGACGAGAAAAGGATTTTTCTTGTTCCTCACCCCAAGACCATTTACCGTTATAATTAGATTTCTTCTTGCTCTTTTGTTTTCCATGATTAGTAGGGGGTAAAAGATCTGTAAGTGGCTTTGCTATTAAAGAAAAGTTTTTAACATATTTTCGATAATATCCTGAAAATCCCAAAAATTTACGAACTTCCTCTGGAGTCTTCGGAGTCTGCCAATTCACAGCTTCTATCCCAGCTTCTGAAACAACATGCCCCAAATATTTAATTTTCTTACTAAAAAATGAACATTTTGAAGGGGAAAGTTTTAAATTACATTCACGTAATCTCTGAAATATAAGTTTAAGCCGGTCTATCATCTCCTGAAAACTTGAAGCTGGTACACAAATATCATCCAAATAAATGTAACATATATTATTAACCAGGCCGTCCAAACAATGTTCCATCATTCTTTGGAAACTAGCCGGCGATCCCCGCATTCCTTGGGCCACCCTCTGAAACTCAAAAAATCCAAGATTTCCAGCTGTAAATGCTGTGTACTTTTTATGCTCCTCTATGACTTCCTGTTGGAAATATCCACAGCGTAAATCCAGACTGCTAAAAAATTTGGAATGTGACAAACTATGTAAAATATCTTCAATAATGGGTAAACAATAAGCATCTTGTATAGTTTTCTTATTAATATCCCTGTAATCCACACATAGACATAGCTTCCCACTGGAACGACGACAAACTACAACATTGGATGAGTAAGGACTCCTTGACCGTCTAATTATTCCGGCAGCCAACAATTGCTGTAAGTAATCACGAACCTCGTCAACTAATCCTGGTGCTAATCTTCTTGGCCTCTGCTTAACAGGCTTGTCATCTGTCAAATTAATCTCATGCTTAACACCAGTATAGTGACCAAGGTCAAAATCACTTAAAGAAAAAACATCTGGAAATTGTTTAATAAAATCAAATGCTTGTCGGATCTCGTCTGCCGTCAATGAATCTTGATTCAAATTTATCTGGTCAAAGAAAGGTAGATCAGATCTTCCTTTGAAGTCTGCAAATCACCTTCGACCTTCACTGGCTGAATAGAGCAAATCACAGAATGAGGAGAAATATTTATGGTTCTCGTACTAAGGTTACTGAGATGTACAGGAACAGGTTCATCTGTGGAAGGATCATATTTCAAAATATAAGGAGCAATTTCTATTCTGTCCATTTTCGGATCATCCGAAGAATGCTGAAATATAGCACAAGTAGGGTTATATTGTATTTTGTGGTCAATATAACCAATCACAGTCTTTGATGTATTTGGATGTAAAATAATATTATCCGGAGCTGAACTCTTCACAATACCTAAGTTAAAATTATTCTTCTTCAACTTCCTATCACGCAATGAAATACATCTGAAAGCAAAATACCAAGGAGTATCTAAGTTGGCTTTCTGAAGAAATCTTTGGCCATTAGCTTCCTCAACATGTTTAAGAAAAACCTTAAGAATGTTTGTTCCTAAAAGAATAGGAGTATGAGAATTAAATTTACTGTCAGGCACAATGAGGAAAATACAAGACTGTGGTTTGATATCTGAAAATCTAGAAACAAAAACTTCTGCTTGAATGAAACCCATATATGGTAAACATTCTCCGTCGGCACACTCAATGTTTAAAATGGATTGTAAAGGCTGTAAAGGAATATGATTTAACTTGTTCCTGTAAAATGATTCACCTATACTACTAACTGTACTACCTGTATCTAAAAGAGCATTACAATTATTTCCTGAAATTGTAACAACAGATTCTGTTATTTCTCCATGCAAACCAGCTGGGGTCTTATCTTGGGACTGATTGTCCTTCTCATCTATGGTCGACCCTTTGTCATAGATGTTTAATAGTTTAAAGGCCCTCTGTTAAAATTTCCTCGACCTCTGGAATATCCACCACGGGGTCTTCTACAAAAAGGAGGAATATGGTGGGTATTGCACCCATAACAAAGTGGAAACTGTTCTGAAACTCTAGAAGTATCACCAATATTTGAAGCTGCAGCCTGCTCTCTGCCAAAATTATTTGAAACTGCACCGTTACCTCTCCTATGTCCTCTGTCAAAACCACCTCTAGCTCTTCCTCCATACTGCCCTCTTCCACGGTTACCATCCTGGGTAGAAATATGAGGGGATTGCTGTTTATTCTCCAATCTATTGACTTTCTGGGTTAAAGCTGAAAGTTGGGATAATATTGTGTCCAATTTATCAGCATCAACTGAAACAGAAGCTTTGCAAGTGGCACCAGAAGAATTGGATGCCTTCTGTTTAGAAGAAGAATGTTCTTGCTCGATGAGACGGAGCGAAGAAAGAAGCTCATTATAATCTCGGCACTCCTTCAGTTTGTAAGCCGAAAGATCTTTCAACTCTTGCCGCAAACCTTCAAAGAAACGATTTTTCAAAAGTTCATTTTCAGATGTCGGCATCATCTGTTTGAGCATGGTCGTCTTGGAGAAAAGTTCCTCCAAACGAGTACCCCAATCAACAACTGACTCTGCTGGGCCCTGCTTAGCACTGAAAAAATTCCCAATAAGACTTTCCTGTGACTGGATGTCACCATAAAGATGCTGAAATTTATCAACAATATCTGGAACTGAAACGTCTTTGCCCAATCTCATGACGACTCTTGCCGCTTCTCCGCGCAAAGACTTTCGAATGGCATATAAAACCTCAGATTCTGAAACTCTAGATGATAACATGCAATTAACTTCATATTTCCACATGTTGAAGCTCGAATCTGACTTCTGGTCCCCTGAAAATTGAGAAATATAAGCAGGATTTCTAACGAACACTTGTCGTTCGGGCTGTCTATATTCTCTATAATCTGGTTCACGTTGAACCTCGGGTTCTTCCTTAACACCCTGTACAGTTTGAAACCATTTCTGGAAGTCCTCTGCCGATTCAGCTTTTGGGGAAAAACCCATCTGCTGAAAACCTTCCATCATGTTTTTAAACATTTTCGCACCATCCAGGGCTGGCGATCTAGAAAATCCAGGAGGGCTATTAATAGCCCTCCTAGATATGCCTAGGAGGGCTATAGCCCTCCTCAACTTTTAAAGTTATGATTTATTTTATCTGAGTTACTAATGCCGTTAGTTTGTCTATTTTTGATGTTGTATAACTCCATCTAAATTAAATTTGTTTATGTGGAAACAAAGTGTCCACAGAGTTGTGAATGTCAAAATCCCCCACAGTAATTATGGTATGGTGAATATTTAACTATGTTTTATATGTTATGATAATTTATATGAACAAGAAACAAAATGTAAGAGTGTTTGTACTCAACAATTTGTCAGTCGGTGTCCAACCCATGCAACGGAATTGGGTGAGTTTGTCCACGTTAAAAGCATTCTCCATGAAAGTGTAATTTTACATAAAATACACAATCAAGAACAATATTAAATCCAGTATATTTGCACTTGAATATTGACTGCTTTTTCTCTCAATGTAATCCATATTCCATTGCCGATCGCAGACTGCTGCTTGCAGCAGACAAGTCGCTATCTATAGATTTACTGGGTGTTTGCAATTGGGGACATAGAAAATAGTTTCTGAACTTTAATAATTGAATAACAGTGTAAACTAGAATACGTGGATATATTTAGCTAATTATATTAAAATATTGTCAATCGAAGCGATAAAAGACGGCTGCAAGCTAAATACAATTTTCACTGATAGGAACCGGAAACGGAACGAAAGGTTGAACTTAATTGGGACAGTGACATTTGGTTCTCACTATCCACAAACATGTGTTCATTTTATCCAGTGAAATATATTGTAAGCTCAATCTTATGAAGAGAAATAATTTATTTTGGTCATAAAATGTGTGAGAATCGATCAAAAGATCAGATTTACGAAACAGTTCGTTCCGGAATTTACTGATTCCGCTATAATTCCCATTTGACATTACCGTCAGGTCACGCATGCGCACAGTCCCCACACTGTACAATATAATTACGATTTCGATGCAGTATTTTACTCATTAAACACAATAAAATAACTAAATAATAAATGTCCTATCGTAGACGAGGCGGGCTATAAAAAGCCCGCCTTGGAAAATTCTAGGCGGGCTGTAGGCGGGCAGCCCGCCAGCCCGCCTTGAGATTTCCAGGCCTGACCATCAGGATCTTCTTCACCCATCCTTCAACTCTAACTAAATAATTAATCAGAATAAGAAAGATTTGTTTCAAAATTTAATCTGAAAATTATTACAATTAGTCGGACGTCACTGAAAGATTAAATCGAATGAAAATTTCTATAAGTCGAAACTGCATTAACAATTTCTGAAAATTTTCAAATCAAATTTAATTATCTCGAACAGCTATCAATTAAATCTGGAAATTTAATTTCATAAAATTAAATGAAGTCCAAATTATTCTTGACGTGAACTAAATTAAGTGCTGAAACGTACTAACTGGATTATTTTGAACAAAATATTCAAACCTGAAACGTACCAAACGTTCTAATTTAATCTCACCTTTTTACGTCCGAGGGAAGAAAATCATTTGTGACACCCGTCTTCCTATGTCGTACAAGTTAACATTCAGTTAAACACAACATGGTCAATGGTTAGTAAAAATAAACAAGTGCTGAGGGACATGTTAAGAAGAATATCACAGAAAAGAATATCACAGAAAAGCTAGAAAAATTTCCAAGTCCAAGAACAGACTTGGCTGAGACTGGTTAATTTTACCAAATACTAGACTTGGCAGGGAGGGTTAAGGACTTTGCTAACCCAATTTTCCCCAAATTTGATGGAGTCAAAATAAAGGATTATGTTCACTTTTATTACAAATCACAGCAACCAAACCCGTTGATGCAGAATTTTAAGAGCATTATTAATGGTGGAATATGTTAGAAATACTAAATGTGAAATTTATAGAGGTTTTTAAAATCTATTTTTTCGAACCCAAAATCAATAAACACAAAGTCCATATCAAAGAAAAAAATATGGCAATGTCTACTGAACACTGTGAAGAATGATGAACAATAAAATAATATTCATATTTATCAAGCATTCTTTGATAAAATTACTAAGAACCAATTGTTTACAAATCATTGAGTAAGTTACCTGACATCGCTTATAGTGAGGTGGAAGTTAAATGTTAATAACTGTGGACAGTGGTGTGTTGTGAATCTCTTGACAAAAGAATTGTCTAATCCCCAATCTGGTGTACCCCCATAGCCCAGAAACTTGGTCACCAATCATCCTGAGTCAGGATAAAGTACAGCACTGGCTGGTCATAATCCCCATGAATCCCAACAGACTTGAGTGAACATTATCTTGACCCATCAAATTCAGTTCCCAAATAGCTTTGCTGAGCATAGTCCAAGTCTTCTCGTACTAAAACCGGCTAAGATATTGGGATGGAGGTGCCGGTCTTTAGTCCGAGTTCCAGGCCCATGGTCTCCTTTGACACGAGTTAATCGTTAGTGACCCGCTCAAATAAAACCACAATTATATGAAATAAAATATCACAATTGCTACAATAAACGGATAGTTTCCGCAGAAGACATGCTATTTGATCTGAAACCCACATCGGTTGTGAATTGAAAGCGGTAATTTAATGTGAAAAGAAACTTTTGCCGCAGTGTTTACATATTTTTTAAAGTATGCGAACTCAGTTGACCTTGCGAACTGCGTTCGGCATTTTCCGGTGAAAATATTCCGTAGATTTTCAATCAACCACGCACGATGAATTCTCCATTGTAATCGTAATTATACGTGACAATAAATAAATTATTACATAGATTAAATACATATTGAAGATATAAATGTAATACATTAAATAAATTACGGGAATTATAACCATCTCACAGTTTAAAACAGTGTAAACACAATGACCATTAGAATATCATGGGGGCCGCCATTTTGTTTGTATCGAAATTCGTCTCGGCCAAAACAAACACCGGACAATGCCGAAGTTCTTCGGAACCTGAGTTCGGCTTTCAGTTAAGTAAACAAACAGAAAAAACAGCGATGTTGGTGACAATCAACCGGAATATTCTATGCGTAATTTAACATGAAAGTTAGATTATTATACACCATTATGACCATGATATGTCTCTCTTTCCGATGTATATAGCATCATGTATTGATTCATTAGGTAAATCGAGTAAAATACACCACAGATTCCCGCCACAGATCGTGGGCGTAACTCGTGTGATAGGATTGGTATGCAAGCGGGCTGGGACTAAAAACAGCAAATCGCCATCCCAATATCTTAGCTGGTTTTAGTACAAGAAGACTGGGACTATGCTGAGCAATGAAAGCTACCATTTCTAGACAACTGCTTCCAAGCCAAAAATCTTAATAAAACTGAAGAAATGTGAGTATATCTTTATTGTTCATCATTCTTCACAGTGTTCAGTACACATACCCATATTTTTTTCTTAGATATGACCTTTGTGTTTGTTGATTTTGGGTTCGAAAAAATAAATTTTAAAAACTTCTATAAATTTCACATTTTGAATTTCTAACATAATCTACCATGAATTATACTCTTAAAATGTAGCATCCATGGGTATGGTTACTGTGATTAGTAATAAAAGTGGACATAAACCTTTATTTTGGACTCCATTAAATTTGGGGAAAATTGGGTTAGCAAAGTCCTTAAGTTTATGGCCAATTGAAAAATTGACTTTTATCTCAAAAGTTTTATAAGAAAATTTTATTTATGTTCCACTTATTTATCACCTATTTAAGTGAAAGAATACATCCAGGCCATACCTATTTAGTTATAACCATGTTTTATAAGTTTATATGCAACATTAATTTTCTGACAACAAAATAATTCCAGTCAATTTGTGTTTACACAATCAGCTGGCTATGACGTCACACGGAATCTCCAAATTCTAAATATAGAATACATTTCATAGTCAAACTTTTACAGAACAGCACAGTTTTTTAGAAGTTCTACCGCTTCCCTTAGCACATTACTACTAAATGTCAGCATACAACGTTCTGTCCCGAGCTGGAAATAGTTATATCACTGCACAATCACGATAAACGACACAGTTCAAAATTCGGCCAAATGTTCGCGCACTCCGCTAAATGTCAACAAATCCAAGGAACACGAAGTTCGATGACGTCACGAATCGTTTGATCGTTGGGCTGAGGTTCATCTCACTTAAAGAGACACATGCACAATCTCGAAGCGTAGTGGGTTCTTACACGTTAGGCGCCAATAAAGCCCTATGGAATTCGTAACTCGGCTATACATAGTATGTCGCTCAGTCGGTCTAACCAATAGTTCACACGAGATATCTCAATCCCGATCCATAGAGTTTTATACATTTATATATTAAGAATAATGTCTCCCACGCTTCGTAACTTGTGAGTTTCTGATGTAGGGGCGTTGGGGTGCATAATGAGAAGATGTATACATTACATTCTGTATTCTGTTAATCTCAATGAATCACAATCTGAACAGCACACTGACACATGTATAGTATGACATCGATGAGACGTATATATGATGATTGATCATGCAACATGCTGGACGTACACCACAGGCACAGAACAAATGAATAATGATGGATGAGATCTAATCTCTGCTATCTCCATGATTCCAAGTATTCCAAGAAATTACCCTAGAATATAAAATTCACTAATCCAACACAAAGTATAAAAGAATATGGGAAAGAGAAATACCTTCCAATACAAATAATATATTAACCATTTCCATTGTTATTGGAAATGAAAACCAAACTGTATATAAATATATAAAGGCTCCAGAATGGAGACTTCCCATAATGCAACTTTCTATGTTGTTGGAAGTTTTATAAAAGAGTAAAATATAAAATAACACAAAAAGGGAACGATTACTGGTTACCATTTATATAGTGAACCATCCATATGGAAAGGGACTTACTTAGTTATGGATGGACACAACTAAAGATGAATAAATATATTGGACGAAATTGGGTTAAAATATCACAATACACAATCAACGAATTGGTACATAAAACACATATTAAACTTACCAATTCGAAATGATTTAGGTCCTGGATGTTTTAATAATAGTAATAGCGTTCCATTTTACTTAAACCTACATTGTAGTTTAGTAAAGATAAAATATACTTTATGATTTAAACATAACTGTTTTCAAAACGTTCCGTTTGATTATTCTGCACTATCTTATTTTAGCGGGAAAGATTACTACGCGGTAATGCGTTAATTTAGTTATTGGGCTGGTTTATATTTGGATTGGGATTGGGCTAAAAGATAAGAACAAGACAGTCAAGTGAGTTAAGAGTGCTAGGTTGATTAGACAGATTATTAGGTTTAAAACAAATAAGTAATAAGCATGTATAAAATAGAATTAGTATAATTCCTACAAAACTTACTTATGCATGTAAATATATCACCGTCACACTAACGTAACCAAAAGTAACTAAGATTGACCTTAGTCACACCTTAGTTACTAAGGTTGGCCTTAGACAAACCATGGGTAAAATAGTATTCACCTATGTTTATGGGAATTAATCATAGATGCATATACATCGTGTACAAGTGGCGACTCAATGTAATATACATTTAGGCGATTTCGTGGAGGATACTACATGGCTGATCATAAACACATAAACCCTGGATTTCAACTTCAATTTACCCACTCCCCCCATATTATTTGAGCATGCATGGATTTGATACATGTCCACATATAAAAGCTATATATATTATATAACTGTTGATATTAATTGTTTTGTTATACTAGATGCCAGGTTACTCGGAATTTCCACGCGTAAATATAATTTTGGATTTTAGGACAACAGGAGGCGACGCATGATCGAGTGACGTATCCCTCTCCTTCCATCCTGGAATCCGACTTTGGTGGTGCATTATCTTCTGAACACAATCCGATAAGAAACACTATTCGAGACCGTCCGAAGTAGCATAGCATTTGACTAACGTAACCCAAAGTAACTAAGTTTGACCTTAGTCACAGAAAAACTTAGTCATAGCCTTAGTAAACCCGTAATTTAGTCATTTTTGACTAACGTAACCCAAAGTAACTAAGTTTGACCTTAGTCACAGCTTAGTTACTAAGGTTGGCCTTTGACAGACCTATAGGTGGTTCAGTGCAGAGGTCAAATGTTAGTATATATACTTACGTAACGATGTGTATATTTATGCAAGTTTATTGATGCAGGCTGAGTTGTTGTATTTGCCAGGGGTTAATTTATTCATATATAAATTATAATGAAAGTGTCATTCGTTTCGGTTTTGGGTTTTATATTTTTACCAACTTTCGGCATTATCTCCCTTAGATTACTCTTTCGAGTCTTTGCAGACGATACAACTAAAAGGCGTCTTTCGCGCTCGTCAGAATCTGGATTAAAATCCGTTACAGATCACAATTCTAGTAATTTCTCAGAGGAGCTAATTTAACTTATAATTATATAGTCATACTAGAGAATACACCTGCATCCGATATAAAGAGTAATTCTTTCTGTGTGATGTGAACATATTTGATTGAAATTCAGACTACAGAAGTTCAGTGTTTGGACAACCTACATTGTTTATATTGTTTAATTGTTTCAATAGTTAATAAAATTTATGTTGATAAGTCATTATTTTCATTGCGGGGTTATGATATCCCTAATAATTAGGCCCAATTACATGTACTAATGGATACAGTGATGCCTTAGTCAAGCCTTAGTTATTTCCGACTAAGGCCTTAGTTATTTCTGACTAAGGCCTTAGTCATTTATGACTAAGGCCTGAGTCAGAATTGACTAAGGCCTTAGTCAGAAATGACTAAGGCCTGCCTTAGTCAGAAATGACTAAGGCCCGCCTTAGTCATTTCTGACTAAGCTAAGTTAGTTAGTTTTGAGACGGGGGTTCTGACTAAGGTAACTAAGTTACTTTTGACTAAGATTTAGTTTTCAGTGAAATATCATATGAATTCCGGACAGGTCTCCCGGGATATGGGAATATAAGGATTGGACCGGTTTTCCGGGTTCAAAGGGCTAAGGCCAACCAAAATTGTTTCTCAGGCAATTTTATTTTCAGATCAGTACGGGAGGGAGGACTTAATTCAGTGATGAATGACTATTAGTATCCTGACTAAGTATGGGAAGCCGTTTTCACATTTTTTATTTATTTAGACTTAAGTGCAAATATGCACTTTATGACGTCCAAATAAATAAAAATGAGAAAAAGGCTTGCCATAAATAATGAGACAAAATTGAAATATATGTAATGTAATGGCCAACTCCAATGAATATTTTGTTGGCAATTTGGCCCAGTGTAAGACCATATCTATTTATCACTGAAACCATTGACCATTTTTGTACGATATCGCAACCGAAAACAGCATGGATTCCTCATCGATATGGAAACGAGTTGGTATGATTTCTCAAATTTGAAACCAGGCAAAACAGCTTTCCTGGCACATTTTGTTTCACCGCATGACACGTCGCATCAGAAAGTAGAACTTCTTGGGTATTTCCCACTGACGACAGACATTTAATCTTCATATGATAGATAGTATCCCATCTCTGGCCATTGAATCAACCCTATATAGATATTCACAACGCATTTTTTTGCATCCGCGATAAAAATTATCAACGCTTGTAAAAAAAATTCAATGTGGCAGTGACTGAAAACAAATATTTAATTTTGGATGGGCAAAAGCTTCCATTTGAAATATCCACTAACCTTAACATTGTAGGAGTATCCAATACTATCATTTAATTTTGGTTTGCCTGTTTTGGATGATCTCGAATGTTGATACTGGTTACAGATTATATGGTTGTCAGTTTCGGTGGTGGCATTCTGTATCAGTAACTGCATGGTTCAGTGCAGGAGCCTAGCAAATGTATATAAGCATACGGTGATGTGATGTTCCTGTTCATCCACAAGACTTTGTTTTATTGTCTTTTTGGTATATGCTAGGGATATTTTCGTGGATGGACGGTTTGTATGTATTTCTTCCATGGTCTTTATCTCTTAGTGACTCAGGTTGGTAATGTCGTCAGCTATTTTTGGCCACTTCCCCTTTTTGAAGGCATTGATTTTGCGCTCTATTTGCTTCTTGGTGTTAGGTTTGTTTGTGCAATCTGTCACTATGATGTCATTATCAGATATCCCAAGTGTCTTGCTTGTCGCTTTGATCAATTCAGGATTGTCAGTACAAGGTCAAGGACATTTTCTTCTCTTGTTGGATTTCTCTGTACCTGCAGTCCATGTTCAACGCATATGCCGATCAGTGCTCTCTGGACATCAATATCAGCTGCCCTGGCATTGAAATGTGGTTATGCTGCTGATAGGTCTTTCTTGAATGTGGCGATTGATACTCCTGCATGATGATCTTGTTTTGTACCTCATTCTTCTTAGGCATCAACCGCTATGGGAGATCCGGGATCAGATTGAAGTTCCCCAGTTGAAGTTATTGATGTTCACACATTAAAGGTACTCAATCCGTAAAGAGGGTCCCCATCTCAACAGATTCCAACAACAACAATCCGATCAGAGGGTCCTATATTACTATTTCTTTGGCTTTGGTGGTAAAAAATATTTGATTCGAGTCGAGGAACCCATCAAACAAAGCTCAGAGTTATTAGATATTGATTTTTTAAATTTGTTAATGGCTCGAGATGAGTACTAATAACTGCCGTCAATTTGGTAAACTGCTCGAGATTTTACGCCAAAACTCTATTCAAACAGACAAGGATGGATAACTCTATAATCAAGTGGTAATAATAACGAAATTTTGACTGTCTTCTGGGCCAGAAAGAATTCCCGATAATGAAAAATAATAGATTTCTAAAATCGATATCTAACAAATCTGAGCTTTGATGGGTGACTTCCTCGACTCGAATCAAATATTTTTGACCCCCGAAGCCATTGAAATAGTAATTGAGAGGAGTTTTATCGGATTGAGTACCTTTAATCACCTGCATTTTCTCTTCTGCAAATTAGAGCAAAAAGAAACTTAAGAGAATAGTTACTTCCCAGACATTGAGGCCTTAAGCAGAATGAGGTCCCCAGAGGGTGAAGTTGGTGATGCTAGTCTGCTGTGTGGGGTAGCATCAGTAAATTTTGATCATGCCATGAATCTCTACTCTGGCTAACACCCGTAGAGATATTAACCCTTTCAGTGCCAAGTCCGAATTTTGTATCAACCCATATTTCTTTGATCATTTTTCAAATTTATTGATTGTAATAATGTGATACATTGATGGAAAGAGCTCTTAGAATACTGGTGAAAAGGCGGGTCAATTGAGCACAATATGTTACCAGTACAGTGTAACCCTTTGAAATAAAAGCGCCAAAACTACAACCACAGGAGCTTGGAATTTGGTCAAACCCCCTCTTTTATTGGCAGAACCACCACCCGGGACCATATGAATTTGGTCAAACCCCCTCTTTTATTGGCAGAACCACCACCTGGTCCCGGGTGGTGGTTCTGCCAATAAAAGAGGGGGTTTGACCAAATTCCAAGCTCCTGTGCTACAACGCAATGTTTGGTGTGCAGTCAAATTGTGACGTTGTATACAGCGTAATACCACAGGAGCTTGGAATTTGGTCAAAACCACTCTTTTATTGGCAGAACCACCACCGGGGACCTATGTCCCCGGCACCGGGGACCTATGTCCCCGGTGGTGGTTCTGCCAATAAAAGAGGGGTTTTGACCAAATTCCAAGCTCCTGTGGTAATACACATGAAAATGTCGTGGTAACATCAAAGAATGCCGGACTGCTGCTGAGTATGGATATTTTGTGCACGGAATTTCTGTGCATGAAACAACTCACGCTCTGAGATCCCTTGCAAAACATATCCCCAATATGGAGATAAAGTCAAAGTATGGTCAATAGTTTCGTTATCCCGCGTGAGGCCCAAAACACAAATGCATAAACAACGACCCACGTGTTCACATTTCCCACCAAAATGCAATTCTATTTCATAACATGGGCTAAAACTCTGTTCCATAGCAGTGGTCGTCAGTACAGTTGTTGGACTAATGCAGGCGCTCGGAGTTTGAACGATTTCGCTACCATTCATATTTTGCCACTATAAATATCTTCTGCAGTATTATGACGTAACAGCGCACAAATAGTTTTATGATTTACAGAATATATCCTTTCGGATTCATTTTCACGGAAGCTACCTGTTTTTCGGAAATTATTTGGAAATACGTAGTTCAATTCTCCTTGCTAGGTATCAATGGTCAATGCATAGATGCTTTTTTGTGTTTAATTATACCTGCCAGAATCGAATAAATTTGTAAACACTATAACTGGTAGCTTGTTCTTTTATTTAGTCTTCAATCAGATGGCGGTCTCATACTATCTTTGAATCTATTTCGTGTCCATGTGATTGAACCCAATAACTTCATATTACACGGGATATGTCGGGCAGGTGTATTGCCATGCTTATATTTAATCATATCAGACTGTTTGCGTGATGCCAATAGCTTCTTTTTAGGCTGTTGCAACTGCGTTTTACATTCAATACTACAGTTGTATTGCGTACGTTTATTGGGTGCATATTGCGCTTAGATATTAGAATATTTTTGTTGGTAAAAGCCGATGTTCAACTGCGAGGTACGATTAATATCCGATGGGCTATTATCGGCCGATTCCGATTATCGGAACATCACTAACATTGAAGGGACGGGCGGTCTTTGTTTTAAGTTATAATTTAGAAATAACATAAAATTATGATAATTTCCTCAAGAATATATACTAATAGTACAGCATAATGATGATATGAATGCGATATTATTCACAATTTTTAATTTCTCGCGAAAAGCAGTGGATTGTTTGTATGACGAGTCACAATATTGCGCCATTTCCTTATTTAGATTCGCGCGCTTTACGTCGGTTGTAGAACACCTAATTTGGGGCGCTTAAAACTTACAATACGATTCATCTAGGGTCCTGCGAAAATTCGATATTCGATTTGAGATTCGAAATTCAAATTCAATTCGAATTCGATTCGAAATTGCCAACTCGAAATTTCGAATATACACTGATGGAAAAGTAGGCTGTTTACGGGCAGGTACACACGTCGATCTTAGCTGTTTTGTGCCATTTAATTACAGAAAATAATGTATATATGTACCTTATAATTCTCATTGTACATCGCGATTATATATATTAAATATAAGTATAGACAGCAATTAGCCACTATAGGACAACTAAATACGCCTGATTTCTATCTTTGAACATGGTAGCCAAAAGCTCGGAGATCGCCGATGGACCAGCACTACATAAACAGGCTACACTGCGACTGTTGTTGCATCTTAAAGTTTTTAACAACGGGTGATTCCGAATGTTGATTAGCAATTTTGCATGCACATGCAATCTGTACAAATTTTGCGTGATTTTAATAATCCGTTTAGTGGTTATATATTAATCGTCATGACGGCCTCATGGACGTTTTAATCAATTATCAATTGAAGTTAATAGTATTGCAAATGACGGTTCATCGCCACATAAGTTATGATGGAACTTCGTGCACGTAGTTCATGGAACGTTTCACAAATCGTTGACAAAACATGCCCAATTGAGATTACAACATACAGATATGATTCGAATCGATATTCGATATTCGATTCGATTTCCTGAATTCGATTCGATCAAAATCTCCAATTCGCAGGACCCTATAGATTCATCGTAATATTCCTTATTTGGTATGTATTACCAGATATAGGTTTATAGGAGAAAATACTAACAGGATTGAAAAATATTCATCTCTTTGCGAGAACAATTATATTATGTACACGTTTTCTGTCCCAATCACGAAGTAATGTGGATTAGCTTCATTTTGAACTGATAGCGGGTAGAATGGGTCGATTAAAATAAAATGTTTTGGGATTTGAATGCGATTATTGATTGCGCCAATAATTTTATCTATGCATTCCACAGTGCAACGGAACATTTTCATTGGACGATCAGTGTTTGTCTGTGAACAAACGTAACCTTTTTTATGTTTGTTTACATAGCCAATGATACAAACATGACAATAACATGCAATCTCTGATATTTATGATTTGTATAAGAACAAATGTCTATTATATAATATTCTTTCTGTTTATGGCGGTTTTAGTGGATGTGACGATTTTAAAACCTATATCCACAGGGAAAGCCGCCCGTATCTTTAAACATACAATAATCTACTTCACATTAGGGGGTGGTCCCAGCCAGGGCCCAAGCTAGGTATTGAAAACAGGGAGAAATGAAGTCTCCCTCTGCAGATTTTAGGGAGACTTGAGCCAGAATAGGGAGACTTATAAAAAAATACTTACTAATTTTCAAAATTCGCTTTATTTATCTGCACATCAATAAATAAGATAAAACAACAAGATAAAACATATTTAGCAAGATACAACACAAGTATAGCACCTGTATATATCGATAATCTAAAATTTTAACTAAATTTATAACTTGAATTTTTTTTTAAACTGTTGACTTTTATCTGAAGAAATTAATTGTCTACTTCATAACTTTTAATATCTGAATTGTTATTATAAATTTAAATTTTTGGAAATGGCTTTTGGCCACTGCTGTAATGTGGGTGTCCGTTAACATAAACAATAAGGACTAATTAAGGAGATTTTTGGATTGCGTCCCCTGTCATGGTCGTTTGTTTCGCGGACATTATTTGTTTACCTTATCATCGACGATAAACGGGACCCTTAGAACCACCATTCTCGGTGTAGGATAGCTAAACCAGTTCTTTTCGTATATTCACTGTTATACTTTGGACATTTACTTTGGACTTCCTGCATTTTGTTATTAGAACTTTGGAAAATTACGAATTCGTTGAACGAGGTAATTATCGCACACTCACGCCCAAAATAACGTCGGCGTAACCATTGTTCTACATCGCACGTGACTTTAAATCAGCCCAATCAAGAGCTACTGTATCCCAATCAAAAGGTGAACACCATCGCTGGTTGCAATCAGAATTTGACGGCGAAGTGAACACTGCTTCCAATAAGCTGATTGCCTTGATCAACCTGCAAATACACTATAGCTGATCCGTTATGTCCAGTGACCGTGTCACAACACAGGGTACAATATTTGTTGACCCCATCACCGGCGCCACCATCATGGATATTTCGCAGAGGCTTGACTCAGACCAATTTGGTCCCCAAGGTACCACGATGAACACCAACCATCAATCTTATAAGGGTGCACCATTGGATGACCCCAAAGAATTTCGAAATGCCTTCGGTCAACTCCAAGATGTATCCTCATGCAGTGCGCAACCGGACACCACATGTAATGTAGCAGCTTCATTGGCAATAGTGTCCTGTCTGAAATTCATCAGCAACACTCCCCGGGATATCTTGATAAAGGATATCATAACGACTGCATATAGAAACCCCTTAATACTGGGCAAAATCAGGGATGTCATATTTGCGGAAGTAAAATCTCATAAAGTATTTGGATACAGTCAAAATAGCTACCTCAAACAACGTAGAGGGAAAGAAGGCTGCACTCCAATTCATGAGAAACTGGCTGCTGACATATTTACTCTGCTACACTATCTCGTGGATCAAGACACCCCACTGGGGGAAATGCTCAGCAAATCGGTCGGATCGGTGTTCCAGTATCGAGACGACTCTATTGCACTAACCCCGAGAGACAATGTATATACATGTAGCACGGATTTCACCGAATTTAAAGCACAAATCATCCAAATGCTCTCGGATAATGGCACACGAACACAGCAAGTACTTGACGAAATACCAAACATAAAGCAAACTGTTTCTAACCTTGAGTTTCGATTGTCTGACATAGAACGGGGAGCGAGAGAGACACATAAGGACAATAATACAGACATAAGCAATAAGCTGGATGACATACAAGTTTCTGTGGGCAAAATCGAAACTGCTATGACTGAAAGCACACATTTACTGGAATCAAACGAGTACAAAACAGAACGGCTTATTTCGGAGAAATTGGGTGACATGAACAACTGTGAGTCTGAAATAAGGGAAATCAAGTCTGATATAGTCGAGTCCATCGACCGCGCCCAATATGTAGTGCATGCGGTGAATAGAAACTCTGGGTCAATCGGTTCCATAAAGGAGAAGTTAGAGAGAATGTCGCAGAAACAGGCCGAATTCATGAGCGACTCGGGTAGAATGGAAGAAAACTTCGAGAAATTGACAACTGCTCTGCGTACGTTCGGAGATTCCATTTGTGATAAACTGGATGAGTTCTCTGGCTTCATCACCAAAATGGTTCAAAATCTGACAGCAGAGAGAGATGACATGGATGGTACCGCTGGAGACGCACACCAGGACAGATATTATGAAGAATTCTCTTCTCGTCATACCGATGAGTTCACTGGTGGTGACTGTGAATCAAATGCATGGGAACACGATCGTCAGCATTCAGACAGGTCGGAACACTCGCAGAGCAAGCGGGATAACTCTAATCCTAACCCGAACCACGAACGAGACAATTGTGACAAATATACACGCGAATATGTTAACGAAGATGATGATGGGTGGACACACGTCAGGTATGGTCGCAACTATTCTAACAGTGAGGATAAATCCCACCAGAAGGGCACTGGGAGAGATCGTTCAGATTTGGACAATGCTGATGTATATCGTACACGAAATGAGTATCCGATTCAGACAACCCGCCTCTTCGTGTCGCATATTCCTGACCATTTCACCGCCGAGGATCTGGCTCACCACTTGTTTGACATGAACGTGAAATTTACCATTGTTCGCATGTTCCGTTTACGTAAAAATGGTATTATGTCAGCCCGTATCAATGTTGATGTAAATCATGCTATGTACTGCAAAGGGCCAGATTGTTGGCCAAAATTCGTCACATGTAGCGATTGGGTATCCTATAACTCATCCAAAAACTACTTCCAGTAAGTTATTCACCACATATACAAAATATCAAGGTGTGTCTCAAGTTGAAAAAACATATTAATCCCATTCATATTTAATAATCCGTATATATTTATCAGATACCTAAACCTATCCTATTATCATTTGATTACTCAGTGTGGTTCAAAATGTTAAATTTCTTAACTTGGAATTGCACTGGACTCCTGTCTAGTAATTTGTATCTCGGCAACGCTCTGAGCAGTCTAGATATTGATATATGTGGTATTTCAGAACATTGGCTCCATCAACACAATACACACTTCGCCAGTACGGTCAATCCATACTATAGTTACCACATTGTCTGTGATTGTTCACAGCGATTACCAATGCAACGAGGACGCTTCAAAGGTGGTGTGATGCTAATGTGGAAAGCACAATACAATGAGCGAATCACCGTTCTTGAGTTAAATGATGACCGGATATGCGGTATACAATTCAAAGTAGCCACAAATCTATTCTGGTACATATTTCAGGTGTATCTCCCCTCCTCAAACTACACCATTGACCATTATAAGGAATACTTACAGAAGATAACCGATTTACGTGATATTTATTCTGCCATAGGACAAGTACTTTTCATGGGTGACTTCAATGGCAATCTAAATAAACGGAATCCTCGCGATAGAGAATTTGCAAATTGCATCAATAAATGTGAGCTCATCTCTGTGAACAGTATGGGAGTTTGCAGAGGGGCACAAACAACATTTGTCCCCGCGATCGGGGGTCCTGGAACCACTATCGATCATATACTCCTTTCAATACACAGTGTGCATAGAGTATCTTACACCGAAGTTATAGATGATTCTGCTCTTAACGTGTCGAACCATCGTCCGATCTTCATGACATTAGATTGTATACAATATATGCAGGACCCCAAGCAGGAAGCTATATGTGTGCCTGTAAATTATAACTGGAACATGGTGCACACATCGCCTGATATCATCAACTCATACCAGGCGATGATGAACACCAAAGTTCCATGCAACCCGATTAACAGCGTTGAGGAGCTTGAGCAATCATATGATCATTTAGTACAAGTTATACACGAAGTGGCACAGGCTACAATTCCAACTAAGTCATTCAAACGCCATCTCAAACCATTTTGGAACAAAGAGCTAACAGAACTGCATAAAATCATGAAAATCGAAAGACGCGAATGGATCGAGGCACATAGACCCCGTGAATGTGATAATTCTAAATACAAAGCATACAAAAATTCGAAGCGCATATTTCGGTGTAAGTTGAGACAATCCAACGAGAAATACCTCAGTGAAGTAGATCAACGCCTAGATAAGTTAGCGGAAATCGATATAAATAAATTCTACCGCGAATTCAACAAACGGCGTACCGGAAGTGGGGCTTCCTCCAACAACTTGTTTGAAGTAAACGGATCAACACTGAGAGAACCATCACAGGTGATAGACGCATGGGCAAATTATATTGAAATTCTATACTCCCCACTTGAGCGCGATATGTTTGACAAAGAACATTTTAAGTTCGTGAATGACCAAATTAGGGAGATACAAAATTGTGATGGTACATCTGAACTCAATGATCTGTTAACGTATAACGTTACCACTGATGAATTGCAAAGCGTCCTCAAAACTGTTAAACGAGGTAAGGCTCCAGGTATGGACCACCTCTCTTACGAACATATAATTTATGGGGGAGATGTGCTGAGTTATACCGTCGCAGACACTCTGTCGAAAATGCTGGAGTTCAGTCACATCCCAGAGCAAGCAAAACGGGGAATCATGATCCCTCTCCACAAGGGAGGTAACAAAGTCAAAACAAAATTTGATAGCTACCGTACGATAACTTTACTACCTGTCATGTATAAACTATTGGAGAAAGTGATGCTTCTCCGAATGGAAACTCTTGCACCAGATCTCATAAAGGTACACCCTCTTCAAAACGGCTTCCAGAAAGGAGTCAGTTGCATGAATTCATCATTCGTTATTCACGAAAGCATCTCATTTACATTAGAAAACCACAGTCCTCTCTTTTCATGTTTTCTAGACACCCATAAAGCCTTCGACACGGTATGGATTAACGGACTTCTAGTAAAACTATACAATCGGGGATTTCGTGGTAAAATATGGCACTTATTTAAATCTCTCTTATCAGATATTAAGTGTAAGGTCCGCTACAATAATCACTTATCCAGGGTCATTGATATGCAACAAGGCACGCGACAGGGAGGAATTCTCTCTCCTCTATTTTATATGATCTTCATCGATGAGCTATTGTACGAATTGGAAACATCTCAGTATGGAATGTGTCTGAACTCCATTAGTTGCGCTTGTCCTACCCAGGCCGACGATATGACATTATTGTCGTTGACCGGACCAGGACTACAGGCATTGTGTAATATATGCACAAAATTCTCAAACATGTGGAGGTTCATATACAACCCTGATAAGTGTAAAGTGGTCATATTTAATGAATCGGCATCCTCATTTAATCATAGGACGCGGAAACAATGGTACCTAGGTAACAAAACAGTATTAGAGGCAGATAGTATTACACACCTAGGCATCCCTCTTCATAGAAATAATCACATAACCGACTTCACTGATCACATCAGTCACAAAATCCGCTCAGTGTACCTCATGTTGAGCAACGCGGGGATGTATTCTGGAGGCATAACCCCTCGTAGCTCGAAAACTATATATGAGTCAGTAGTATTGCCAACTAGTCTATATGGATCAGAACTCATGTGTTCATTATCTACGGCCAATGCACTCAAACTAGAAAGGACCCATCGATTTTGTCTGAAGCAAATTCAAGGCCTCCCGGCCCGTGCCAGAACAGACGTGGTATTAGGTCTCATCGGAACAGGCACAATTATCTCTATAATTGAAAAACGCCAACTCACCTTCTTTGGCAACCTTTGCAACACCCGCGAGGACAAATACTCGAAACATATATTCCGGTCCAGGTTAAATGACCACTTTGCACTTGGGTCGAATCTTGACGAGTCATCATTTATATACCATATTTCTCATGTTCTAACCAAATATGACTTACAGGATTATTGTCGTGTATATGCACAAGAGGGCACGTTCCCGACAAAGGAGACATGGAAAAGTCTAGTAAAAGCAAATGTCAAAATCACACAGGAACGTGACTGGAGATTCAGAATGGAACATGACATACAGCTCATGCCATTTGCGGCATGTTATTCAACACTCAAAGTCTCGCCACTTTGGCATATATGTCGTTCTTTCCCGAAACTGAAGCACGAGTGTGCCACAATCGCAAATCTCATAACGCAATCTCTGATATGGGATTCGGGAATGTGTCCATTGTGCAACACAACTTTCAATACCACAGTCGAACATGTCATACTTAACTGTACAAATAACAACCTGACCGTAATAAGGAATGACACGTGGTATTGCATCCTTAGTTACTTCGGAATAGACTGCTTCTTTGCTGTCGATGACTTGTCTAGTGACAAACAGTTGTTGGTTTTTCTAGCATGCGTGCCCGATGCCGTCAGTCGCCACGTAGAATCTGATATTGAATTTATCACTTTCCTAATCAAAAGGGCGTTCCTATTATGGACAACATACATGGAAATGGTAGAGTAACGACATGTCTACATGTTCAAATGCAGAAGTCTGGCAAAATTTCAGTCTCCAACTTAATCCGGATAGCGAATGTCAAAATTGTATATAGCTTGTGGAATAATACTACACCAAACGTTTTATATAGCAATAACGTCGCCAGACGACGTGACTACCCATGCGATCACGTCCATAAAACGGCTTACTGTTATGGGGACACACCTGTGTTGGGAATGACACACCCATCGCACATACCATATAGTTCACGCGCACGCAAATGACCATGTGCGCAGTATACATGAATCTCCCTGATAGCTTTTATATATATATTATTTTTTTTCTTCTTTTATTATACACATATATGCATACTTTGAAGCACCTTATAGTCTGGGTCTTAATTGGATCCCAAAATACTGTGTGTCGTCCTTAATTCTTATATTTATATCTATCGTATCGTATAACTTTTATATTATACCTATGCAACCATATATGTATTGTGATTTGTAATGTATTTGCATGTGTTACTTGCTCTCCGGTACTGGAGGAAATAAAGGAATATATATATATATAAACTTGACGATAGTGGTTAATGTGTTCTTAACAGAGACCAGTTGAGCTTATAATATGCACCAGCAGGTTATTTAAATACCAGCATTGAAACGAAGTAGGCCTACATATGGAGGGTTATTAGGGTCACAATCCTAACTTCACATTTTAATTCTAACTTAACATTTTAATTCTTACTTAATATTTTAATTCTAACTTAAAGGGGTACTGTACACAGAGATAGACGATTTTTTTATTTACTCCCACTGAAATAACTTTCAAGTTAGATTGTGTTCGCGTTTATACGAGTTTCGTATAAACCTAATTTAGCGAAGAAAATATTGATCTTGGAAACAAAAATATTACGATTTCAAACTACGCGCCATGTTTTTGACCTTCACCAGAGAAAACGCAGGTCGCATGAAGAACCAGAAGTTCGTTGTTCGCAGCTTCAATCTCTTTCATCGAACAATCTCACTCCCTATAAAAATACTTGACGCTTTGAATCTTGTTTCTTTCTCGTTTGTTTCCGAATCGGTTATAGCGGGCCTTTCTTTTGCAGGTAACATGTTTTGTTTGCCACTCAATAATGTTCGCGAACGGCCGTCGATAAAAGTCACCCAACATATGAGATTTCAAGAACGGTAACTCGTAATGGCATAATTCTCCATTTTATGACTCCAGCCATAAATTGATTTATATTAAATAATTCAATTTTACTTTTATGATAGCCTGTTAACCGGAAGGTTTTCAGTAGGCATCATCGACTCAAATTAGTTATTTAAAAATATAATATTGATATTAGATAGCTATTGTCACCAGGAGTTTATTGAAATTGGGGTACAGTACCCCTTTAACATTTTAATTCTTATATTTTAATTCTAACTTAACATTTCAATTCTAACTTAACATTTTAATTCTTATATTTTAATTCTAACTTAACATTTCAATTCTAACTTAACATTTTAATTCTTATATTTTAATTCTATTTACATCATATTTACATTCTATTTACATTCTATTTACATTCTATTTACATTCTATTTACATTCTATTTACATTCTATTTACATTCTATTTACATTCCAGAAACATTCTATTAACTCTAACTTAATATTTTAATTCTTACTTAATATTTTAATTCTAACTTAACATTTTAATTCTTATATTTTAATTCTAACTTTACATTTTAATTCTTACTTTACATTTTAATTCTTATATTTAAATTCTATAATTGTTGAAATTGAAATGAGCATAAAACGGATCTCAGAATTGAAAGGCAAAAATTAAAACAAACATAAAATGGATTCTAGAAGTTGTAATTGTGACCCTAATAACGCGCCTGCACTTCTGTAACAATTATAACGAAAGGGGTCGCTGCGATCGGACGGCGTGACATGACAATCTGCGGGATGGGATGGAATATGGAATAGAACGACAATCTGCGGAACAGAACTTCAAATTGCGTGTAACGGTCGATATCTCGAGGAATACAACACATAGAGGGCTCCGTTTTGTGATTAACGAAAGGCCCACATTCGCCCTATCCACACATATTAACCCCGCCACTGACCGGACACCAGAAGTTGTATTATTTGGTCGACAACTGACCTAACATGAAAGTTGTCGAAATCAAGGACGTGGAACAGCTGCAGAAATGCATTTTTACAGCGATAACACTATGCCCACAAGCAGACTTGGTATTAAAATGAAGTTTATCATCTATTGCACAGCAAGAGACCGATTAACCCACCCATGTGAAGGTGCCATGAAACACGAAAAACTGCGTTCGAGGGAGGATCTCATATTATACGCCAGTCAAACACGGGTGAGGTTCTCATATGAGAACCTCCCCCGCGTATGACTGGTGGATAATATGAGAACATCCCTTGCGTATGACTGGCGGATAATATGAACCTCCACCGCGTATGACCGGCGGATAATATGTTCATATGAGAACCTCCCCCGCGTATGACCGGCAGATAATATGAGAACCTCCACCGCGTTCATATTATTCACCGGTCATACGCGAGGGAGATTCCCATATGTGGGGGAGGTTCTCATATTATCCGCCGGTCATACACGGTGGAGGTTCATATTATCCGCCGGTCATACGTGAGGATCAGACCATGCAGTCATACGCGGGGGAGGTTCTCATATGAGAACCTCACCCGTGTTTGACTGGCGTATATATAATATGAGAACCTCCCTCGCATGAATAATATGAACCTCCACCGCACATGACCAGCGGATAATATGTTCATATGAGAACCTCCCCTGTATGACCGGAGGATGATATTAGAACCTCCCCCGCAGATGACCGCGGATAATGTGAGAACCTCCACCGACTATGACCGGCGGATAATATGTTCAATGAGAACCTCCCCTGCGTATGACCGGCAGATAATATGTTCATATGAGAACCTCCCCCGCGTATGACCGGCAGATAATATGAGAACCTCCACCGCGTATGACCGGCGGACACATAAGTTTTTAAGTCTATAAACACTATTTGATTTGAATATTCTTTCAAACAGTCTCACCATTGACATGTTCGTGCGTTCAACGCAGTTAATCTATTTTGTAACTTGGCTTGTAATCGCCGGACACCGGCTTCCGGCATCTGGGCTTTTAGCCACAACTGAAATAAAAAATAAGTGCGAATTATAACAAATGAAGAGCGCAAAGCCATTAAAAAAATCACATTTGATACGTCTTCTGATACATGGTGTATATTCGTACTTTGTTGACGAAGTGCTGCTAAGAACAGGCTTAGTTGGAACGATAAAACGGCTTCAGTCGGCCATTCTATTTTGTACGAGAAAAAGTAGCGCTCTTTCTTGGAGCGAATTTCTGCAACAATTTCACTGCGTGTTGGACCCATTTGGACAAAATTACATTCCCTGTGTCTACATTTTGATATACTATACGCCCCATTATATGGAATATATCAGCTGAAATCGATCCTGTTATTGTAACCATGCATTGAGTCTATTTTTAGTTGTTTTCATCGACGCGTGTTTGCGATTTCGCCATTACATTATTCGTACTAAAACAGCCATATTGTAGCTAAAAACGAATGCGCAGTATTCCAGTTTGTCATTTGGTACCTAACACTTGTTGTTTGCTAGCGTATTCATCGAGAAATCTAAATTCTAAACATTGACGTCGATCGCAGTTTTTCGTGTTTCATGGCACCTTCTCGTGGGTGGGTTAATCTGTCTCTTGCCGTGCAATAGATGATAAACTTCATTTTAATACCAAGTCTGCTTGTGGGCATAGTGTTATGGCGGCTGTAAAAATACATTTCTACAGCTGTTCTACGGCCTTGAGTTCGACAATTTTATGTTGGGTCAGTTGTCGATCGAATAATGCAACTCCTGCTGTCCGGTCTGTGGTGGGGTTAATATGTGTGGATAGTGCGAATGTGGGCCTTTCGTTAGATACCAAAAGTAGTCCTCTGCGTACTGTATTCCTCGAGATATCGGCCGTTCCACGCAATTTGAAATTCTGTTCCGCAGATTGTCATTCTATTCCATCCCATCCCGCAGATTGTCATGTCCGGCCGTTCGATTGCAGCGACCCCTTTCGTTATAATTGTTACAGAAGTGCAGGCGTGTTATTAGGGTCACAATTACAACTTCTAGAATCCATTTTATGTTTGTTTTAATTTTTGCCTTTCAATTCTGAGATCCGTTTTATGCTCATTTCAATTCCAACTTTTTAAATATACTATTTTAATTCAAACATTACAACTTTTAGTAGATGATTTGTGTTTAGCTTCTTATTTTATAGATCATTAAATTAAAATATTAAAATAAAAATGTTAAGTTAGAATTAAAATATTAAGTTGGAGTTGAAATAATAAGTTAGAATTGAAATACTAAGTTGAAATTAAAATCTTAAGTTAGAATTAAAATGTTAAGTTAGAGTACAGAGAATGTAAATAGAATGTAAATAGAATGTAAATAGAATGTAAATAGAATGTAAATAGAATGTAAATAGAATGTAAATAGAAGAATTAAAATGTAAAGTTATAACTAAAATGTAAAGTTAGAATGTACATAGAATGTAAATAGAATGTAAATAGAATGTAAATATAAGAATTAAAATGTAAAGTTAGAATTAAAATGTAAAGTTAGAATTAAAATATAAGAATTAAAATGTTAAGTTGGAATTAAAATGTTAAGTTATAATTAAAATAAAAGAATTAAAATGTTAAGTTAGAATTAAAATGTGAAGTTATGATTGTGACCCTAATAACCCTCCATACATGCGCACCAATTCATTTAAGTACCGTGAGCACGAATATGGCCAATTTAAACATTTATTAGTGTCCGGTGGTCCCGCTTGACGTCCATTTATAACGATTTCCATGAACACGAGTATTGGAGAATTGGCATTAAACTCCCAGGTTGTCCATTATTCATAATTAAGTCTTTATATCTAATAGTCACTTCCCGGGATATGTTTTTTTCTCACGTGTTATTGCACTATTATTATCCGTCGACTAGAGTCCGGTCATCATGTACTCAGATATCCACTCTCATTCGTTTAGCTACATGGTATTCCGTTTGGAGTAAACCGGTCTACGGTTGTATTGGGACCACACAGGGCGAAACGATACGATACGCGTCAACGCTTTGTCATAATCATATTGATTTGACACACTCTCTCGCTCGTAACCACTTGAGGAGACATTTACTCGATTAACATATTGCTACATCACTCACTTTCGTTGAATTATCGGATCTGATATATAAATATTGTATTGCTATAATGCCGCGTCGTTTCAAGAGAACCAGGCTGTAATGTGAACACTTTAGACATATCTATCAGATATAGTTCTCCCGCTTGTTACGCGCCAAACGTTTCCGCCAGCGGTAAATGGTCAGAAATTGATATTATCATATGACTCAATCATTATTTACGTTGGAAAGTATGTCATAAAGCAATCTCATATGAACTACTAGTTCATATCACCTTCCGATAATTTGATTGGTTTGTTGACAAAAAGTGTGTTCTGATTGGCTGAATGGCAGCCTGAACCGAGCCGCATCTCTAACTAAATGCAGGTCAAATTCGTGCGCGTCAATCAACGCGATGCCGAAATTCTCAAAATTATAATCTTGAAATATATAGTTTTGGACATTGTTATACGATAAATAGAATATGTAATTCGTATTTATCTAATAAACATACTATATAATGTCAACAAACTGAGAACAGAATAGCGCACTATATCTTCGCGTGCATATTATTTCTGCTAGTTCACCAGGTGTAATTGGGCTTCCGGTGCAATGAAGTGACGTCACATTAACCTTTTGCTGCCGATGTCATATAGCTATTTAGTTATTTGTGTGCGTTTTGGACACCATAATCAATTTATAGGTGTCATATGATAAATAGAATATGTAATTCGTGTTCCTCTCATATTATATTTATGAAACTCGTCACGAATTTTCAGTTTTCTCTCGCCGGAGGCTCGAGAAAACTGAAAATTCTTAGACTCGTTTCATAAATATCATATGAGAGAAACACTCATTTCATATTAGTAGAGCAGCTGGGACCGGAATTGGGCCTTATTTTTCGAGTTCAACCATGTGGAAGAGTAACAAACTGAATTATATATCAAAATGTCCGTATTGATATAGCGGATAATGTACCAGTGTTGCCTTTTCATATAGTGTTGTACGATTTCTTATTTTGGGGTAAAACAGGCATTTTCGTGAATCAAATCAGTGAAAAATGGAATCCAGTGGCCTAAATAACATTTACATCTATTTTTGGATGGGAACACAACTAATCTATAGAGGATGGACGTGTTCAAATTTTGTGAGAACATTTCGGAGTATATCGATGTTCTAGGGTTCGTTTTGGGGGTAAAACCCGTTTTTTGAGTGAAAAATTAGAGAATTCTGGAATCCACCACAACATGAAATGCATCATTAATTCATGCCATTTTATAAAAATTCCAAGTTTCATTTGTTAAAAAATAACTGTTAGATGTAAGTAATAAATATACCACGGCGTTGTTGGAATAACGCAGGTTACATGGTTACCAGGGTAATTTGTTTTGAATTAATAAAATCAGTGAAAACTGGAATCCAGTACTCTGCGTAAACATACCTTATATTTCTATACAGGCCCTACACATTTATTAGCGGGAGTAGAATCAGCACTTATTCGAATTGAACCATGTGGAAGAGTAACAAACTGAATTATATATCAAAATGTCGGTATTGATACAACAGATAACATGCCAGTGTTGCCTTTTTCTGAAATATTGTACGATTTCTGGTTTTGGGGGAAAATTTGATTTTTCGTGAATAAAACCAGTGACAAATGGAATCTAGTCGCCTAAATAACATTTACATCTATTTTTGAATGGGATCTCAACTAAACGGTAAAGGGTGGACATATTCACATTTATGTAAGATATTGATGGGTATGTGAATGTTACAGGATTCGTTTTTGGGCTAAAACCTCGCTTTTTGTGCAAAAATGAGACAATTCTGGAATACATGGTAAAATCGTTTTTTTTTCAGAAATAAACACGGTGAAATCTGGATTTAGTAAAATTTCAACGTCGTTTGGTTCATTTTGACCTTAGTTATTCCTTGATCTGGTTTTAAGATCAATGTTTAACATATGGGTTGTATATCTATACTTATTATTTTTGTTTTCTAGACAGATTTGCTATTTTGGTGTCATTAATTTATAAGAAAAATAGGATAAAATGGGTGATAAAAGGAATTTCGCAAATAATTTGCCCAGTGTTCTTCTAAATAACGTATGGAAAGGGAAACATGAAATATTATCAATTTGTACTATTTTTAATGAAAATACAATAAATGCCACCAATTAAAGGTACTCAATCCGAACAGAGGGTCCCCATCTCAACAGATTCCAACAACAACAATCCGATCAGAGGGTCCTATATTACTATTTCTTTGGCTTTGGCGGTAAAAAATATTTGATTTGAGTCGAGGAACCCATCAAACAAAGCTCAGAGTTATTAGATATTGATTTTTGAAATTTGTTATTTATTCGAGATGAGTACTAATAATTGCCTTCAACTGCCGTAATCTGCTCGGGATGTGTACACCAAAATCTATTCAAACAGACAAGGATGGATAACTCTAAAATCAAGTGGTAATAATAACGCAATTTTGACTGAGTTCTGTGCCAGAAAGTATTCCCGATAATGAAAAATAATATATTTCTAAAATCGATATCTAACAAATCTGAGCTTTGATGGGTGACTTCCTCGACTCGAATCAAATATTTTTGACCCCCGAAGCCATTGAAATAGTAATTGAGAGGAGTTTTATCGGATTGAGTACCTTTAATCAGTATTTTGAGCGAAAAAAAAATGGTGAATTTTGTTTATATTTAAAAAATAGGAATTTTAAGTCAACATATTTTCTCATGTATGCTGATCTAAATCGTATATACCTTTATATTCGTTTTTAAATTTGCACTCTAATTTTTTTTCGCTCAGTTTTAAATGCGCAAATTTTAAACTGACAACATTATTTGCGTAAAACACTATATCCGATGACGCACAACATGTATTTATGGTTCTTAATCGGTTCTGGGAGTAGATTTAATTAGATTTAATTACCGCCAAGATATAGCACACACACAATATAACTGTTAACTGTAGTTATTTGTGAAGTTAATATTCAGAAATATCAATTTGAAATGTACATGTTGATTAAAAAAAATACAGATTTCCCGTTTCAGTCGTTTCATTTTGTTTTAAATATATGTGCGCGAAAAATAGTACTGCACAAATTTAAATACGAAAAGGATAACACACATGTCCCCAGAACAAACATGGACACTGATACTTAATACTAGAATTAAGTATTAATGGGGAGGGGTCCATTTTTGTTATAGGGATTTGTAAGCACGGAATTTGATAATAATTTATATGTTAGCATTCAAAGTATATTTTTCTGTACATAGTTCATGTTTTAGTTCTCGGGCTCTGTGTCATCCATAATTGTCTCTGTGCATGTATATGCATTACAGCATTTGATATCATCTTCACTGCATCGACAGGCTCTTGTGCATGGCTGTTCATTGTTTTTGCAGCTACAGGAAGATGAACAGTCATCCTCACAATCACAAACTATGTCATTTAGCAGCTCTGGTGGGGCTGGTGGTTGAGTCATCATATTAGGAATAATGCAGTTAGATGTGCTGTCAATAACGAATCCATGCTCGTGTAGGTTGATATCTGGTAACTGAGCTTGTGTGCATTGACGCCAAATCTTCAGCTGATAGACACACCGCAGGAGATGAAGTTTGAAGCTATCGTCAGTTGGTGGTAGCTTCTTTCCCTGAATCGAGGGCTTCTCTGCGATCTTCTGATATCTCAAGTCATTGAGTGAGTCACAACATTTTTCCACCATACATTTCAGCTACAAATTTTGTACATGTGGATACCTGCTGATCTGTTAAATCTGTCGCACCTAGTGTCGTAATACCAGAGAGAACATCTTTTCCCATTCTAGCATACTGTTGAAGAAGTCGGAACATTATCTTCTTGCCGTATCCAAAGAAGGAGCTTGTCGTGTCGCACCCAGTCAAACAATATAAAGGCATCAGCAATTCTCGTTCGTTGGTTGTCAGTGTTTTACAAATCTCATGTACAGGGATATATCTGGAAGTCAGTGTGTATGTAGTGTTTCTTCCTGTAAGAAAATACAATTTCTGAGTTGGAATCTTCTCAAAATGATGAACGAGCAGCAACAGAACATCAGTATCAGGACTAGACATCACGATTGTATCCACCTGTTTAGCCTCCGCACTGGTCCATGCAGCATGTAGAATCATGCGGGTATCTGCTTCCTCTTGGTTAGAGAACAGCTGGTCAACTGATGTTGTCGAAGACTGTGTCACTATAATGACTGTATCATCTGTACCCCCGCTAACAAGAATTTGTTGATCCTGCTGTATCCCTCTTCTGATATCTTCTGCCAGCAACATCTCTCGATAGAACTGGGCTAGAGCTGACTTGTTGGTTCCATTGGATAGAAACCTTTTCATATTAGCAGGTAAAAGAATATCCTTTCCGCGTGTCGGTGAAATCCGCTTCTCTCTTGTGATATCTTTTGTGCTATTTTCAGGATATTTATCGAAAACAACATGAATTTCTTTCGATACTCTGCCCATATGGAATACATGCTGCCAGAACTGTTGAGCCAGACCCGCAAATGTACGCCCTGGAGAGAAAGCATTCGATGCTAACATTTGTATGATAGCATGGCCGTCTATGATCAATCTGTCACATTCTGTGATTGTGGTCTCAGTGGTTTCACTATCTGCAATAGATTTCTCTAGGCAGTGCATCAAATGTGATTTATGACATTGCATGTACGACCCGTCTTCTTTAAACATACTTGTTGGAATGGGTGCATTTTCGAATGACATCAGCCTAGCAAGTGGAACTGTCTTCTTTGCATTGACAGCCAGTAGACGGAGATACATTAATTCTGCATCAATCCTAATGGACCTATCTTTTACTTTGACCGGTTTCTTCATTTCAGTCATCGTTTTTACTGGCGATTTACTCATACGGTCGTAGAAACTCTTAGTTCTTGACCCAGCCAACCGTTCTTTGACGAAAGTCTCTGCCAGTTTCTCGCCAATGCTTGATATGTTCATGATGCTGCTCTCTACTGATGGTGGTGCTATAACGCCGGTGGAAATATTGACAAGAGAGTCATGAGGATCAGAAAGATTGAAGGGGTCAATAAATGGACCATCAAATAATCGGCCAATTTTCTTCACGTCTTCGCCCCATCTTTTTTTGGATGCATTCCCTGCCTCATGATGTTCTGGAGACAAATTCTGCTTAACGCCAACAACCTCTTCAAGGAACTTGTGTGAGTATTGTGATGTGTGGGGTCTGGAGAGGAACCATCTTGTTAATGCAGATCCCCTATGTGTCAGTCCGATAATTCCACCGGTCCCTTTGAGAGCCTTATTTTCTGTTGCCTCAATCGCGTAATCCATCCAGACACAATTAAAATCTCCATTAGAAAGCTTTGCAGTGAAGTGCCCATTATTGAAATTCTTCTTCACGTTATCGGGAAGTCTTTCCGCAACCATAATCATCACTGTTAGATATCGTGCATAAAATATTCTGTTGGATGCAAACATGAATGGAAGTAGGCTTTTTCTAGATGATTGGTATAATTCCCAATTTCCTGTCCGAGCAGCAGCAATGAATATCCTTATCGGCTCCAGCACATGTGTCATAAAATCATCCCAAAATCTGAATGTTTTTGAAGACTCTCTTCCCACCTGTCTGAATTGTTCAATAACTGGTCGCAGCTCTGTGTCAATAATTGTCTTCAGTTCCTCTATACATTCGCAAATGTTCCCACCGCTTCCAGGTGTAGAAAAGCAACTGTCCAATGCTACTAATGCACTACACAGCGAATCGGGTACTGTTATGTTGGATTTATCGCACCAAGCTTTCATCTGCAAATAAAAACGCGTTGACAGCGCTTCAGATAACAGTAGAATGCAACGCATCCCTCTGTCGAAGTCTTTGCCTGACAAAATCATATCTGTCGTTCCTGCTGCAACTACACCCGAGTCGGTAAGAAGCTCTTTCAGACCAGTGTCAGCATACACATGTCCAATCCCAGCAAAAACGGACATCAAAAGATGCATTCCTCCTTCACATGGTATGACGCCGGACATTATTGTAGGACAATTCCAACATATTTCCAAAGACTTAGCCAACAGAGGCATGTCAAAGAATATAGGGACATGCTCCTGTCCTGCCTTGTTTACGGCTTCCTTTATTCGTAGCATCACTGTGTATATGGTGGCAAAGTCAGTCGGCTTTGCCAATGTTATCGGTGTATATGCCACAGTGGTGATTCGTTTGTCAGACTTGTGACTGTCATCCTGCCTTGATTGACACTTTGCCTGGAATGGACTCCATGGTAATAGTTCTTGTTCAGTTGTCGAATGAAAAACAGAACTTCGCGATATGTCGTACATTAAATTGAGCAATTGCATTGCACGAACGTCCGCATTCCTCTTAGGCAGAATCTCATTAACATTCACTAAGGGAATAAGCACTGGTTCTGGTCGGACAGAAGGCTTCTTATAAATCAAGACACTTGCTAAATCACCATCAACGAAAGAGAGGTTGTTATAGCATCGATCGGAGAGTCGTTTCAGCCTCAAAGTATGTGCCACAACTGCCTCTTGTCTCTGAGCAATGATGCATGTCATCGCATGAGTCGTGTTCTTGCCATCAATCGTTCTCTCGTTGTGGTCCCAGTTATCTGCAGAAGCAGTGATGAAAGAGCCGCCAAGATTCACAGGAACAATCTCAGGAGGAGTGTAGGACCCTATAGTTGAATGTTGTTGGTTCTCCTTGATATTTACAGCACACGATGTCATGAATTGGCGGAGCTCTGTATATGAAATACTGTAGCCCAATTTGTTCATAATATCTATCAGTTTTCTACTTCCATACTGGTTATGTAAATGTACCGCCAGTCCAAGATGTTTCGGTGACATGACAGATGAAGCCAATGAAGTCAGGTCACAAGCCATGGTCAAACATTTTAAATTAAGTGCGTCTTCGGGAACATCACCAGATTTGTATAGTTCTTCGTTTGTGAGCCAACATAAAGCTTTGTACAGTAGTGGATCAACAAACTGTTTCATTGCTTCCGTTGACATCTCGCTGGATGAATAGTATTCGCCGTTCACTGATTCAACTGAGTCTAATATCCGTTTTCGTAGACGTCCGATAGCATCATGTAAAACAGATTCATCCCCTGGATTCGGAGAGACATTATGGTGTAGATCTTCTTCTATACCAGGTTCCTGCAACAGCTCATTTGCTTTTTGCAATGCATCGCCAACTGAGAGTTCGGTGGAACAAACAAGGTCCGACATAGGTGTCTGTGGAATGAATTCAATATGGTCGCATCTGGAGCGTATTTTGGCTTTCAACATTTGAGAAGTGTAACACAATGAATCTGTGTATTTGGATAGTATGCTCAGGAATCGTGTATGAATTGTGCTCAGCAAATACACCTGTTTATTATGTATATTAGGCACGATCTCTTCCATGAATTCAGTGAATGCCATATCATGTGCAGATAATGACTTTGTGTCCAATGTTGTCGTTTGAAGTGTTTTTTTGCTTAATATATTTAGGGTAACAGTTCTTTTTTCTGTGATATCGAGCTTCTATAGCAACAAGATCTCCATTTGGTATACTGTACAGTCGAGATAGCATTGTGTGATCATTTGACCTTTCAGCAGCTTCCATAACTCGAGAGTACATGCTTGTTGATGACTTATTGATCGATGTTTCGACCATTGACCAATCATTCTGTCTTTGGATTGGGCAGGTTTGTCCACATATAAAACAATTTTTCTTCCAGTCGAAACTACACTTCTGGGTATGTGATCTGCATGTACGATAATCAATGTCATTATTATTGTTGCTGTTACTGGTGTCGATCGAAGAATCGCGCCGGTGTAAATGAGAAGGGCTAGCGTAAGATGCACGACAGTCTCTGTGGTAACAAATATTTACGTTTCCATCAAGAATGTGTTGTTTGTGTTCCAACAGACGTCTTCCCACATTATCATCGCGCTGTACACACGCCATGAATAGCTTGTCCATTTTCGAAATATCAGGCTGAGAAACTGTATCACCATCGTGGAATCGCACATCACAAAACACACATCTATCCGCATCAAATATCCCCAATCTCTTCTTTTTTGCCCGAGGTGCGATCTCAAATTCTGCCTTCATTATCGTTTCCATTGTCGCAGTTGATTCATCTATATCTGGAAACAGAAGACATTGACACGTTCAAATATATGATTTCATACTAATGATGGGAATCGGTAAAGCTGTTAAAGTGATGTGAAACACTCCGGTAGGGTGGTCAAATATGAATGGATAATAATATCTTGCTCAAAGTAGTTAATTTTCACAAATATTATATCCAAATTGACAACACATATCGTCATTCTTATATATTAATTAAATGCCGTGACTCTCGGTGGCGAAATCGTTTTCGTTATTTTATCGCCGATAGTTGCGTCCCGAATCAAGAGGTAAATATTTACAATTGCGCGTAGTTCAGACGATGTTTTCTATGGAGTGTTACCGTAGATTTGCTTAAGATTTTCGGCGGATTAGTAGAATGCTACATTCATTCAGTTTGCATAGCGCCTGAATACTAATTTATCAGTGTCACGCACCCAAACAAGTGCATAATATGTCTTTAATCTATCAGATGTTTCAAATTAGACACAGTTATCGTTGTTCAAGAATTTATTCAGCTACAGAGGATTCGCATGTTGATCTATATATCCGAATAAAACCTAGTCACATAAATGAACAAATTTAATTTTTCATGAGCATGGCAATAACATACCAACCATTTCATGATGGGAGCTGTGCTGGTGCAGTACACTGTATTAAAGCTCAATTGTCAGTTCATCCTCTTATATTTGCGAGTCTCCCACAGGGAACCGCACATATATAAGAACATGTATTGGCTTAGTGTCAAGGTAAATATTGTTAGGCCAATTTATTTTGTTATATATGCGAGGCTCCCTATAGAAGAGCAATGCACTGATACAGGGTTTTCAATACATTTCAGGATGTTCCCGTTATGGAAGGGTTAAAGATTGATTATTTCTTGCTAAATACATGTTATATAGTTTCGGGGGTATACATTGATAAATATGAGTCGACGACATCTGCCCAGAAATGCTTATATCAATTAATATTGATTTTATATCAATAGTTTCTTATATCAAGTGGGACATATTTTTTTTTTTAGAACAGACCACTATGAAGCGCAAACATGATCACAGATTCACGGGTCATAAAAATCATAATTTTATTGTATGTATTATACCAGAAAATTCGAAATAAAATCAATACTATTTGATAGAAGCGTTTCCGGAAAGGGGTCTTCCACCCGGAAACGTGACCAAATTGGGCAGCACTTCCCCTCCCTAGGCGCTGGCCAGAAAACTTGCCCCACCCGAGATATCGTGAAAAATGGACAGCGCTTCCCCTCCCAAGGCGCTGGCCAGAAAACTTGCCCCACCCAAGATATCGTGTAAAATGGACAGCGCCCCCCCCCCCATGGTGCTGACAAGGAAAACATGCCCCACGCGAGATATCGTGAAAAATTGGACAGCACATTCCCTCCCAAGGCGCTGGCCATATATTCTTGGGGTCCAAATAAGCATATGGTGCGGAATAAGAGTACAGGGTGAACAATTCTGCTAAATCCAAAAAGAGTACGGGGCGGAATAAGAGTACAGGGTGGAAATTTATAACATGGAAGCAAGTTTATCTGAAATGCTATAAGGTTAACCATATATATTTCTCATATTGTGCACTGTTGTCATTGGAATTACCAAACAGACTTCCAGCAACATGTTTGTACTATCTTTTCCTGATCTGGCCAGATAACTTGCCCCACCCGAAATATCGTGAAAAAATGGACAACACTCCCCCTCGCAATGCTGACAAGATATCGGTAACTTGCCCCACCAAGATATCGTGAAAAAATGGACAGCACATCCCCTCCCAAGGCGCTGGCCAGAAAACTTGCCCCACCTGAGATATCGTGCAAAATGGACAGCGCTTCCCCTCCCAAGGCGCTGGCCAGACAACTTGCCCCACCCGAGATATCGTGTAAATGGACAGCCCCCCCCCACCCAAGTTGCCGACTTCTCCCAAGGCGCTGGCCAGAAAACTTGCCCCACCCGACATTGTCGAAAATGGGTAAACAAACCCCCAACCCTAAAATTCAAGGTACCTGTATGCTGGCATTAACACACTTTATCAATTATATAGAGAGAAAACATATTTACCTGATAAGAAAGCAGTCATGGAGAGCAGATAAATATTCAGATGCCATATCATAGTATCGTTATGAAAGAGCCGAGGTTATCCCGAAAAATCAACATATCCTGCCATAACATCAATGTGAGACATTCCTGTTTTATTGCATTTCTGTTGAACTATGACGTCATGACGTCGGTGACGTCATCATGTCATCACATCCATGGAAGTCAACATGGGGAGGGGTGTCCAATGTCAATCATGGATATAAACTCATAGAGTAGTATAAACTGAAACAGTGAAGTTTTTAACATATTAATATGGTAATGATATGCTATTTTGTCCCAGTCGGTTTGCAAAGCTGTATTTCTTAAAAGGGTGATACCCCATCATTAATGGTATATGCATATGTAGAAAAGCTGAACTCGTAACATATTATAAGCATGTTATTAGTACACAATAATGCAGACTTACATGTATGGGGTTCTTTTGTCTTCTTCTTGACAACAGTTTTGGCACAGAATCATTCCACACCATAATATATAAGCTATTTTATGAATATAGGACGGTTCCTGTTCGCGGTTATCACAAATCGTTTCCATGGAAACCATATTTTATTAGAATTAAACTCGAAAATTCGTTCACAAAAATATGTAAGGATATAGATATATTGACTAGATACTTGAAGCGGGTAGATATTATTTAATTCAGATGGGTTTTGATATTATATTGATATTTGTTTTATTTTGGAGGACAAAAATCACAAATTTCACCGATTTTTTTAGCAAAAAACGTCGATTTTACACCAAAAAAATGATTTGTGGACAAAGAGATGAAAATATCATTGTAGCAACCATCAAAACAACCAATTTATTTCAACTAGTTATTTCAATAAAGTAACAACCACAAAAATATACCAAAATGAACGATTTTAAGGCCGATTCCAGTTTTCACCATTTTTATTTAGAAAAGGGGAGATTCTACCCCAAAAATAGAAAATCGTACAACCTAACCCGGAAAGGCAACACTGGTATGGTATCGGCTGTATCAAGACGAACATTTTGATATGTCTTTCAGTTTGTTACTCTCCGACATGGTTGGACCGATTTTTTTCGGTCTCTGCTGCTCTACTATATCCTCTATGTATGTATTATACCAGAAAATTCGAAATAAAATCAACATTAGAGACATACTATGAACGTGTCCGGGTGCGTGAAACTGATAAGTTAGTAGGCCTATATAATCGGGCAAAGTGTCAACTGGAGGAATGTAGCACTCTATACATGTACTATCCTAAATCCTAAAGCGATGGATCAACCGTACCACTCCATAGAACTCGGCGGACACATAAAGTCTTAAAGTCTATAAACACTATTTGATTTGAATATTCTTTCGAACAGTCTCACCATTGACATATTCATCCGTTCAAACCAGTTAATCAATTTGTAACTTGGCTTGTAATCGCCGGACCCCGGCTTCCGGCATCTGGGCTTTTAGTCACAACTGAAATAAAAAATAAGTGCGAATTATAACAAATGAAGAGCGCAAAGCTCTTAAAAAATCACATTTGATACGTCTTCTGATACATGGTGTATATTCGTATTTTGTTGATGAAGTGCTGCTACGAACAGGCTCAGTTGGAACGATAAAACGGCTTCAGTCGGCCATGCTATTTTTTACGAGAAAAAATAGCGCTCCTTCTTGGAGCGAATTTCTGCAACAATTTCACTGCGTATTGGACCCATTTGGACAAAATTACATTCCCTGTGTCTACTCCTACATTTTGATATACTATACGCCCCAGTATATGGAATATATTAGCTGAAATCGATCCTGTTATTGTAAACATCGAGTCTATTTTTAGCTGTTTTCATCGGCGCGTGTTTGCGAGTTCGCCATTACATTATTCGTACTAAAACGGCCATGTTGTAGCTAAAAACGAATGCGCAGTATTCCACTGTGTCATTTGGTACCTAACACTTGTTGTTTGCTAGCATATTCATCGAGAAATCTAAATTCTAAACATTGACGTCGAACGCAGTTTTTCGTGTTTCATGGCACCGTCGCATGGGTAGGTTAATCTGTCTCTTGCTGTGCAATACTGATGATAAACTTCATTTTAATATCAAGTCTGCTTGTGTGCATAGCGTTATCGCTGTAAAAATGCATTTCTACAGCTGTTCCACGGCCTTAATTGATTTCGACAATTTCATGTTAGGTCAGTTGTCGACCAAATAATGCAATATGTGTGGATAGGGCGAATGTGGACATTCGTTAGTCACCAAAGGGAGCCTTCTACGTGCTGTATTCCTCGAGATATCGGCCGTTACACGCAATTTGAAATTCTGTTCCGCAGATTGTCGTTGTATTCCATATTCCATCCCATCCCGCAGATTGTCATGTCCCGCCGTCCGATCGCAGCGACCCCTTTCGTTATAATTGTTACAGAAGTGCAGGCGCGTTATTAGGGTCACAATTGCAACTTCCAGAATCCATTTTATGTTTGTTTTCATTTTTGCCTTTCAATTCTGAGATCCGTTTTAGGCTCATTTCAATTTCAACTTTTTAAATGTAATATTTTAATTCCAACATTAGAGCTTTTTGTAGTAGATTTAAAATATTAAAATAAAACTATTAAGTAAGAATTGAAATATAAAGTTAGAGTTAGAATTAAAATATAAGAATTAAAATATTAAGTAAGAATTAAAATATGAAGTTATAATTAAAATATCAAGTTAGAATTAAAAAGTCAAGTTAGAATTAAAATATAAGAAATAAAATGTTAAGGTTGAATTAAAATATTAAGTAAGAATTAAAAGATTAAGTTAGAGTTAAAATGTTAAGTTAGAATTAAAATATAAGAATTAAAATGTTAAGTTTGAATTAAAATGTAAAGTTAGAATTAAAATATAAGAATTAAACTGTTAAGTTAGAATTAAAATATTAAGTAAGAATTAAAATGTTAAGTTAGAATTAAAATGTGAAGTTAGGATTGTGACCCTAATAACCCTCCATACTATCTAGGTATTTTCGCAATAGCCCCACTTCCATTTTTCAGTTAATTATGAATATATATATTGAACCTATATACTGGTCAGTTGGGGTACCGGCTGTATATATATATATATATATATATATATTTGGCAGTTGCGGTACTGATTTCTAAAGGAGCCTCTCTTTGGAATTCTTTGAGGATGATGACCCCGACATGAATCTATCATGTCTACTAGACCCCAAGGAACTTGTAATACAGGAATAAAACGAAAGCACACACTCCTTCATATATATACAGAGATGGTACCCCAACAGCCAAAACTGCCACCTATATAGTGGTCAGTTGGGGTACCGGATATATATATATTTATATATATCCAGGCGGCAGTTGGGGTACCGTTTTCTCAACAAGACAAATATCCCGTAAATCTATATCGCTGGTGTAACATAACATCCCTTCTGCACATGGGACATGTTCTTGGTCTAGATCGTTCCTATTACGAGTTGGGGTGGCTATGTGGGTCTCTGTATCCATGGCAACCAGCTGTTATATACCGTAAATGACTGTTTTAAGTTGTATTTTGGGTCCAATTTGTCAGTAATTCTGAAAAAAAACCACATATATAGCCAACAAGTTCCACCATTTAGCGTTAAATTACGCAATTATTTGTTGTGGTTACTGAATAACGCGTGATTGAGCTCTCCGATATGGTGACCGTGATTAATTTTGTCAAATTTGACAATTTTTTGCCATTCATGGCCACCAACATAATGTATAGGCACCATATCCGATTGGAAACAGGTTGCACCATTCTACTAAATATATCAGCTTGTAATTGTGCTAACTCCACTATCTAGATATTTTCGCAATAGCCCCACTTCCATTTTTTAGTTAATTATGAATATATATATTGAACCTATATACTGGTCAGTTGGGGTACCGGCTGTATATATATATATATATATTTGGCAGTTGCGGTACTGATTTCTAAAGGAGCCTCTCCTTGGAATTCTTTGAGGATGATGACCCCGACACGAATCTATCATGTCTACTAGACCCCAAGGAACTTGTAATACAGGAATAAAACGAAAGCACACACTCCTTCATATATATACAGAGATGGTACCCCAACTGCCAAAACTGCCACCTATATAGTGGTCAGTTGGGGTACCGGATATATATACATATTTATATATATCTAGGCGGCAGTTGGGGTACCGTTTTCTCAACAAGACAAATATCCCGTAAATCTATATCGCTGGTGTAACATAACATCCCTTCTGCACATGGGACATGTTCTTGGACTAGATCGTTCCTATTACGAGTTGGGGTGGCTATGTGGGTCTCTGTGTCCATGGCAACCAGCTGTTATATTCCGTAAATGACTGTTTTAAGTTGTATTTTGGGTCCAATTTGTTAGTAATTCTGGAAAAAAAACACATATATAGCCAACAAGTTCCACCATTTAGCGTTAAATTACGCAATTATTTGTTATGGTTACTGAATAACGCGTGATTGAGCTCTCCGATGTGGTGACCGTGATTAATTTTGTCAAATTTGACAATTTTTTGCCATTCATGGCCACCAACATAATTTATATGCACCATTTCCGATTGGAAACAGGTTGCACCATTCTACTAAATATATCAGCTTGTAATTGTGCTATCTCCACTATCTAGATATTTTCGCAATAGCCCCACTTCCATTTTTCAGTTAATTATGAATATATATATTGAACCTATATACTGGTCAGTTGGGGTACCGGCTGTATATATATATATATATTTGGCAGTTGCGGTACTGATTTCTAAAGGAGCCTCTCTTTGGAATTCTTTGAGGATGATGACCCCGACATGAATCTATCATGTCTACTAGACCCCAAGGAACTTGTAATACAGGAATAAAACGAAAGCACACACTCCTTCATATATATACAGAGATGGTACCCCAACAGCCAAAACTGCCACCTATATAGTGGTCAGTTGGGGTACCGGATATATATATATTTATATATATCCAGGCGGCAGTTGGTGTACCGTTTTCTCAACAAGACAAATATCCCGTAAATCTATATCGCTGGTGTAACATAACATCCCTTCTGCACATGGGACATGTTCTTGGTCTAGATCGTTCCTATTACGAGTTGGGGTGGCTATGTGGGTCTCTGTATCCATGGCAACCAGCTGTTATATACCGTAAATGACTGTTTTAAGTTGTATTTTGGGTCCAATTTGTCAGTAATTCTGGAAAAAAAACACATATATAGCCAACAAGTTCCACCATTTAGCGTTAAATTACGCAATTATTTGTTGTGGTTACTGAATAACGCGTGATTGAGCTCTCCGATATGGTGACTGTGATTAATTTTGTCAAATTTGACCATTTTTTGCCATTCATGGCCACCAACATAATGTATATGCACCATTTCCGATTGGAAACACGTTGCACCATTCTACTAAATATATCAGCTTGTAATTGTGCTATCTCCACTATCTAGGTATTTTCGCAATAGCCCCACTTCCATTTTTCAGTTAATTATGAATATATATATTGAACCTATATACTGGTCAGTTGGGGTACCGGCTGTATATATATATATATATATATATATATATTTGGCAGTTGCGGTACTGATTTCTAAAGGAGCCTCTCTTTGGAATTCTTTGAGGATGATGACCCCGACATGAATCTATCATGTCTACTAGACCCCAAGGAACTTGTAATACAGGAATAAAACGAAAGCACACACTCCTTCATATATATACAGAGATGGTACCCCAACAGCCAAAACTGCCACCTATATAGTGGTCAGTTGGGGGTACCGGATATATATATATTTATATATATCCAGGCGGCAGTTGGGGTACCGTTTTCTCAACAAGACAAATATCCCGTAAATCTATATCGCTGGTGTAACATAACATCCCTTCTGCACATGGGACATGTTCTTGGTCTAGATCGTTCCTATTACGAGTTGGGGTGGCTATGTGGGTCTCTGTATCCATGGCAACCAGCTGTTATATACCGTAAATGACTGTTTTAAGTTGTATTTTGGGTCCAATTTGTCAGTAATTCTGAAAAAAAAACACATATATAGCCAACAAGTTCCACCATTTAGCGTTAAATTACGCAATTATTTGTTGTGGTTACTGAATAACGCGTGATTCAGCTCTCCGATATGGTGACCGTGATTAATTTTGTCAAATTTGACAATTTTTTGCCATTCATGGCCACCAACATAATGTATAGGCACCATATCCGATTGGAAACAGGTTGCACCATTCTACTAAATATATCAGCTTGTAATTGTGCTATCTCCACTATCTAGATATTTTCGCAATAGCCCCACTTCCATTTTTTAGTTAATTATGAATATATATATTGAACCTATATACTGGTCAGTTGGGGGTACCGGCTGTATATATATATATATATATATATATATATATTTGGCAGTTGCGGTACTGATTTCTAAAGGAGCCTCTCCTTGGAATTCTTTGAGGATGATGACCCCGACATGAATCTATCATGTCTACTAGACCCCAAGGAACTTGTAATACAGGAATAAAACGAAAGCACACACTCCTTCATATATATACAGAGATGGTACCCCAACTGCCAAAACTGCCACCTATATAGTGGTCAGTTGGGGTACCGGATATATATACATATTTATATATATCTAGGCGGCAGTTGGGGGTACCGTTTTCTCAACAAGACAAATATCCCGTAAATCTATATCGCTGGTGTAACATAACATCCCTTCTGCACATGGGACATGTTCTTGGACTAGATCGTTCCTATTACGAGTTGGGGTGGCTATGTGGGTCTCTGTGTCCATGGCAACCAGCTGTTATATTCCGTAAATGACTGTTTTAAGTTGTATTTTGGGTCCAATTTGTTAGTAATTCTGGAAAAAAACCACATATATAGCCAACAAGTTCCACCATTTAGCGTTAAATTACGCAATTATTTGTTGTGGTTACTGAATAACGCGTGATTGAGCTCTCCGATATGGTGACTGTGATTAATTTTGTCAAATTTGACCATTTTTTGCCATTCATGGCCACCAACATAATGTATATGCACCATTTCCGATTGGAAACAGGTTGCACCATTCTACTAAATATATCAGCTTGTAATTGTGCTATCTCCACTATCTAGATATTTTCGCAATAGTCCCACTTCCATTTTTCAGTTAATTATGAATATATATATTGAACCTATATACTGGTCAGTTGGGGTACCGGCTGTATATATATATATATATATATACATATATATATATATACATATATATACACACATACACATATATATATATATACATACATATATATATAAACAGCGCGCAGACATACATACATCGCACAGACGCATGGTCCATCGCCCGCACACACCCACACACACACCCTCACACCCCCTCTCTCTCTCTCTCTTTCTCTCGCGCACACACACACACCCTCACACACACCCTCACAGCCGACCACCCGCAGGCTATAGCGTATAAACATAAGCACATATACACAGCTTAAATACTGGAGTCTGCTGACACACAGATAGGTAGACAGTTATACTAATTGACTGTATGTATACAGATGCATATATGCATATACAATGTATGGTTCATGAACATGAAATAATATTTAGACACATGTATTAGATTTTGTACTATGCAATGAAGGTTATGTTGAGTTTCTTAGCTGTTGTTCTTATAACTTAACGTCCGCGTTGTCGATTAGACTTGTCTGAATTGTGTGATAAGCATGCCACAGGCAATATGTGCTACAGACCATGAAGTCTGTGAACATGTCAGCTTCACAAATGATATCGAATAATTCTCTTGGCCGTGCAGTGAGGAAAACATTTAATTGGATATCTGGACTGAGGCTATCCAGTTTTAGAATACATGGAATATCGAATTTATTCATCAGTTCATACCATATATCATTGCGGTATTCCGCAATCGCTGGGCAGTTCATAATAACATGTAAGGGGAGATCATCGTAATCCCCACACACTTGCTACAAGTTAGTGATACGGACCCAGTACAAGCTATGATTCCAGCCACAGTCAGATATGCTGTTTTGTGTCTGGTGAATTTTCGACAGCAGCGCCACAGGTGAGAGACAGTTAACTTTGGATGTATGTTATGAAAGCGATGGAGTGATTTGTCGCTCGCCGCGCTTTCCCATTCGGATTCTGTATAATCGGAAATTGCCTTGCGCACTATACCTTTCCAAATCTGCTTTGTTGGGAAATCACTATGAGATACATAATTGGTGAGGTATGGCATCAACTGGTGGCTCTCTATGATATCTACAATGTCGGCAATGAATGAATACTTAGAAACACCAGTTATGAAGAAAGAGTGCAGCCTTAGCAAGAATACAGATTTGGCTGCCTTCTCTGTACTGAGAGTACACAAGCTGCTGAAAAATAGGAGCTTTTTTTTTCAATAATACTTTGAGCGTTTCCGATACCCATTAACCCTTCCACGATGTTGGTACGTGTTTGATAATGAAGACCTTGAATCTTTTTAAGACAAAATCGGTGCGTTCTTTCCAGAGACAAAATATCTGAATCAGTCATACCACACAGCAGTTCGCATCCGAAGAGGCCCCTTGGTAAAACGATGGATGTGTATAATTTCCTACTGCTTGTTGGGGTTATACCACCTGCATACATACCTATGTTCGACAGTGAGAAATAGCTTGATCTGAGTTTTTTTTTTATTACGTCTATGGCGTTACCTTTGTGATTGAATTTGTGTATAGGGACGCCTAAGTGAACCAAACTCTCGACCTCAGACAGTTGTTTTCCACAAAGAGTCCATGCCCTATTACAACTAGCCTTAGTGTGCTCGTTCTTGCTTTCATTGAAGACAATAACTACTGTCTTTTGTTCATTATATTTATATCTCCATTTGCGACTGTAGTTTGTGCATATATCCATTAGGTGCTGCAGGCCATTTTCCGAAACAGAGATCAAAGTCATATCATCGGCTTGTGTCGGGCATGAACAATTTATAGAGAACATATTTAGTCCTGCTCCAGAATTTGCAAGCTCTGTTAAGAGCTGATCAACGAAGATCATGTAGAACAAAGGTGAAATGACGCCCCCTTGTTTTGTTCCCTGCTCTATCTGAAATTTTCTGGACTGACAATTCCCATATTTTACATGACAAGAAGTACCTGTAAGCATTTTATGAAACAGTAGCCATATGTTCTCATCAAAACCGAGGAGATGAAGTTTATAGAGAAGACCATTTATCCATACGGTATCAAATGCCTTCTGGACATCAAGGAAACATGTGAACAACTTACTGTCGTTTTCTGATGCAAATTCTTTAGATTCGTAAATAAGAAACGAGTTCATGAGATAGTTGATACCCTTCTGAAAACCGTGTTGCAATGCATGTACTTTGATCATATCAGGAACACGATACTCTAGTCTTAATAAAATTATTTTTTCGAGCAATTTGTAAATGGCAGGGAGCAGGGTTATCGCGCGATAGCTGTCAAATAACTTTCGGGGTTTGTTGCCTCCTTTGTACAGAGGAACGATTATCCCAATCTTAGCCGGTGCTGGTATATGCGAAAACATCATGATACCCGTCAATAGTGCAGTTAGGCATTTGATCAATGCTGTACCACCAAGGACCAAGTGTTCATTATAAACATTATCCCACCCCGAAGCTTTGTTCAAGTTGAGTGTTTTGAGCGTGTTCTCGACTTCATTTTCAAGTACAGGTTCAGTGACATATTTAGAGTTACTCCCCGTTTTAAAGTATTGGCCATTTGCGAGGTCTGCGACGGTGTCGTTCACACTTTGAAGGTGGTTCTCGTCAAAGCTATCATGTACCAATGGTTTGTATAGTGACTCAAAGTAGTCGGCCCACCCATCTGATATTTCTGAAGAATTTCTTAAAGTTGCCCCGTTGTATTCAAAAATCTTGTTTGGTCTATTCTCATAATTTCGCCTAGAATTTATTATTTTAAAGAATGACCCTTGATCTACTTCAGCAGCGGTGTCTAGCTCATTGTTACGATCACTCAAATTTTGAATTGCAGCATTGCCTAAACTCCCGTCTGAAGGCGCATTTTCTAGACTTATATTCTGCATATAATGCATGATTCACTTCCCGAGGTCTACCAGCAGTGATCCAATTCCGTCTGCTTGTTGTCATGTGAGCGTGTAAGTCCTTCAAGTGACTGTTCCAAAACGGTTTGAGGTGGCTTTTGAATGTTTTTTGTGGAATTATTTCACGACGCTCGTTGAATTGCTGAAATAATATTATTATAAAGAGCGTCTACATCGCCTCTGCTATTTATGTTATAGCTTTGTGGAAGAAGCGATGCTAGAGTGTATTTATACTGACTCATTAAGTTTGGTGAGGATCTAAATTTCTTCCAGTTATACAAGGGGTCGAGTTAGATCTCCGTTTGCAACTGTCGGCTTGAATGTCACATCTGAATAAACATACAATTGGTCTATGGTTAGAAATATCAGTAACATCATCATCAATAATTTCAGCATGCATGAGAGTCATATAAATGTCTCTCTGTGAATACAACACATAATCAATAGACGTGCCCTCACCACCAGTGGCAGGAACAAAAGTTGCTTTTCTGCCAGCGCAAAGGTTACTTTCATTTACTGGTACAAACTGTTTTGGTTCGAGTACTCTGTGGAGAGAGTTGTCTCGCGGACGTGATCTTGAAAGAGTACAATTGAAATCGCCCATGATAATAACATGACCTAGAGAAAAGTAAGTATCTATGATATCACCGAGTGCTTGTGTATATTGTAAATGAAATTCGTCTGTATAGTTGGTTGACGGTAGATACACTTGGAATATGTATAGGTAATCTGCATCAGGTAATTCAACTTGGATACCACTAATTCTATCGTCATCAATTTGTATGGTTGATACATAGGGGTCTAGAACTTCTTTCCATATAAGGGCCACGCCACCTTTATGTCTCCCCCGCTGATGGGGTAGCCTTTGAGAGAAATCACACACAATGTGACATTTGTAGTTGACTAGCATAGGTTCGAGTATATGGGAGTTGTGTTCGTGTAGCCAATGTTCACTGATACCACATATATCTATGTTCCTCTCGTGAATCATGTCATTCAAGTAGGCACCGGATATGGAATCAGCTGATGCCGAAAGACCAGTACAATTCCAAGTGGCTATAGCTATCTGTGCATGTGACATTGTCAATTACAGTAAGATATACAACACGAGTACAATGAGGTATAACAAGAAAAAGAAGCCAGAGTAGCATAAACCATATGACATAATTATATGTTCAATTCCCATTATACTGGGTTTGTCGTCTATCGAAATCATTTTGAGATAGCCAGAGTCGACAGAATACTTGACGCGGCCAGAAGTTCTTATTGATTACTTTTGTCATGTCATCTTCGTGTATATTTATTCTGGCAGAAACAGTATGTTCTTTTCTACTATGCATCATGCGAACAATTGAGAAACGAACGCCGGCGTCAGTGAGATAGTCCTGAATCGCTTCGGGAGTAACACTGTCGAGCAAGTTACCGACAAATACTCGGGTTGTATTTATCGGCGTGTTGTGTTTGATGCGCATTGAATTTTCCGTCTGACTATCACTTGGTGGCGACCTGTGTCTCCTGTGGTGTTGTACGTTAGGGCGACGTTGTTGGAGATTGTCGTCATTTTCACAAGTCGTTGGTGGTCGCTTTTGATTAGGAGTGCTTGTGTCGTTTCTCTGTCTCGAAGTATTGCCTTGTCCTTTATTCCCATTTCGAGTGACTTCAGAATATGTGCGATTTGTGTACGATTCATCGAAGTCGTCAACTGTAATAGAGTTATAGGACTTAGTTGTCTGGCCGTTTGGACTGCTGGTAATTTGTTTGTTGGGACTAGCATTTAGTAGCTGTTGATTAAACATCTGCTGTTGATTGTACATGTGGTTTAATCTATTATTGATTCCATTCATAGTATGAGTGGTGAAGTCCTGGAAAAGGCCGGCAATCTCTCGTGAGAATTTGTTTAGTTTTATATTCATTTTATCCATACATTTTAACTCAATGCGTTCATCAGTTTCAGTTGGTTTTGGTTCAGATTCCGCAGTCGCATTAACACTTTCATCGCGTGGCGAGTTAGCATCATCGTGTAAGGAATTGGAATTGTCGTCCGTGTTTTGGTCTGAATTTAATTATTTTAGAATCCGTAGCATCCTTGTTTGGATCACAAGTTTTCACATTCTGTTTTGGAACTTTTTGTTGTTTTTGTTTATTTTTGCCTTTGAGTGTTCCTACCGGTATGTATCCTGTGTTGGAATTAACAGATCTTGTCAGCGACTGTATTTCATCGCGCATTGATTCCTTGTCCATTTTGATATCTCGTATGTCACTTTTCAGTTTCGAGACTCCTGAGCATCTTTCATCGGCCGTACGCTCGATATCAAGCTGATTCACTTCAATTTGTTCCTCAATTTTATCAATTCTCTCGGATAGCTGGTTCAAGAGTGTGTCATTGTTATTCATTCTGTCCATGAGAGTATTCATCGTTTTGGCTAGTTTGGCAGAATATGTTTTATTTTGCTCCTTCATTTCCGAAACAGTTTTATATAAATCTGATAAGCTGTGAACTGGTCCAAATTGAGTTGAGTTAGCAATATTTTCCAATATCTCCTTTGGTGAATTAGAAATTTCAGAATACTCGGGTATGTCATGTTGGTTGCTGAAAATAACTTTCGGAGCTGTTAACAACTCTGACATATGGTCGGGTTTCTCGTCGAGAATGCACAACATCATTTGATAAATGTCGTGGGAATATTTCACCGCAAGCGTTGTTTCCCTGTCAGCTGACATTTCTCGGTTGACTCGCCTCTGCTTGAGGGAGGAGTTCAGATTAATGTCAAGTCTTCCAGATTTTGCCAATTTGATTACAGGCTCGCATTTCTTTTAGAGTTGCTGCACGCCACTGTGTTGCATTTAATAGGACATCGACAACATTCCCTTTTGGCGTATTCCGAACATATTGAAGAACCCATGAAAGATATGTGCTGAAATCAACTGTCGTGGGCCCCGTTTCTGTTGACTCGCCTCTGCTTGAGGAAATATCTTTGGATAGTCTTAACTGATATATATGTACAATGAAACCTCCAGTTGGGGTGGCCAAATACTCAAACTTTGGCTGCAGGGCATGTCACGAAGCTAAAGCACATGTCACGAAGCTGCGGCACATTCCGTTGACGGACTGTTGTGGGTTAATGTGTCCATATGATATGGCAAAGACGTGATTTCAGATAGCTCGTTATATGTCTTTCAACGTTACTGGTCAAATTAAGCTTTTATTTTCCATGTAGAGGCTGAAAAGGAATGATTTGATAGGTATGTGCTTTAGCTTCGTGCCTTTTAAGGTACAAAGCCACGAGGCTAAAGCACATTTGGTTATAAGCGGGAATGGGTTAATTATTTCACGTAGTTTGGGAAGGAAACATCCTTGGATAGTCTTAACTGATATGTATCTATAATAAAACGTCCAGTTGTAGTCACCATATACTTGAAATATGGCTATAAAGCAAAATGTGCTTTAGCTTCGTGCCTTTTAAGGTACAGATTTGTACCTTAAAAGCTACGAAGCTAAAGCACATTTGGTTATAACAGGGAATGTGTTAATTATTTCACGTAGTTTGGGAAGGAAACATCCTTCGATAGTCTTAACTGATATGTATCTATAATAAAACGTCCAGTTGTAGTCACCAAATACTTGAAATATGGCTATACAGCAATATGTGCTTTAGCTTCGTGCCATTTAAGGTACAAAGCCACGAAGCTAAAGCACATTTGGTTATAACCGGGATGGGTTAATTATTTCACGTAATATGGGAAGGAAACATCTTTGGATAGTCTTAACTGATATATATGTACAATGAAACCTCCAGTTGGAGTGGCCAAATACTTCAACTTTGGCTGCAGAGCATGTCACGAAGCTAAAGCACATGCCACGAAGCTGCGGCACATTCCGTTGACGGTCTGTTGTGGGTTAATGTGTCGATATGATATGGCAAAGACGTGATTTCTGATAGCTCGTTATATGTCTTTCAACGTTACTGGTCAAATTAAGCTTTTATTTTCCATGTAGAGGCTGAAAAAGAATGATTTGATAGGTATGTGCTTTAGCTTCGTGCCTTTTAAGGTACAAAGCCACGAAGCTAAAGCACATTTGGTTATAACCGGGAATGGGTTAATTATTTCACGTAGTTTGGGAAGGAAACATCCTTGGATAGTCTTAACTGATATGTATCTATAATAAAACGTCCAGTTGTAGTCACCAAATACTTGAAATATGGCTATAAAGCAAAATGTGCTTTAGCTTCGTGCCTTTTAAGGTACAGATTTGTACCTTAAAAGCTACGAAGCTAAAGCACATTTGGATATAATCGGGAATGGGTTAATTATTTCACGTAGTTTGGGAAGGAAACATCCTTGGATATTCTTAACTGATTTATTAAGCGCGGCACAGTCCGTTGGCGGCCTGTTGTGGGTTAATGTGTCCATATGATATGGCAAAGACGTGATTTCTGATAGCTCGTTATATGTCTTTCAATGCTACTGGTCAAATTAAGCTTTTATTTTCCATGTAGAGGCTGAAAAAGAATGATTTGATAGGTATGTGCTTTAGCTTCGTGACTTTTAAGGTACAAAGCCACGAAGCTAAAGCACATTTGGTTATAACCGGGAATGGGTTAATTATTTCACGTAGTTTGGGAAGGAAACATCCTTGGATAGTCTTAACTGATATGTATCTATAATAAAACGTCCAGTTGTAGTCACCAAATACTTGAAATATGGCTATAAAGCAAAATGTGCTTTAGCTTCGTGCCTTCTAAGGTACAGATTTGTACCTTAAACGCTACGAAGCTAAAGCACATTTGGTTATAACCGGGAATGGGTTAATTATTTCACGTAGTTTGGGAAGGAAACATCCTTCGATAGTCTTAACTGATATGTATCTATAATAAAACGTCCAGTTGTAGTCACCAAATACTTGAAATATGGCTATAACGTAATATGTGCTTTAGCTTCGTGCCTTTTAAGGTACAAAGCCACGAAGCTAAAGCACATTTGGTTATAACCGGGGATGGGTTAATTATTTCACGTAGTTTGGGAAGGAAACATCCTTGGATAGTCTTAACTGATATGTATTTATAACAAAACGTCCAGTTGTAGTCACCATATACTTGAAATATGGCTATAAAGCAAAATGTGCTTTAGCTTCGTGCCTTTTAAGGTACAGATTTGTACCTTAAAAGCTACGAAGCTAAAGCACATTTGGTTATAACCGGGAATGGGTTAATTATTTCACGTAGTTTGGGAACAAAACATCCTTGGATAGTCTTAACTGATATGTATCTATAATAAAACGTCCAGTTGTAGTCACCATATACTTGAAATATGGCTATAAAGCAAAATGTGCTTTAGCTTCGTGCCTTTTAAGGTACAAAGCCACGAAGCTAAAGCACATTTGGTTATAACCGGGGATGGGTTAAATATTTCACGTAATATGGGAAGGAAATATCTTTGGATAGTCTTAACTGATATATATGTACAATGAAACATCCAGTTGGGGTGGCCTAATACTCAAACTTTGGCTGCAGGGCATGTCACGAAGCTAAAGCACATGTCACGAAGCTGCGGCACATTCCGTTGACGGACTGTTGTGGGTTAATGTGTCCATATGATATGGCAAAGACGTGATTTCTGATAGCTCGTTATATGTCTTTCAACGTTACTGGTCAAATTAAGCTTTTATTTTCCATGTAGAGGCTGAAAAGGAATGATTTGATAGGTATGTGCTTTAGCTTCGTGCCTTTTAAGGTACAAAGCCACGAGGCTAAAGCACATTTGGTTATAAGCGGGAATGGGTTAATTATTTCACGTAGTTTGGGAAGGAAACATCCTTGGATAGTCTTAACTGATATGTATCTATAATAAAACGTCCAGTTGTAGTCACCATATACTTGAAATATGGCTATAAAGCAAAATGTGCTTTAGCTTCGTGCCTTTTACGGTACAGATTTGTACCTTAAAAGCTACGAAGCTAAAGCACATTTGGTTATAACCGGGAATGTGTTAATTATTTCACGTAGTTTGGGAAGGAAACATCCTTCGATAGTCTTAACTGATATGTATCTATAATAAAACGTCCAGTTGTAGTCACCAAATACTTGAAATATGGCTATACAGCAATATGTGCTTTAGCTTCGTGCCTTTTAAGGTACAAAGCCACGAAGCTAAAGCACATTTGGTTATAACCGGGGATGGGTTAATTATTTCACGTAATATGGGAAGGAAACCTCTTTGGATAGTCTTAACTGATATATATGTACAATGAAACCTCCAGTTGGGGTGGACAAATACTTCAACTTTGGCTGCAGAGCATGTCACGAAGCTAAAGCACATGCCACGAAGCTGCGGCACATTCCGTTGACGGTCTGTTGTGGGTTAATGTGTCGATATGATATGGCAAAGACGTGATTTCTGATAGCTCGTTATATGTCTTTCAACGTTACTGGTCAAATTAAGCTTTTATTTTCCATGTAGAGGCTGAAAAAGAATGATTTGATAGGTATGTGCTTTAGCTTCGTGCCTTTTAAGGTACAAAGCCACGAAGCTAAAGCACATTTGGTTATAACCGGGAATGGGTTAATTATTTCACGTAGTTTGGGAAGGAAACATCCTTGGATATTCTTAAATGATTTATTAAGCTGCGGCACAGTCCGTTGACGGCCTGTTGTGGGTTAATGTGTCCATATGATATGGCAAAGACGTGATTTCTGTTAGCTCGTTATATGTCTTTCAATGTTACTGGTCAAATTAAGCTTTTATTTTCCATGTAGAGGCTGAAAAAGAATGATTTGATAGGTTTGTGCTTTAGCTTCTTGCCTTTTAAGGTACAAAGCCACGAAGCTAAAGCACATTTGGTTATAACCGGGAATGGGTTAATTATTTCACGTAGTTTGGGAAGGAAACATCCTTGGATAGTCTTAACTGATATGTATCTATAATATAACGTCCATTTGTAGTCACCAAATACTTGAAATATGGTTATAAAGCAAAATGTGCTTTAGCTTCGTGCCTTTTAAGGTACAGATTTGTACCTTAAAAGCTACGAAGCTAAAGCACATTTGGTTATAACCGGGAATGGGTTAATTATTTCACGTAGTTTGGGAAGGAAACATCCTTGGCTAGTCTTAACTGATATGTATCTATAATAAAACGTCCAGTTGTAGTCACCAAATACTTGAAATATGGCTATAAAGCAAAATGTGCTTTGGTGTAAACATATTTATTTCTCTAAATCATGCACATTAATTAACAGAGTTGTATAATATACATAAAGACAATTATTTTAGAGAATGGGATTTGGCAGAAAGTCACCAAATACTTGAAATATGGTTATAAAGCAAAATGTGCTTTAGCTTCGTGCCTTCTAAGGTACAGATTTGTACCTTAAACGCTACGAAGCTAAAGCACAATTGGTTATAACCGGGAATGGGTTAATTATTTCACGTAGTTTGGGAAGGAAACATCCTTCGATCGTCTTAACTGATATGTATCTATAATATGATCGTACGTGACACGTAATGGAGCAACCACCAAGTTGATCATTAAATTATAGGATGTTACGTACAAGGTACTACATGTGCTAGACCACTCGGAGAAATGTCTGTGTCATCAAACTAAAATACCATGTTACAACTTGGATTGATATATTCGTAATCGTATATATATTCACGGAATATCAATTTATCCCAGCTCTTTCAACGCATTGGAGGTATCCTCGCGGGGTCTAAATAAGCATACATTGTACATGCAGTGTGGAATAAGAGTACAGGGTGGATAATTCTGCCAATGTCGATACGAGTATACGGGGCGACACGGTAGCAATTCCCAACATAGCATAGTCAGCCTGGGAAGCTCTATGTCAATCATATAAATGTCCCAAATTCAGAAATGTTTTGTCGAAAATAGGTTTTACCAAACAGCAACATCATTTCTTGATCTGAGTAATTAATCCATTCTTATTGGCCTTTTGTATATATATGTAGTATGCCTGATAATCCCACAGTTTAAATAATCATACGGACACAAACGCACACTATATAGGGCAGCACCATAAAAACATAATTAAGCATACATGTATAAGAGTACAGGGTGGACATAGAAGCATATATGTATGTACGCTTATTTAGATCTCCAAGAGTAGTTGGGTGAGCGTACTTGGCAGAACGGCGCATACCCCTGTTACGTGTATTTGGTGGAACACTCTGTTACATGTAGCAAGCATACATACGGACAAACTTCCGAGAATATCAACAACTCTGAAACGCACTGTGAAATTAAGAAATAGCCATGAATTAATAGGAGCAATTAACAGATTTGTGGACTGTTATCACATTGCATGTCGCAAGCATACGGACGCACCTGCCACTATATCAATACCGCACGCTTGTTACGAAAGATAATTATACACAAAATCGCATGCATTTCTTATACGGTACTGTCGTCAGTTTATCGGGCAATTGTGATGTCACAAGGATGGCACGATCATAACATAGTGACAGGTAACTTTGTTTGATTGGGGGTTTAACGTCGTTTCAGCCGGTAGGCCATATCACGACTATGTCATTTCCCACTTGACAGGTAACACACATATGCGGTTCTGTGTTTATCTCACACTGAACTGATATAATTATGATATATGATTTGCTCTACATCCCTGACAGAAAGGTGAGTGGTTCAATGGAAGCGGGAAATTTCAAGTTGGAAACTCATAGATTTAAAGGTACTCAACCCGATAAAACTCCTCTCAATTACTATTTCAATGGCTTCGGGGGTCAAAAATATTTGATTCGAGTCGAGGAAGTCACCCATCAAAGCTCAGATTTGTTAGATATCGATTTTAGAAATCTATTATTTTTCATTATCGGGAATACTATCTGGCCCAGAACTCAGTCAAAATTGCGTTAAAATTACCACTGGATTTTAGAGTTATTCATCCTTGTCTGTTTGAATAGATTTGGAGTACACATCCAGAGCAGATTACGGCAGTTATTAGTACTCATCTCGAGAACATAACAAATTTCAAAAATCAATATCTAATAACTCTGAGCTTTGTTTGATGGGTTCCTCGACTCGAATCAAATATTTTTTACCCCCAAAGCCAAAGAAATAGTAATATAGGACCCTCTGATCGGATTGTTGTTGTTGGAATCTGTTGAGATGGGGACCCTCTTTACGGGTTGAGTACCTTTAACCCCACGAACTGACACGAATGGAAAATTTAAGCATTTTATAGTGACAATATTTCTTGGGATAATTGTCATAATCATATCTCACAATATTTAATCGACACCAAATACTCGGGCATGTCCGGTAGCGTCGAGAATACTGTAACGGTACCCATTTACTGGCTATGTCACAACCGTAAGGCTGTATATTTAAAAAAATGTTTTTTTACACTGCGCTACTGCCTCAATAAAGAACTGTCAGATCTATATGCAATATGCGTTCATTGCGTTGATCAAGGTCGTTAAACTATATGGACGAATCTTCCGGAATATCGATATATCCATCCAACCACGATACATAGATTTAACAACAGAAAATGGTAGTAAGGCTGTGTTATAAAACTTGTTTCCTTTAAAATATCGCATGCTTTCAAATTGCTGTGCATAACATATAACATCTACCTGGAAGGGGGGATTGGCTGGAATCCTTCAGTTGCGTATGTGTTTGCTTTGATAATATAATTGAACCTATTAATAATTGCTTTTTGTTGTCATGGTTCAGGAATTTTAGATAGTGGTACGTGCAGGTCAGAAATACTGAACTTTGATGTCCAGTAAATAGTTTATTTGGAATTTTATTTTGCTCCATCACACGCATGTGACTCCATCACACGCCTGTGATATTGCTAATCAGGTTTTAAAATGGCAACTGATATTCGGACACCTCTGTGTATTCCTTCCCATTTATAAATCCTCTAGATTATCACCGACCTCACTAACACATAAACATGCCAGAACCTGGCCGCATGCGTGTGACATGACATAAACACTGTATGATTAATAGTGTGATTAGTATAACATTTGCATACATATTTATATAACATGTATATATTAGTCATCGGTATATATGCTCTCCTAAATTAACAATAAATAAACTTATTGTGAAACTAAGAACTTGCCACGATTGAACTAAGTGCCAGTAATAAAAATTAAGACTATTTTCGTTGTGTATGTTACAAGCATATGGGCGCACGCTTGGTACGAGATCATATACATAACAATAATAATGCATTCCGGTTGTCAGTTTTATCGCACGATTGTAATGGCGTGATTGAAGATTTTTGATCGGGGTCTCGATCATACCAGGTAGCGACGAGAATACTGTAACGGTATCCAATTACTGGCTATGTCACAACCGTAAGGCTGTATTTTTTTTAAACTGTCTTTACAATTCGTTCCGGCACTTATCATGTTACACTGCGCTACTGCATGAATAACGGACTGTACGATAAATATTTAAGATGCGTTGATCAAGGTCGTTAAACTATATGGACGAATCATATATATATCCGATATATATATCCAAACCATGATACATGGGTTTAACACAAAATGGAAAATTTAAGCATTTTACTAACAATATTTGTATGTCAAAACCGTAAGGCTGTATTACAAAACTTGTCTCCTTTAAAATATCGCATGGTTTCAAATTGATGTGCATAACATATAACATCTACCTGGAAGGGTGATTGACTGGAATCCTTCAGTGGCGTATATTCTTTCTTTGATAATCTAATTGAACCTATTAATAATTGCTTTTTGTTGCCATGGTTGTTACGCCGGCCTTTGAAGTAACTGACCACTTTTGGAATTAGGTCTCCACTTTTGAAGTAAAAAACGCCAGCTTTTGAAGTACCTCACCACTTTTGTAATAAAATCGCCAGCTTTTGAAGGAAAGTGAGGTCTCCGCTTTTGAAGTAAAAGACGCCAGCTTTTGTAGGCCTCCACTTTTGTAATAACAAAATTACATCTTTTGAAGTAAACTGACTCAATACATATTGACGGGCGCTGAACGATTTTCATGACAAAGTCAACCCGATAATACACTGTGGCTATCGCCCATACGAATGTGATGTGGTTTGAATAGCTTCAAGGCAAACCAACACAAGAAAAATCACAGTCAATCGCCCGTACACGTGTGAGGTGTACCAAAAGGCACTTAGTGAGTCCGGTTGCGTGACAAAAGAATACACACCGGTAATCGACCATACGAGTGTGACGTGGTTTGAATAGCTTTCAGTTAAACTATCACACAGTCAATCGTCCATACACGTGTGACGTGTACCAAAAGGTACTTAATGAGTCCGTTCCGTGACAAAAGAATCTACACGGGTAATAGATCATATGAGTGTAACGTGGTTTGAATAGCTTTCAGTTAAACTATCACAAGACAAATCACACAGTCAATCGTCCATACACGTGACGTGTACCAAAAGGCTTGAGGAACGTTTCTGGGTGAACTGTGGACTTGATTTATTATATTTTGGCTTCAGTAAACGTGAATCAGTGGACGAATTTGCATGGCTGGTAGATTTAGAGATCTGGTATATTACTAAAATTATAAGACTTTCTTTATACACTACACACATCAAGATTAAAAATAATTGCTGAAATATAAGTGCATGCAATATTTCGGATCAGTGACCATTAACAATATAGACTACCATCTAGAATATGTACCTACATATATTGTGTTTTGATGTGTGTTTTGTTGTGTTCTGAGATATCTCAAAATAATTCATCATTGTTTTTATGTTAAGTTATCAGTCCATGAGACAATATTTATACCATCATATATTGTCTTCATGATAGAATATTGATTTAATTTATTGACCATAATAAACAAAACAGATTTAGATAGCAGAATTGTTGATGTGGATGAGAGGCGATAAGGGGTCAAGCTATACAATATTATACATAACTATTAAAAAAATATAGCGTCTAAGGGGAGGTTAAGGGTCAATTTGACTAATTATTATTTAACTACATCAACAACATCGTTCCATTCATTCTTAATTTTGTTATGCGTTTGAAAGTTTAACTTTCCCTGTATATAGCGACCCAACGCCATGGACTCCGTTATTTTATATACTCAATCACCAGAGGATATGTGAACCCAGCGGTTTCCACACAACACATTACTAAGTGTGTTAATAAGCTTAGACGGGGAAACGGGCACACTAATGCCTTTTGGAACACGTCAAAGTTGTATGGGCGATGACGATGTAAATTATCTTGTGTTGGTATGATTGAAGGCTATTCGAACCACATCACATGCATGTGGTCGATCACCGGTGTGGATTGTTTTGTCACTGAACCGGACTCACTAAGTGCCTTTTGGTACACGTCACACGTGTATATGCGATTGACTGACTTATCTTGTGTTAGTATGACTGGAGGCTATTCAAACCACGTCACACTCGTATGGTCGATTACCGGTGTGTATTCTTTTGTCACGCAACCGGACTCACTAAGTGCATTGGCACTTGTCACACGTGTATGGGCGATTGACTCTGATTTCTCGTGTTGGTATGACTGAAAGCTATTCAAACCACATCACACTCGTAAGGTCGATTACAGGTGTGGAGACCTAGTTTTTGTTTACTACAAAAGCTGGCGTGTTTTACTTCAAAAGCGGAGACCTCACTTTACTACAAAAACTGGCGATTTTATTACAAAAGTGGTGTGATACTTCAAAAGCTGGCGTTTTTTACTTCAAAAGTGGAGAACTACTTCAAAAGTGGTCATTACTTCAAAAGCTGGCGTAATACATGGTTCAGGAATTTAATTAGTGGTACATGTAGGTTAGAAAAAATTTATAGTAAATATTTGTATAACGTTATCCACTCTGAAGAGGCTCAAAATGGATACATGTATATAAATGTACCAGAAATAAATATTAATTTAATTTACTTGCTCTTTTCAATTAACTTTCCACATCAAAATGAGAATCACTCACTTTTGATACATATTATATTGGTGAATTCGATGTCTGAAACCTTTGTCTAAATTCACTCGAGAATGTAATATGAGGCACACATTCTCAATTTGTTATACTCAACTTTGATGTCCAGTAAATAGTTTATTTGGAAATTTTATTTCGCTCGATCACACGCATGTGATATTGCTAATCAAATTTTAAAAGGGCAACTGATATTCGGGCATCTCTGTGTATGCCTTCCCATTTCTAAATCCTCACTAACACTTAAAACTTGAAAATGTCAGAACCTGGCGCATGCGTGTGAGATGGCATAAACACTTTATGATTAATATTGTGATTAGTATAACATTTGCATGCATATTTATATAACATCTATGTATTTGTCATTTGTATATATACTCTCCTAAATTGAGGTTAACAATAAACTTATTGTGAAATTAAGAACTAAGTACCAGTAACAAATTAAGACTATTGTCATTGTGTATGTCACAAGCATATGGGCGCATGCATGGTATGAGATAATATACATAACAATAATAATGCATGTTTGTATTCCGGTTGTCAGTTTATCGCACGATTGTAATTGCGTGATTGAAAGATTTTGGATCCGGGACGTGGCTAGAATATCTATCATTTAGACTGGCCTCAATCTTTGCAAGAGAAATTTCCAACTGACACCCCCGACGGTTGGAAAATGTCCAACTGATGTCTAAAGTCAGAAAATATTTTTTTCTTAACTTAATAAGCAGTTTTTGACTGGCCACAGGGGAGGGACCTAGATCATGTCACAAATCTCTACTCTTTTCTACACACACACTGCACGCAGCCAAAGTAGAGATCCGTGACAATAAATTTCCAACTGATAGCAATTTCATTAAAACAAATTAATCAAAAGTATGAAATATACAAATGTTGTTCTAAAAAAAATTTGCCATTAATAAATTGTTGGAAAATAAAAACTACAAGAACAATTGCAACCTACCGCTCCATCACACATAAATTTTCCAACTATTGAAAAAGTTGACCTGAGTTGGGGTCAGAGATCCGTGACAATAAATTTCCAACTGATAGCAATTTCATTAAAACAAATTAATCAAAAGTATGAAATATACAAATGTTGTTCTAAAAAAAATTTGCCATTAATAAATTGTTGGAAAATAAAAACTACAAGAACAATTGCAACCTACCGCTCCATCACACATAAATTTTCCAACTATTGAAAAAGTTGACCTGAGTTGGGGTCACCCCCCCCCCCCCCCACCATCGCCATGTCCCTGCTTGACCTATCAAATGTCCTTCCGTTATGACAGGAGTGTCAACTTTTCCACCAGTAACATACATGAGCGGTTGTATTTGTGATATGATAGAACACCATCTCCCAAGCCCCACCCCATCATGTCAACATTTGTATAAGATGTGTGTTGCCTAACACTGCCTTAAATATCAATGAAATCGCAAAATTTGTATTTAAAAACACATATACTTAACCACAAAACTGGAAATTTTAATAATTTTTGTGATATTATTTGTCTTGGGATAAGTTCCATATATGCTTAAACTTAAAAGACACTTTACACCACCAGTAGTTTTACAGGACAAAACAATGTTATACAAATGTACCGCTATGCAGCGAGCATATGGACAAACTTCTCAACACACTCTGTATTCTGGAACATGACAAACATAGCAAGAAATTACCAGGTACAACTTCTTTTAAAAATGACACCACCGGGCATGTCATTCTAATAATAAAATAACCCACTGTGATATTATGGTTGTTGGTGAATTTGGATCTAGTTAAAAATATTATGTTCACATAGTTGGCATCAATATTTTATTAATCAGAAGGCAATTACATCATGGTGGAGTCTTCAGGTCTTCTTTGGTTACCAGTACACTCTTTGTTAGACATACGCCTTCACGTGTAACGTATGGTGCTTTCCAAACATACATGTATATAAGATTGTTCTATGCCATGCTAAGATTTGTTGCACAGGAGAAGAAATCTGCATCAGCTTCATGTAGTGGATTCCTTAGTGACTACAGATTCAAGAATCACTATACAGTGTACAAATGGGTTCTCCCCCAAAGACATCCATTCCACTCTTGAAAAACTCAAATAGTTTGGAAAGAATCTTGAGTTTCCCAAAACTTCATTCTAGTATTATAAGATGCAAATTCTTGAAAATCGTTGGTCCTTGTTGTAGATATTGTCTTTCCATCATGCGAGCTCGCAGGGTCACACAAAACATATTGGCTTTACAGTTCCATTTAATCACTGCTTGTGAATGTGAATTTTACACCTATTCAAAGAAGTTGTCTGACAACATTTGCTAATTTATTCAGAAACCAGTACATGTGAGATCTCAGTCCTCAGATCACAGAATTGAACTTCTGATAGATAGTGCATGTGATGAACAGAATGTACCGGTAGATCTGAAGCATCTCTGAAATATCTGGAAAAATAAGAAGAAAAAAACACTATAATAAGTATACATGTACAGTAATGCCCCAATTAATCGACTCAACGAGAGCTTTCCAACTAAATCCTGAAAATTTACCCATAATTATGCGGTGGTTATGAAGTCAATTAATTATGGCATTACTGTAGATGTACATGTAACATACAGTAAAGACCTGATAAATGAAATCACCTACAACTTTCGTAAGTTTGAACAGTAATTTTCTCTGTACATGGACATGAAATGACAGTAAATGTGATGAAGTTGCTGATTTAAGAAACACTGAGAACGATTAGTGAGACTAATAAACAAAATATTATTCCTGATACCGGTATATAGTCATCCATTTTTCAGAAATCTATAATTCTTTCAATCAAATGGCAATATTCTCAAACAAAAAACAATGTTTTATTTAAATCACTTCGTATACATTGTACATTCATTTATTTATTCATTACCTCATTTCAGCTCTAATGCGATTATCCTTTTTTAAAGATGCATAATCCGTATTAACGCTTGCAAATTACTATTTCTTTGGCTTTGGGGAAACAAATATTTGATTTGAGTGGAGGAACCCACCCATCAAAGCTCAGAGTGATCAGATATATAAATGTTTTCAATCCATTATTTCTCACCACCAGTACTTTTTAGTGGCCTGGCAAAAAGTAAACGAGAAGAAGTTCTCAGATCAAATTGCGTATGAAGATGGATAACTCTAAAGTCAAGTGGCTTTTGTGTATTTGATATTTGACAATCCGTTGTTTTAATTACCACACCAAATCACTCAGAATTATGCATGTATGCAACTACGTAACTTCTGTTAAAGAGATTTGCATGGAAATTCCCTTTCATAATTGTTCACTTAACCTTCCCCTTAATAGATTCTGACTGAAGCATATTTTTTTTAAATGTTGTTCGATTCTAATGATATGGGACTATCAAATCAGATTGAAACTTCCTTGTTGTCGCACACTATTTTGAGTTTTTTTTAATAAACCTGGCAAGTTTGGTACATACATGTACATGTACCCTGCTAGACAAAACAAGTGTCCACTTAACCAAGTTGTGGTTAGCATTGCCACCATGTACACCGCGGCTCCAATGGCTAACTACAGTTGGGCCGTGGTGTATTTGCCATTCGGCCATGGTGTAAATGTAGTTGCCACGGTGTACATGTACATTCATTAAACTGAAAAACGACAATACAAACCAGAAATCTAATCATGGTGTACATGCCATCCGGCCCTGTTGTACATGTACACATGTAGTTGCTTTTCGGCCATGGTGTACATGTCATGCGGCCAAGGTGTACTTGCCGCTCGGCCACGGTACTCAACTGCAGAATTTACAAACTCTGACACCGCAGCCAAATGGCAAATACCCTGCGGTGCCAATGGACACTTGTTTTGTCCAGCAGGGTAAATAAGACGGCGGATTGGCGGTACATTCTAACAATTTTTAGCCAAAGATTTACTGATGGGGAAGTCATGTGAGATTGACAAATCTGTTTTACAAAGAGAAACTACAACGCGAAACTTGTATATATCTCTAGGAATCAGGGAGCTGAATGTGTTCCGAAGTCGGGGAGCGAGTACACCGGGAATGCTAAAGGTGAAGATAACTGAAGAATGAACTTCACCTAATACACACGATACGTTAGGCCAAAACAAAATGAATGTATGTTTCCCATAACATGCCACAAAAAAATAGGGGCGGGCGTTAGGCTTTTCATATTATTTTATATTTTTTTAATTTTATTTTTTCATGGTCTCATGTGGGCCACGCCTAACCACAATCAAACTCCATACAATGACCCGATCAACCAACAAATTGGTGATAAAACCGGTATACATGTATGCAAACAATATATAATTTTATATATTTTCACGATAATATGTTTAATTATCCACCAAACAGGAAATATATCACAGATATAAAATATCTAGTTTGATGTCAACAAAATGGGAATGAAAATTACAATGTATGTGTCCCCAGGGAGCAGCCATAGACTAGTGATAGTCGCCATTCATTTCCCTGGCTGCGGTAGCTTCCTACTGCGCATGTCTTATAAGTAACAGCCGGCTACAGCTTTTTTGCTCAAATACCAGTACACTCAACAATATGGTATACCGGTACCCCATATCAACACAAGCACATGCTTTTAGTCAGCGAAGGGGAGCGATAACCTGTATTTTTCTGGTATTGAGTCCGGTCGTAATTTGACTAGAACTGTTTGGAGAGTGACGATGTGGCTTTGCGAAAAATATATAAATATATCAAAGATATCATTTATCTCGCGAGGTGAATCAGATAAAATGGAAGCACGTGTAAATAGTTTGGTTAATATCAGGGTGGTTGGTCGGTTCATAGATTAATTTTTTTTATTTAAAACAAATAAAATTAACTTGGGGTCGGGTTACGGGAAACACGCATTCATTTTATTTTGGCCTTATTATTAAAGGTGGACTATATTAAGGATGACATCATGTTTATTTGATTTGTACATCATATCTGAATAATTTAAATTGGTGAATTAATGTGGAAATGGATTTTTTTTGTGAGTGAGAAATTGGATTTATCTACCGGGTAGCTGCTGTAGTCAGGTCTGGCAAATGTGAGAATACAGCTACAATAGCTGTATTCAGCTAATCTAGCCGTATTCAGCTATATATTATACTCTCAAACTGGCTGTTTTTCGATAGTGAACTAGAAGCGCTAATTTGCGCATCGAAATTAGGCCACCATATTGTCCGGCCACCATCAACCAAATCAAAACCGTCACTTGTTTTCTGATAAAGTGTTGCCCTTTGTTGACACGGCGATGGTGATTATGTGTGAAAACTTACTACGGCAGTCGATGTCGGTCATAACGGTTTAATAACTCTCTTATGCAATGTGGAATACCTTGAAAAATACATTAAATACAATATTTATCACCGAAGATGGAACATCTTAAACATTCCCGGAGTATAAATAGGATGCTGCTAAATGCAGTTTGGTTGGTGCGTTAAAACAGGTATAAAGGGGAACATCTCTAGCCAGAGTTTAACCGAGCGAGTACCGCTCACTGCTTGAGCTGACACTCTCCAAAAATACGGAAACGCATACATGTACATGTATGTCGAATCGCGAAAATACAAATAACAATGTTACTATATGTATTCACACATTATATATTTTCCCGCCAAAACAGATTGAATAGTTCTGACTCGTTAACGACCAGGCCTTCATTTTTAAAATAGTTCAGAAATTATATAAGTCGCATTTTCTTTTCAGTTGTTCCTATGTTTTATTATATGACTATCGTTTATCTTTCCCCAATACCGCTATTGTATAGCGATCATTTCCTGACCATCGGATCAGCTGCAGTTTGATCCGATGTCATACCACCCTTCCTCATCTCGCATACTGCGCATGACCGGAAAAGCAGGACAGTTCTTTCTTTATTTTTGATACTAGCGAGCGCGTGAATTGGTTTCATTTCATAATTAATGAGAGAAATTGTGCTTTTTAAATAAAAAGCATGTGCTTTTTAAATAAAAAGCATGTCATATAATAAACCTGTTATCGCTGCAGTGAATTGATCTGGGCTTCGCATCACGTCTCGTTGAAGAGGTCAGATCGCTGGATTGTAAGTGTTTATTCTTACGCCATGTGTACATGGGTTTAAATAATTACATATAAGAAAAACACAAATAATCAACAAGAGCACAGCATTGCTAAATTGAGGCATATACATGTATATAATATAGTAGAAAGCATCATGTGATATCAGGGTACAAACTACAAGGCAGAGTTCAGTCCCCCTCTAAGATTAAGGTATATAGGTTGATCGAAGGTATATTTATAACCTTTCCCATCAGTTAAATTATGGGCAATGTGAAAAGTTTAACTGGAAATATGTCTATCCCACAATTCCACAGGTACTATTTTTTTTGCCTAATATGCTTGAGGATTATCAGCGTTGGCTAACTTGGCCATGTGTTCTGTGATGGGAACCATTACTTAAACAGTTGCTACTACATGTATGATGCTAATAATAAAACATATATCTTTCAAGCTAAGTACAAGTAACTTAAAATGGTTGAGTTTTAACATGTACATTTCCATGGTACTAGTAACTGCGATGAACAGTGGCTTGTCACTGGGGATCAGTGTCCACTGAGCCACTGACCGAGCACATGAGAAGATAAATTTACTTTGAGAAAAGTTCTACTTGTGTCAGCTTGTGCGAAACGAAAAGAGAAGAATGTAATTGTACTTGCTCTCACTGATCGTTAGCTGACTAAACAATAAAAGAATTTAAAGACAGACCAATTGGGTTTTAAACCACAAATCATGTATGGTAGCGATTTCGCATTCAGTAAGTTAATCCATTTTTATATCTCAGCTTACACATGGATAGGCCTACATGTACATGGGGAAACCGAAAAAATGCATGGGTAAAGTTGATCATGATGGAAGGCTTGCATGATAGTTGTTTCGGTTTAATGTATAGTGTTTTCACAATGGAGATTGGACTCGGAGTTGTGTTAGAAATTCTGTTTTGTATTTATAACAGGAAGAGGTAAAAGTGTGTAACGGTAAAGTTTGGCAAAAAAATTATCGCTGTCGAGGGAAAAAAAATGGGTTTGAGGTCCTGAACATGGATTTTTGGTCAGTCGAAACATGGACATTTTTTTGGCCTTTTTATATGTACCGGTACTGGTGCATGCAGTACATTTACATGTATGTTGTGCGTGGCGGTTCTCAAATATATATTCAACATTGATTAAGAACTGTATCTGTAGCTTCGTAAATGAGTGTCAGAGAGACTATTATAATATTACAAATATTAGGATGAAAGTTAAAAAAAATAATAGCTGGATCCAAGACAATTCCCGCTATGTACGGTATTTCCTTGCAATCATGATTAACTTGAAGATGAAGTGTATAAACCTACTAGTAGTGTGAAGGTGAGGCCATTTGCGATTTGGTATTGCAGAATCATGAGAATGGTTAATAATATTAATAATACCAGTTTACTTAGTTCAGTAAACTAAACGAAAACACCTTAACGAGCAAAGCTCTGGTTTCCGTTTAGTTTCTTAACTCCAAAATGCATTCTCCATAATGTATTTGGATTTTGGAAAGATGAAATTTTATGCCTTTGACCTGACTTGGACGAAACAAATTGAATAAACTTGTCAACTAATACTTAACAGTCGTATATATACAAAGATCAAGCCGATTGGCCGACTTATATGTTTTTGAGAGCGAAATAACAAATATCGAAAAGTGTAAACAAACCCGATTCCACAGTCAAATTGGCTGTGGCCTAGAAATTTTACAACGCTGACACCCTGAAATAAACACCCAAATATAACGCAAAATTCAAACAATTCGTAACGGAGTCTTACCCTGATCGATAGAGAATACATGTAATCGTGCAAATATATTGTTCTAAACAGCACACACACACTTTAATTCGCAATTAAGAAGGTATTTATCGAAGCATAATTTGTGTTTACATCAGACTAATTTAAGCACGTGAAATTTTGGTTGTTACAATTTCAGGAATACGGGTCAAATGCGGCTCAGTCGGATACGAAACGAACACCGGTAAACACGAGTGTCATAACTTGATTCAGTCTTTGTGTGATACACTCCGTCATATTTAGTTTGTAATTTTCTTTGACGTCAACGCGGGAATGCGTATTGTAGCATATTAACCCATGGTTAGGGCATATTGATATGCTTATTAAAGCAAACTGTTTTATACATACACGGCATGCATAAATTTGTGAAACAGATATATGCTTTGCAAAAGTTCTTGGTCACTGCAACATACCATTTTAACTCATTCAGTGCGGTGACGTATAATGTCGTTTATATACATATATACGTCGCCCGAAAAGCGCCAACCATTTGCCGGCGACGTACGTCGCCCAGAACATCTCGTTTAAAGCATGATCTACTGTGTGAAAAAACTCATAATTTAATTATTGGTGTACATGTTTAAAACACTGCGGATTACAAGTTCCATCTTGGCAGAAATTTCATCGGGGGAGGGGGTGAGGGTGGGTGATGTGTTTATACGCGCATGCGCAGATCCGACTTGTAAACCATGGCGTAGCTGAGCATATCTCAGTTCAAAGGACGTATCGTGCAGCTCCGTCAGTTGAGGCATTCGGGATATATAGAGCCTGAAATCTGCAAGACTGTCAGCGAGTAAATAAATACATTTTTCATTGCATATTTATTTATTTATTTATTTTTTTTGGCAGCCTTTTTTGACTATTTTTTTTTATCACGTAACGGACCAAAATAACATTCGATCACGTTTTCAATAATCTGGCAGACATAACTACTCAATATTGATTCATCTTATTAGACGTTATGTGGTTTTGTGTGTATTTTTTCCTTAAAAAAATAGTTCTGCAAATTATGGAAATGAAAAAATGTGTGAGGTAGTCCGTACCGGCAGTATATATATACACGTTATTGAAACATAAAAGTATAAAACATCTGTACTCAGTCTTCGTTGTTCTCGCACACGTGACACGGCCATATTCACACACTTACCACTTGACAAACTCCAGCCCAAACTCCGGGCAGAGTTATCTCCCATCGCTCCGCTGATATACTATACTGTCATAATGACATTAATTGGTTAGAAATTCTTACGTGTTTTAGTTCTTGTTTTAGGATTAAAATTGTCGATGTCTGGCTCATTCATATTGTTCTTATATATCAATACCGAAAGATAGTGCTGTACCGATTATTGGCATCGGCTATCCGATCGGGACGACATATGTGATGTCGGCAAGATATCGGTATCGGCAAAATTTAGTCTCCTGACCGATATTGTCAACCGATACATGTCGCGTCCTTTGTGAACATTGTTACACCAATTCCGGCTTTAATATTAAATAAATGACGGGTATTTCTTTTTAAAATAGCAACTGTCTTATGTATGGGTCACCCCCCCCCTCCCCCATCACATACGTGATATACAATGATGACAACATCGACAGGAGACTGCTGGTACTCTCATGACCAAAATAAACATTTCAAAAGGTACCGTAGTTCCGTATGCTTATAATAATTAAAGTTAAAACATAAACTATACAATTAAAATTACTTGCGAGTGCCGAGTAGCATATGTTGAAAGCAAATAACTGACACCCCTGGTGTTAGCTTGATAATGGAATCTTCCTATGACGAATCAGACTGATGTATCATAAGTGACGTGCATGTATTCACGTGGGTGTGAAATTAATTCCGCGCCACGTGCGACAGTAACTTGTCACATGGTTATTATCTTCACAAGGCGGGTGCCGGGCATGCAGTAATATCAAACGATTATTTGCATGCATTTGATGTCATCGAGTAGGAATCTCTAATAAGCCACGTGTTGACAGATGACACAGTAAACTAAAAATCACAGTGTTTATATAAATAGACGAGTCACACTTGACCTTTACCTTTACCTTTACCTTCTCTGTACATCCCTCCTGTGTCAGGAGAACCGTCCTTATGGGCGGACGTAACCACATCTTCTTGAGCATATAGGTTTGATACCCGGTATGTGTATACATATATATATTCAGTCTGCAATAAATTATCTACAAGTAGTGTCAGGTCTAACTTGTGGCTGTCACTGACTGCCGGGGTCCACAGGCGGAGCTCTTAGACCAGTTTTCTTCTTGGACAGGATACGGAGACGGGCATGGTGTAGTTGGTAACACAAGCCTCTGGCGACGGATTCAATTTTCAGCATGCAGTACTTTGGTATATCGAATGCTGAGCAGTCAAGTATTAGTTTCAAGAGGTAATGGTTTTGTATATTGGGGTTCAATCCAGCTTGGTTCAGAGTTTCTTTTATGGCTGTTATGAAGCGGCTTCTTACAGCATGGAGACTTTCACAGGTTACAATGAAGTGGAGTATGTCCTCAGGTTCTTTGTTGCAGAGTTGACAGATGTCAGTGGTAGTAGATTCAAATTTAGCTTTTTGACTTTGTAAAATATATGTGCCTGTTGACATTTTCATTTTATGTGCTGCCATAGTTGTGGCGAACGGTTCGGATCCGCAAGCATCCCAGATTTGGTGTACATGGCCAGGAGTGGTGTCTTGTAGATTCAATTGTGTTAGGGTCGATTTATCCATGGCTTCCCGTTTAAGGTTCCCCAACCAGTGTTTTTCTATAGCTGTGTCCACCATGTTCTTCCAGAGACGTTTCGGTGGTGGGAAGGCTACCAGATCATGAGTAGATGGCAGGTCATATAGTTCGGTAAGGCGGGTGACTTTTGTGAACCAGCTGTTTGATGTGTCACCTTTGGTCGCAAGTTGTCTGGCAGCAAGCTGACATTCCACAGAGCCTTCGTTACGAACAATATTACCATATGTTTTAAGCGTCCTTTTATGGATTTCTCCTTCTATCGGTATAAGACCCAGCATAAGCAGAGATGCACAGTTAGCTGTTCTTGTTGGAAGATGTTGTAGGCGTTTGGCAGTCTGTGTATAGAAAGTTTCCAATTGTTGCATATCCTTTTTGTTTAGATTTATTACGTCTAGACCGTACAGTAATCGAGGGAGAATGTAGCAGCGTAAGAGGTGTGCCGAAACTTTTGGATTGAGACCATTCATGCCGTGAAAACCAGCACCTAGGAGGGCATATGAACATCGTCTAGCTGCGGAGATGCGTTCTTGTGCCACCAGACTTGTGCCGTGCTTAGATGAACCGTCACGTGTGATGCCGAGGTGAGTAGCTTTGGTCACGGTTTGCATTCGGTGGTTGCTTAGAGTCCAAGAATGTCCAGGGTCCCTTCTGCTGATAGACAGGATACACGATTTCTGCTCGCTGATAAGGTATCGTAGACGGTTGGCATAATCCATTAGGATGTTAAGCATGACTTGTAGTTCGTTGGGGTCATGTGAAACGAGGGTAACATCATCAGCAACAGTAGGTGTACCGCAGAAGACTGAGCCAATTCGCGATCCAAGACTGTTTTCTTCATATTGAGTCAGCAGACCATTAACAAAGACCTTATATGCAGAAGGTGACCATACGCCCCCTTGTCGGACACCTTGGCGTTCCATAAATTGTTGTGATTTCATTCCATTCCAATTCACAGTGGAGTATAGGTTTGAGTACCAGTCCTTAAAGAGGAGCCAGTTATCTCCGGATATTCCTGCTTTGTAGAGTTCTCTTAGAAGACCGGGGTGCCAGACTACATCAAAGGCTTTTTTAGCATCCATAAATGCTATATATAGTGGCTTCTTCTGCTCCTTAGCCTCATTTATTAGCTCAGTTATTATGAGAGCAGCAGCGGTCGGTGATTCCCCCTTGGTAAACCCTTTCTGGAGGGGTGACTGTAGTGTTTTTACTGCATTGTTGTTTCTCAGTAGGTGAAGCTTCTCGACGGTCTTTCCAATTGTGTTGGTTATCGTTATTTTCCTGTATGAGTTTGGGTCATCTTTCGGTTTGCCACCTTTCTTATATATAGGACATACTGATCCGCCCTTCATGCAGTCTGGAATCTTGGCTTCTTGAAAGATTCTGTTGATAATGTTGCAGAGGTATGATATTAGGTTATCTCCTCCAAACTTCAAGTGTTCCATGGTGATGCCATCTTCATCTGGAGCTTTACCGGATTTGAAAGATTTAATACATTGCAATAGCTCGTCTGGGTTTGTTGGGTGAATGCTTTCCCGATTTTCCATAAGGGTCTGTGTTAGGTATTCTATGTCTGTTTCCACAAGTTGTTTGTAAGGTTCGTTAAAGTTGCTTGATTCAAGTGGTGTTGATAGCTCTTCAAAGTAGGAGGCCCAACCATTAGTTACCTCTTCATTGGTTTTGAGGACTTCGCCCTTGACCAGTTTGCATTAAAGTCACCGTAGTCACGGTAGTCGTTACTCGCTATTCCTCGTTAGGCCTTTTTAGAAACATCACGTGTTGACAAAATTTAAGTGCGTGCATGTTTAAAGTGCCCTTGATTCAAATTGATTGATGTACTGGTATATACGATGACTGAAGATGGGGCGACTAACTTGTTTGATGGAACCATCCGAACCAATCAGAGTGCTCTATGGGCGGGATTTATATGTGCTGTCATGGTCAGAACAAATCACGTCAACAATTTATGCGGGACATTGCAGGTGTTATTAAACGCAAGTTCAACTTCTGAAATTGAGTTTGGAAAATTTAAATTTAGTTCCTTTGAGTCATCTTTGAGAATGCCAGCCCTGACCTTAATGGAGCCCCACGCAAGCACACAGGTATAGTGTGGGAACTTTGTCAATTTATCAATTATACCAAAAACTTAATTATGTCGACCTTTTCCACATAAATATACAATGCAGAAAACAGTAAATAAACTGTCAATTAAAACATAATAAAAGAAACACGTCGTCGGCATCAATTGGCGCTACTGTTCTATCGATATGATGGGTTGGTCAAAGAACTCAACATTCCACATTTTTATCCGATTTGATAGCCGGAAAATAACACCTGGTTCGTTCCGCATTCCGGCTATAGTTTTGAAATCGTACAAAAAATGAGAAAACGTGATGTGTTTTGGAAACAAGAAAACGCTGTAAATGTTCAATAAATGAAAGTATTGTCAACTACCCGCCAGCCAACAATAAATGGAAGATACATATCAAACGGTAATATGACTCAATAATCTAGAAAGTTGTATTTAGAAAATTTCATTGTACAATTTGATGGATCACATGATTAGACCCTAAGAAATGAAACTCGGTATGCATCCTGATGCTAAAAATACCGAGTTCATATTATGGAACTACAGTTTACTCTGACAAGTTTCAAAACTGAAAACAAACTGTTATATTAATAAACGGTACTGTACTGTAGTCAGTGTTGTGTACGGCAGACTTATTGTATTATTGTATACTTTCTCATCAGGATTATCACCGTGAAAACCATTTTACCATCGCCATGTATTGTGTCAGTGTCATTCGACAAGTCAACAATGCGAGAATTCGATCGCTTCCGTTCTGTCTAAATAATTTCTGGTCGCAGGTAATGACACCTTTGACAAAACTGTGTTCATAAATTAATTTTGTAGCTGTGTACGTAACATAGTACTCGCAAGTATAATCACAAATGAAGTATATGCTTGATTCGTTCAAATTGTAATTTCTAAATTTGTTGCAAGAGTGAATCGTGGAATTATGACTTTGAACCCGAGTCACTAAACAGTAAACTTGGAGTCAACGGTCAAGAGTCAGTCTCTGTCTGCCATCGCCTGGAAATTGGCTGGAATTGGTAAATTTGTTACATTCGCGGCCAAACAAGGCGTACAATGGTACATCCTACACCCGATAATGATCATGTACATGTACTCACCTTGTATATCATATTGTAAGCAGTTTTTTTCTCGCCCAACGTGTGTGTTGTAGTTGGTAATTCGTGGAAATAATAATCCGAGGTTGCGATTTTCAACTTTGTTTGAATAGCATCACTTGCCTAACAACCGTCTGTGAGCAACGTTGATTCTGATTGGATAAGACAAACCCGATTATCCAATCGCTGCATATGTGGCTTGGGAAGACGAGTTCAAAGTTCAAAGTGTGTCGGGGTCATGATATATTTTTAGAAACTTGTTTTTCGTTTAACAGTATTGCAGATTCAATGCTCTCCCAGCGTCGAGTGCGTACGCCCAGTACCAACTAAAGCCCACGGCTCCGCCCCTGCGGGGCGTCGCGTACGTGGGCTTATAATTATGAAATTTCATTGTTTCAGTTTTTATTCACGACTTGTTGGGTTCAATTTGTAACAAGTAGGAACAACACTCATGTGGTGTTGAGAAATATTAATAGTTTAATAGCCCATAATCTATTGGGAGATCCTTGACACAACAATAGTTGTCCCCAAAATATTCTCAGACATGCCCCTGCTGTCATGCTTACCTAAGATTATTCCTTTGCATATCCTTTACATGTACATACATGTACTTACCTGTACATGTACATGTATGTGGGATTGATTACAACATGTCATTTTTTAAAATTAGATTTACCCGGTATAACATTTAAGTTAACATATAAACTAGTTTTGCTCAAAGCCTGCAATACTCATGAATGGTATTAATTTTTCAGTCCTCGAAATTGGCCATGGAAATAAGCTTGCGATCGCTGAAGTTTATAAGGCCAAAACAAAATGAATGCGTGTTTCCCATAACCCGGCTGACAGTCTTCAAACCCCAGACCCAAGTTCATTTTATTGGTTTTAAATAAAATGAAAGTGTCAATGACAATGTAGCTCAACTTAGGTAGGGGAATAATTTAATGGTTGACAGAAAATGGAGGAATAGGAAAGGTGCTAATTGAAATGTTTAACCTGTGCCAAAGGATTTAGTGATGCAAAGAGTAAAATACAAGATGGCTGCTGGCGTCCATGTTTTTTGGCCAATTGACCCCAAAAGGACTCGCTCCCATCTACGTGTCATTGTTAACATCCACGACAAATTTTATCAAGATCTGACCAAAGCTACGATCTACAAATTTTATGATGATCTGACGAACAGTACGACCTGTAGACCGCGCCAATGGATTCAATTTTGAAACCCAAGATGGCCACTGGCAGCATTGTTTTGCCGAATGACCCCAATATTGCTCGTTCCCATATACATGTCAATGTCAACATTAACATCCGTGACAAATTTCATGATAATCAGGGGAAAAGTTATCGTTCGTGATTGGATTCAGTCGTCTTTTATCTCGCTCTGTTATCTTTCAAAAGTTTCTTTAATTCTATACAGTTCTAGTTATCAAGAATTTGTGTACTTCCTCCAGGATGTAATAATGTTGGATTGTGCCAGTTTTCCAACGGCACTTATCCTAACACCAATCATGGATCACTGATCACCGACACGGTAAACAAGACAATGCCAGTACAGAACAGCGATTGTTTTGTTAATGACAAATCTACTGACATATCCTTATCATCATCAAGTTTGTCATCCACCGTTTCGTTGTTCGTAGACTTCATAAGACAATCTAACGAATATGCTCCGAACTCTCATGCTCACATAGTATATATGGTTATTAGACTTTATGCATTCATTTCCGAAAAACCATATCACAGATCTCTTCCTTATGGAGTCTAAACGGAACAAATCAACTCTACACAGGATTCGTGTTGTAATCTTCAATGAAGCTAAAATTATGCCCAGATTTCCATCATCAAAAAATCCAGAATTGAAGGACAGAAGGGTTTCAAAGAATGGTGCAATTGCCGACAAACTTTCTAAGGATATTTATGAGCTTCTTCTGTTTATTCTTGACAATAACTCGTCCAATCTCTCTGAAATTGTAAACTTCTTCCCGAAGTGTTCAAATTCTCAACTGTCATTACCCAGTCAACACTTACAAAACGACTCGAGTGCCAACATTGATGGTCAGAAATATATTACAATGGCAGAATTCCATGTTCTTGCTAAGGCAATTGCCGATGTTAAAACTGATGTTGTGGTTATGAATGTACAGAATGAATCTCTATCAAAATTCTTTCACGAGGATATGCCCTCATTGACTTCCAACGTCGATAGTCTTATGGAAGAACAAATTAAAAACGATGAGAAATTCAATACCATTGAACAAACCCAAGAGGAATTGAAACTGTCAGCTGAGCGCAGTGAAGATGACCGCCTAAACGGAATTGCAAAGATGAAAACGGACATGCTATTCCTGAAAAAGGACTTCGCTGAGATGTTGGGGGCAATGGACGGTCTAGTCAACAAGTTGAACGACTGCGGTAGCGCTATTGGTAACAATAAAACTGAAATGAAGAAAATATCCAATGACTTTAATACATATAAGAAATCAGCCCACTCTATTTGCAAAGACGAGTGCTTCAAACACACACAGTCCAAAGTCAATGAATTATTCGCTTCAATGAACAAGCGCATCGATGAAATTGCTTCCAACCTAACTTTTCACTCCGACTCCTCTCTATCGCAAAGTACCAACGCAACAGGCCTGACATGTGATCCAACGCCCGTGACGTCAAACGCTCGAATCTCTGATACACTGCCACATAACTCTACATTCAAGGAACAAATACGCCCAGATAGCTCTATGTATCATGCTCACCTCGACAACAGACACCACTCAACCTCTCCCATCATCAAAACCGACTCTGCAGATTGCGTGAATAGTGCCAACCAAGCTCCATTTATTTGTGACAGTGCTATTGACCATACCATGATACCAGTGACGTGTACAACCAAGATCAGTATACCGAAGTTAAGCGACCTTATTCAACTGATAACCACGTCTCGGATAATTACATCGAACAATCTAGTTTTGAATCCCACGTTATCAACCATAGTGTAGCTTCTGAATTTGATATTGGAGAAGAGGATGGATATGACTTTCGACCTCGCTATCCCACCAGCAAGCCACGTGACCACAATAAGAGTATATATAGTAATTCACAATCTAATCGGCAGTCGAGCACTAACAATGCGAAGCTTCGAAACCCAAATCCTATTAAAACTGAACGATTCTATGTTTCAAATTTCCCTGACCATGTGACAATTAGATCTATTGAAAACAGTTTAAGTGAATGGGGTCTTCGCTTCTCCATTGTTCGGCGAATCAGAGGTGGCGACGGAGAAAAACTAATCGTGCGTATCAACGTTGATCAAGAACAGTCAAACAAGGTCATGGACCCCTTCTTTTGGCCCAAAGGAGTTTACTGTCGCCCGTGGCTGTCAGAGTGGCAGTACGGGAAGTACAAGCGAGCTTCGATGCCTTGAACTTTACTTTGATTATTGTAACATCCAATAACTTTTGCCCACTGATTTGTGAACTGTTTTCATGTAACGCTGTAAATATCAGCTCTGTGCGCGATAAGTGATTGTGCAGCTTACTCTCGAGATCCATACGATGTTACGTCACTCGTATTTTCGCATTCTATGTGTCAGCATTATGGCCTTGTCCATATTCTCGTGGAATATGACCGGGGCATTTTCCAGCTGTTCCTACCTGTCAAAAATTCTAAACACTGATACTGTTGATGTGTGTGGCCTTAGTGAGCACTGGCTGTCCAGCCACAATGCCCATTTCTTACAAACCTTGAGCGATCATTATTCATGTCATGTTGTGTGTGATTACTCGCAGAGGCTCCCACTTCAAAGGGGCAGTGGTCCTGGTAGGGGCAAAGGGGGCGTAGCTCTATTTTGGCATAAACGCTATGCCAATAGAGTTGCCTTACTTGACATACAAGACGACCGTTTAGTTGGACTTCAATTGCAAATGACCGATCACACGTTCTTGTACATAATTCAAGTGTATCTTCCGTCATCCAATTACACAGTCGATTTCTATAAGGAGTATTTGGACAAATTAACCAATCTCGTGAATAGTTACTCCACCCGAGGAAAAATAATTATAATGGGTGATTTCAATGGTAACATCGACAAAACCGACTCTCGCAATAACGCATTCCGATTTTTTATGGATAGCCATCCACTTAAATTCAGATCAGTTAACTCAAAACAATGGCTTCCTAGCTCGATTCCAACTTTTGTATCCGCAAATGGAAATGGGAACTCTATTATCGATCACATTCTTGTGTCTGAATATGACATCCACTCACTAATCAATGTGTCTGTCTTAGATGATGATGCACTGAACGTATCGAATCATAGACCACTTTTTGCATCATTTAACTTTCAGTTTGTTACCCACTCTGCACCGATGCAAAACACCCCTGTCCGTTTCAAGTGGGAGCTTCTCGATTCTTCACATGAATATCTTCTCAACTACCAAGAATCGATTGACGCACATCTCCCATCTATGGCAATATCCGATAACAGCTCCTTGGAAAGTTTCTATGATGAACTCGTTATAGCAATGAATTCGGCATCCGCTCAAACTATACCCCGTAAAAAATTCAACAAACATCTCAAACCATACTGGGACCAAACTCTAAAACATCTCCATAGAGAAATGCGTGAATATCGTAAACGTTGGATTTATTCTGGTAGAATTCATTCAAATCTTGATATTGCATTTATGAGGTACAAGGATGCCAAAAGAGAATTCCGTAAATACCATCGCCAAAGAGTCTCGGCTTTTGTGTCCGAATCTGATGATAAACTCGACCACTGCGCTGAAATCGACCAAGAAAGATTCTTTCGCACGTTTAACTCTATGAAATCCAGACTAGGCACATCTCAACCAACTTACTTTGAACACAACTCTCAAATCTTGCGTACCGAAACACAAATAAATGATGCATGGGCAGCCTACTTCGAGGGCATCTACACTCCATCTGGAGACGAGTCCTTCAACAATGATCACTTCATTTCTGTAAACGACATTGTCTATGAGCTTTCAAATGATCAAAATGTGGCTAATACTGACAAATTACTGTGCTCCGATGTGACTCGTGGTGAAATTACCGCAATTATACCTTCGCTCAGTAAAAAGAAAGCACAAGGATGTGATGGACTTTCATATGAGCATGTCATATATGGGAGTGTGCGTCTTTTCGACAACTTAGCAATCTTATTTACCCACATGATTAAACTTGAATCGATCCCATCTAGTGCCAAGAAAGGAGTTATGGTTCCCCTTTTTAAAGGAGGTACGAAATCCAGACATAAATTCGATAACTATAGAGCCATCACAATCCTCCCTATCGTTTACAAGATCTTCGAAAGATTACTACTCAACAGACTTGAAACGAACACACCCCAAATTTGCCATGTAAATGCGCTACAACACGGTTTTCAGAAGGGCGTGAGTTCCATCTCGACTTCGTACCTTTTGCAAGAGTGTATCTCCTATACGAAACAGCAATCAAGCAAATTATATTCATGTTTCCTTGACACACAAAAAGCTTTTGATACAGTCTGGTTAAATGGCCTTCTTTACAAATTACATAATAAGGGTCTGAAAGGTAAAGCTTGGCGTGTATTCGCAAAGTCCTAACAGGAATTTCGTGCTGTGTTAGATACAACGGAGTGTTCTCAAACTGGTTCGACGTCAAGCAGGGCACCAGACAAGGTAACATAATTTCTCCGCTCATGTACATGTTATATATTGATGAACTCATAACCCTGCTTTCAACTTCCGGGAATGGTCTGTCCATCTCGTCTCTGAACTGCTCGTCCCCAACTCAGGCCGACGACATGGCTCTCCTTTCACTTACTAGTCCCGGTCTGCAGTCTATGTGTGATATCTGTACCGACTACAGCAGAAAATGGAGGTTCAAATATAATCCGACGAAATCTGTCTGCATTGTATTTAATGAATCCCACTCAGATTATAACCGTGCTATCCGCGCTTGGTCTCTATGCGATCACCGTATTCAAGAATCCGACCACGCAACTCATTTGGGCATCCCAATCCACAAGTTCTCTCAACAAACTGCTATCATAGAAAACATATGCAAAAAATTGCTCTCCACATATTTCATGTTATCAAATGCCGGGTTATATGCTGGTGGTATAACCCCTTCCAGCTGCGTGAAAATCTATAAATCGGTCGTTCTTCCCTGAGCACTTTTTGGCTCAGAACTTCTTTTCAACCTATCACAGTCAAATATACTACAGCTTGAGAAAGCTCATCGTTGTTGCGTGAAGAATATCCAGGGTTTACCCACAAGAGCTCGCACCCTACTTGCAGAGGGCCTTTGTGGCATCACTTCTCTGTACAACGTCATCGAACGACGCAAACTGTCATTTATTGCTACGCTATGTAGGACCAGTATTGAGAAAACATCCGCTAGGGTATTCATTCTCAGACTTAACGAATCCATTTTATTGGGCGAACAGAGTCATCTTATCGAGAACTTCCACCAAACGTTGTCAAAGTACAATCTACTCAATCATCTCGTGCACTTCTCGAATACCGGTCACTTTCCAACTAAATTTCTTTGGAAGAGTTTGATTCGCGATAACGTTGACACTGTTCACCTCATGAAATGGGAATATGACGTTCACGCAGACAACGCTCTTTCGATATTAAAATTAATTCACCCTCGCCTAGAGACGAGCCTTCTTTGGTTAGCCTGCAAAAAGTACCCTAGAGATAAAGCTTCCTTCCTAACTGTAGGAAGACTCGTATCTCGTACCACATACGAAGATGGGGGGAATTGTCAACTTTGTAGATCCGAGTATCTCAATCCTGTGTGGCATGTCATCTTGTATTGCCCTGCCTTTAACAGTATCCGTAACACATTCTGGTATGACTTCATAACTCACTTTGGTATTCCTTGTTATTTAAAGCTTGAGGCTCTAAACTCGGACGAATTACTTGCTGTCTTCCTGAGTTCCATGCCAATTGATTTGTCTGATGAAGTAGCGGATATTTCTGATTTTACACGCACATTTGTGTTGCATACAGCAAAACTTTGGAGGCTATATGAATCATGCTCTCAAATGCCTTGTCGACTTTGAGCCGTTGTCTGAATGAACGATTTAATGATATTTTTATGCAAATCGTGCATCACTTGACTTATTCACACCCTTATTATGCATTTTTATATTATTTGTATTCAATATATCGCATCGCCTGTCCATACAGTCAAAGGTGCCCTCTCGTTATTGCATCTAAAATGATAATTTTGCAGCAACGTGTTCGTGATCAGGCACTTTTGGTTTTCCCATGGTCGTCGATTTTTCAATATTCGGCCTCAACCTAATTCCGGCTTTCGATGTTTCCGTACATAACACGCGGTAATTACCACCTTTGGACTCCGTGGGCAAATTCTTTTCACATTTACTCAATTTGTTGTCCAATAAACGCTACTGTACAGTTTCTTATCCAATTGACACTTTTGTTCCTTTGACGGTATCTACGGTCCGATATGAAACTCTTAGTCATTGAGTTACAGATGGAAAACTAACCCCAATAATCCGGATTTTTGGCTACTACATATTCTAATTGAAGGAAACATTCTTCGTGAAAGACAGTGGGGTTGATGTCTATAATAGTGGCTCAATGTCTAACGGGTTCCATGTGAGTTGATCGGATTTGTGTTTGATGTCACCTTGATGAGTTCATTTGACATAATGTTGCATATATATACACTGATGTCTATTCTGTGTGTGATGCTGTGTGAGGTCGTGTGCATGTGTGTGGATCTTTAAATGAGGGTGCGTGTGCATTTGGTTGTGTGAGGGTGCGTGTGAGGGTAGGTGAGTTCGTGTGCGACTGAATGCTAGGTGAGGGGGGTGCGCGTGTGTCTGACTCTATTGTCAAATCTTAGATTCCCATATCTTTGATGAAACTTACTTGCATGTGTAGAACGTGTCGGTCAGCTTGCATCTGCATGTCTGTCAGTCGTGTTTCTTCCTGTCTGCATGTTTATCTGTCAGCATGTATGTCTGTCTAGATACTTGTGTGACTGTCTGCCTGTCTGTCTGTATGTCTCTTTCGCGTGTATGTTTGACTGTAAAATCGTCTAAGCCTAGGCGTGTCTGGACGTGTTTACGTGTACGCCTGTGCGCGGCTGGGTGGTTGCATGTGCCTGAGACTCAGTGTGTGTGCGTGTAACTGTGTGCGTAATCTCGCTTTATTTTGTGTTGTCATATTCCTTAAATGTGCATACATTCCACTGTCATTTTTGTATTAGAATTGTTTGTAACTATGTTATTTAAATGTAACTCTCAGTCTCCGATAGTGGAGGCAATAAAAGGATATATATATTAATTTTTCAGTCCTCGAAATTGGCCATGGAAATAAGCTTGCGATCGCTGAAGTTTATAAGGCCAAAACAAAATGAATGCGTGTTTCCCATAACCCGGCTGACAGTCTTCAAACCCCAGACCCAAGTTCAATTTATTGGTTTTAAATAAAATGAAAGTGTCAATGACAATGTAGCTCAACTTAGGTAGGGGAATAATTTAATGGTTGACAGAAAATGGAGGAATAGGAAAGGTGCTAATTGAAATGTTTAATTTAGTGATGCAAAGAGTAAAATACAAGATGGCTGCTGGCGTCCATGTTTTTTGGCCAATTGACCCCAAAAGGACTCGCTCCCATCTACGTGTCATTGTTAACATCCACGACAAATTTTATCAAGATCTGACCAAAGCTACGATCTACAAATTTTATGATGATCTGACGAACAGTACGACCTGTAGACCGCGCCAATGGATTCAATTTTGAAACCCAAGATGGCCACTGGCAGCATTGTTTTGCCGAATGACCCCAATATTACTCGTTCCCATCTACATGTCAATGTCAACATTAACATCCGTGACAAATTTCATGATAATCAGACGAACAGTATGACATGTAGCCCGCACCAAAGGATAGAATTATGAAATCTAAGATGGCCCCCAGTGGCCATGTTTTTTGGCCGAATGACTCCACAATGATTCATTCCCATCTACATGTCAATATTAACATCCGTGACAAATTTCATGATGATCAGACGAACAGTATGACATATACATGTAGCCCATGCCAATGGATTGAATTTTGAAATCTAAGATGGCCGCCAGTGGCCATGTTTTTTGGCCGAATCACTCCACAATGATTCTTTCCCATCTACTAGTACATGTCAATGTCAACATTCATGACAAATTTCATAAAGATTAGACCAAAGGTACAACCTGTAGCCCACGCCAAAGGATTTAGTCATGCAAAGAGTAAAATCCAAGATGGCTGCTGGCGGCCATGTTTTTTGGCTGAACGACTCTAATATCACTCGTTCCCATCTACATGTCAGTGTTAACATCCATTACAAATTTCATGATGATCAGACGAACAGTACGACCTGTAGCCCGCGCCAATGGATTGAATCTTGAAATCCAAGATGGCTGCCAGCGGCCATGTTTTTTGGCCGAATGACCCAAAATGACTCGTTTCCCATCTACATGTCAATGTCAACATTCATGACAAATTTCATAAAGATCAGACCAAAGGTACGACATGTAGCCCGTGCCAAAGGAAATTGTTGACAGACACACGCACACAAGGATGACGGAAGCCAAACCATGGCAATAGCTCAAACTTACAAAAGTAAGTTGAGCTAAAAATCAATCTATAAACCGACCGACCACACTGATAACCATACTATGTACGCGTGGTTCCATTTTATCTGATTCACCTCGCGAGATAAATGATATCTTTGATATACATGTGTATTTATATATTTTTCGCAAAGCCACATCGTCACTCTTCAAACAGAAAGTCAAATTACGACCGGACGCAATACCGGAAGATTACAGGTTATTGTTCCCGTTCGCTGACAGGAAGCACGTGTTGATATGGACTATTGTGAGTGTACATGTATTTGAGCATAAAAAGCTGTGACTTATAAGACATGGGCCAGGGAAAGTAAACATTGTACCCCGACTCTTGTTAACATTTCTTATCGTGGAGATATTTTTTTTAATACTGCTCACTGGGGACACATAATTGTCATTCCCATTTTGTTGGCATCAAACCAGCTGATTAAACTAGATATTTTATATCTACGATATATTTCATGTTTGGTAAATAATTAAACTTATTTCGTAAAAATATATATAATTATATCTAGTTGCCATATATCAGTTTTATCACCAAATTGTGTTTGATGGTGATTAGGCATGGCCCACACGAGACTATACAAAAAAAATGGAAAAATATAATAAAATGAAAAGCCTACCACCCGCCCCTATTTTTTATGCTTGATACGGGAAACATGCATTCATTTTGCTTTGGCCTGATTGCTGTAAAATTGTATTCAATGAATACTTCGCATTTATTTGATCATATGATAACAGATTTCTCAAACTCGTTCTATTTTATACGTAATTTATCAACCTCGTCCACTCGGTAAACCTTGGCTCAAATCTAATTTAGTGAACTTGGTTCTTAAATTAAGTATAAAATAGAAACTTGTGTGATATCATATACTTGTATACTAATCATATGCACATGTAACATACTCTCAGGTGCCAATACTCATGATTGCCTGATAATCGTGATTGCAGGGATTTAGCCATTTAGGCTGAATTTGATAATAGTGATGGCAATTTTGCTCTGTCTCAAAGCCAAATAATTAATACATGTAGCTATTGTTGGAAATTCTCTCCAAAATTAATAATAAGAGTACGAGGTAACTCCAACTTTTTAAAGTCAGCAGCCTATCGATGGTCATTGATGTCATTTCAGATTTACTTATATATGGCCGTGGATAAAGAACGGTATACATCTCTTTAGTACCAAATGCTAAAGAGTGGTATACCACGCTTTATCTATGTGGTCCTGATACGCTAATTAACAGTACATGTATAACGCTCTTTTAGAGTTTGGTGCTAAAGAACAGTATACTGCTCTTTAGTGGCAAATGCTAAAAGGCAGTATACCATGCGTTATAATCAGTATCGCTTTTTACAAGTTTTTAGCCCTCATCGCTAAAGAGAGGTACATGTATACCGTTTTTTACCCACCCCGTTTACATGTACATGTATATGGGCCTGATACGCTAATGAACGGTATACTACTCTTTAGCGTTTGGTGCTAAAGAATGGTATACATGTACTGCTCTTTAGCAGTAGGTGTTAAAGAGCGGTCCATGTTGGATGAGCAGCATGTGCGTTGCCAAAATATTTTTTGCATTGCGCCAACACACAACGTTATAATCCATACCGCTCTTTAGTCCTTATTGCTAAAGAGCGGTGTGTGTATTTAGCCCTCAGTGCTAAAGAGCGGTACATGTTGGATGAGCGGCAGGTGTGTTGCCAAGATATTTTGCCCATTGCACCAAACGTATAATGTTAATTTGTAAAACTTTTTAGCCCTCATAGCTAAAAGTAATATTAAAGCGGTGTGCCATTCATTAGCCCTCAGCGCTAAAGAGCGGTCCATGTTGGACGAGCGTCACGTGTGTTGCCAAGATATTCTGCGCATTGCGCCAATGTATAACGTTATAATCAGTATCGCTTTTTACAAGTTTTTAGCCCTCATCGCTAAAGAGAGGTACATGTATACCGTTTTTTACCCACCCCGTTTACTTAATTTGAATGCATGTAAATACCACCGAGAAAAATGCCATGTATTATAGTATAGGCCAGTTTATATTGTGCATGGAGAACAAATCTATCTTCAGCATCGATAAAGAACTGCACATGCAACTGCATATGCACCAGCCTTGACCAAATTCACAAATTTAAATTGGCAAAATTGCCAAATTTAAAACTAAGCAAAATATAATTATGTGCAGATTTAAATATGAACAACGATTTCACCCGATCGCAATGTTGTCGCAGATGAGTGTAGCGTGGGTTGTTCTTAAGCCATGGTTAACCTCCTGATTGCTATCGTACGATCTTTCTTGTGACTGCAATTCCGTCGAAAGTGGAGGTAACAAAGGATACGATACAATTTCGCATCTAAAATTAAACAGCACTTGATATTATTTTACGGAAATCGTTCCCCTTACGATTGCATCGTGGACGTACCCTAAGTTTTATGCCATAGCATTGAATTTTCTAGATTATTGGACATTTTCCTAATTTCACGTGCTGAAAATTTTGCACATCCATCCACAGTTACTGGACATAAAGTCCCAAAAATACGGTTTTTATCGACTTTATAAATCGATATCTTTATTAAATAGGATTTAATAAAGATATCGATTTATAAAGTCGATAAAAAACGTATTTTTGGGACTTTATGTCCAGTAACTGTGATCCATCATTTTAATTTTTACCAAAAATGTTTACTTAAGTCTTAACAGGTCTGGCAAATGTGAGAATACAGCTACAATAGCTGTATTCAGCTAACCTAGCTGTATTCAGCTATATATTATACTCTCAAACCGGCTGTTTTTCGATAATAAACTAGAAGCGCTAATTTGCGCATCAAAATTAGGCTACCATATTCTCCGGTCACCCTCAACCAAATCAAAATCGTCGCTTGTGTTCTGACAAAGTGTTGCCTTTTGTCGACACGGCAATTCTGATTTTGTGTGAAAACTTACTACGGTGGTCGATGTCAGTAAATATTCTGGGGACTATTTTCTGCAAATGCATTCATTAACTAACTTATAAAATAAAGATCAAATTCATCCCAAACACTCGTTTACTTCTTCCGATGCTAAACCGGTAGGGGGCGTTAGAATGGTGTACCTATATCAAGCATTTAGAATTACATACCACTAGCGGTTTGTGAGCGATACTGGTAACTATTCATAACTGTATATACAGATATTGTGCGGCATATTGTAAATGTATGGCACAACATACATGTAGGGACAACTGAAATGAAAATGCGACTTATATAATTTCTGAAGTATTTCAAACATGAAGTCCTGGTCGTTAGCGAGTCAGAACTATTCAATCTGTTTTGGCGGGAAAATATATAATGTGTGAAAACTTACTAAACATAACATTGGTATTTGTATTTTCGCGATTCGACATACAAGTATGCGTTTCCGTATTTTTGGAGAGAATCAGCCCAAGCAGTGAGTGGAACTCGCTCGGTTAAACTCTGGCTAGAGATGTTCCCCTTTTTACCTGTTTTAACGCACCAACCAAACTGCGTTTTAGCAGCATCATATTGATACTTCCGGGAATGATTAAGATGTTCCATCTTCGGTGATAAATATTGTATTTAAAGGGGTACTGTACGCCATTTTCAATAAATTCCCGGTGATAACAACGATCTATTATCGATACTATATAGAAATATAAGTAATTTGAGTCGAAGATGTATTCTGTAAACGCTCAGGTTAATAGGCTATCTTAAAATTTTTAATAATTTAAAAGTTAATAATTTAATATAAATTGATTTTATGGCTCCAGCCATAAAATGGCGTCTCTTAAAATTCGAATTTCCGTGTACAAAACGTAATCAAATTATAATGGAGGGATACCGGATTAGGAAAACAATTGCACACACGATCGTTTGAAACATTATGCTTATACGGGGAGAAACCCCAAGCCATTCATTGACTAGTGACGGTACACTAACTTAAATGAGTATATGGGACTACTAACCATATAATATAATGTTTATTTGATTCATTTGGTTGAAAACTTTACAAAAATTACTCGACAACGACAATTTGTATTTTTGCATTCCGGTAAATTTGCCATCCGTAACAATACTTCGTACTCAACAAACTTTCAAAAAATTGAAAAGTTGTTACATTATTCTCCGACTCGGGGATTATAGAAACCAACAACAACATCTTGGGTACAGTACCCCTTTAATGTATTTTTCAAGGTATTCCGCATTGCATAAGAGAGTTATTAACCGTTATGACCGACATCGACCGCCGTAGTAAGTTTTCACACATAATCACCATCGCCGTGCCGACAAAAGTCAACACTTTGTCAGAACACAAGCGACGATTTTGATTTGGTTGAGGGTGGCCGGAGAATAGGGTAGCCTAATTTTGATGCGCAAATTAGCGCTTCTAGTTTATTATCGAAAAACAGCCGGTTTGAGAGTATAATATATAGCTGAATACAGCTAGGTTAGCTGAATACAGCTATTGTAGCTGTATTCTCACATTTGCCAGACCTGCTTAAGTCTCAACTGTTAATAAACTGTACTGAAGACAATTGTATTATTCCATACTTTCACAAACAGCTTATCATCATGAAATCCATGACTATCATCTTCGCCTGTGTGTTTTCTAGCACTGAAATTCTGAATATCATTAGAAAAGTTAACAACGGCAATCTCACACGACTTCCCCGTCGAGTAAATTTTGGGCTGAGGTTTGTTTCAATGTGCCGCCATCCTCCCCCAAGTCGAGTGACAAACAAGTTTTCCCGCTAGTACACATACCTTATGCACTCGTCACATGAAGCAAAACTTGGTGTAAACAATATTTATACACAATACAAAAGAAGATGAATATTTTACAAAAATGCTAATGGGTGATTATGGGTGATTGGAAAGGGATGAGACAACAAGCCTGTTGTGGCTTTTTTTGTAATTAAGTCCTCTCCCAAAACGTGACGAGAATAATAATAATTACAAAAATAAATATTTATGTAACTTCATGGAAAGATTACAACTCAAAGTTTTTAACGTTTGACGATACCGCAAAACGGGGCTATTGCCAAGAAGCCATGTCAGACTAAAAGAGTAAAGACATGAAAAACTAGATCAATCAACCCTAGCAAACATAAAAAAGTATCTTGAGCGCAAAATAAATAATCTTTATTCCTTTCATATCACATTCCTGTCATATCAGAGACATATTTGAAAATAAAATAAGATCTTAAATTTCTGCATATCACAGCATATTAGACTTTTAAAAAGATACAATACGAAACGCTCTTTATTCGGGGCGTGCTGATATTTGTCCAGTATGATCCATCTAAACAACCATATTGTACGAATGTACTTGTAATAATAACGGGGTGGGGGTAACATTTTAGTGAGAATGCAGACGAAAATGGACAACAATACGTTTTTCTCGCGAATAAAGCCTGCCAAATCCCATCTGGCAGATATTACTTATCACCTGTCAGCGGATAAACTAATCCACGAGACAGAAGTTTGTGTTCTGCTTTTCTATATATGCCGAACACAAACGCGTTATACAAAACATCTAACAAAACACTCATTATTGAAGCAAACTCCACCAAACTTCGTATAGTAATAGGTTGAACGTGAATACATATGTCTGAAGTTTACAAGGTGTTCGTATATTTAGTAGACTCTATATAGAGTTATATATCTCAAACGGCAGCTAATGTCACATCATTATATGTGTTAATTAATTACCGGTGACTGCATGAGTGTCGAACATAAGCTAGCTTGTGTTCGGCTTTTCTATGCCGAACACTAAACGCGTCTTACAAAATATCGATTAAAACACTTATTATTGGCCCAAACTCCACCAAACTTCGTATATTTATAGTGTGAACATGAATACACATGCCTATGAACTTTATTCATGAAATTTCCTATTATTTGGACTTGTGTTCGGTTATGTTCGGTTGTGTTCGGCTTTTATGAGCTCCCTCACTCAGACTTAGAATTATCGAAATAATTTGACCATTTTAAGAGTGACTTTTTCATAAAGCAGCGAATTCTGACATGAGTCTAGTTGCAGATAAGCGCTGACATGACAAGAATTTCAGGCGTCAAACTCACCTTTTTTGGGAAGATAATCCGACTTCTCCAGATATCCCACAAATTGTTAATAGTAAATGTCGATTATGCTGAAAAGTGGAATTGAAGTGGAGAAAACAAAATCAAGCGAGTAATTAATCTACTCGCGAGCTGTCATTGAGCTGGATTCTGCGCAGTAACATCCCGGAAGTCACGTGTGAAATTTACAAAAAAGCATACACGCTATTTTCGCTCTTGGTATAGAAATATAGAAAATATATATAAAAATATATGACGTCATAATTCACACGCATTTAGCTAAAAAGCACCCTTGGTGGTTGCTAATAAAACGTCCAGTTGTAGTCACCAAATACTTGAAATATGGCTATACAGCAATATGTGCTTTAGCTTCGTGCCTTTTAAGGTACAAAGCCACGAAGCTAAAGCACATTTGGTTATAACCGGGGATGGGTTAATTATTTCACGTAGTTTGGGAAGGAAACATCCTTGGATAGTCTTAACTGATATGTATTTATAACAAAACGTCCAGTTGTAGTCACCAAATACTTGAAATATGGCTATAAAGCAAAATGTGCTTTAGCTTCGTGCCTTTTAAGGTACAGATTTGTACCTTAAAAGCTACGAAGCTAAAGCACATTTGGTTATAACCGGGAATGGGTTAATTATTTCACGTTGTTTGGGAAGGAAACATCCTTGGATAGTCTTAACTGATATGTATCTATAATAAAACGTCCAGTTGCAGTCACCAAATACTTGAAATATGGCTATAAAGCAATATGTGCTTTAGCTTCGTGCCTTTTAAGGTACAAAGCCACGAAGCTAAAGCACATTTGGTTATAACCGGGGATGGGTTAATTATTTCACGTAATATGGGAAGGAAACATCTTTGGATAGTCTTAACTGATATATATGTACAATGAAACCTCCAGTTGGGGTGGCCAAATACATCAACTTTGGCTGCAGAGCATGTCACGAAGCTAAAGCACATGCCACGAAGATGCGGCACATTCCGTTGACGGTCTGTTGTGGGTTAATGTGTCGATATGATATGACAAAGACGTGATTTCTGATAGCTCGTTGTATGTCTTTCAACGTTACTGGTCAAATTAAGCTTTTATTTTCCATGTAGAGGCTGAAAAAGAATGATTTGATAGGTATGTGCTTTAGCTTCGTGCCTTTTAAGGTACAAAGCCACGAAGCTAAAGCACATTTGGTTATAACCGGGAATGGGTTAATTATTTCACGTAGTTTGGGAAGGAAACATCCTTGGATAGTCTTAACTGATATGTATCTATAATAAAACGTCCAGCTGTAGTCACCAAATACTTGAAATATGGCTATAAAGCAATATGTGCTTTAGCTTCGTGCCTTTTAAGGTACAGATTTGTACCTTAAAAGCTACGAAGCTAAAGCACATTTGGTTATAACCGGGAATGGGTTAATTATTTCACGTAGTTTGGGAAGGAAACATCCTTGGATAGTCTTAACTGATATGTATCTATAATAAAACGTCCAGTTGTAGTCACCAAATACTTGAAATATGGCTATAAAGCAATATGTGCTTTAGCTTCGTGCCTTTTAAGGTACAGATTTGTACCTTAAAAGCTACGAAGCTAAAGCACATTTGGTTATAACCGGGAATGGGTTAATTATGTCACGTAGTTTGGGAAGGAAACATCCTTCGATAGTCTGAACTGATATGTATCTATAATAAAACCTCCAGTTGTAGTCACCATATACTTGAAATATGGCTATAAAGCAAAATGGGCTTTAGCTTCGTGCCTTTTAATGTACAGATTTGTACCTTAAAAGCTACGAAGCTAAAGCACATTTGGTTATAACCGGGAATGGGTTAATTATGTCACGTAGTTTGGGAAGGAAACATCCTTCGATAGTCTTAACTGATATGTATCTATAATAAAACGTCCAGTTGTAGTCACCAAATACTTGAAATATGGCTATACAGCAATATGTGCTTTAGCTTCGTGCCTTTTAAGGTACAAAGCCACGAAGCTAAAGCACATTTGGTTATAACCGGGGATGTGTTAATTATTTCACGTAATATGGGAAGGAAACATCTTTGGATAGTCTTAACTGATATATATGTACAATGAAACCTCCAGTTGGGGTGGCCAAATACTTCAACTTTGGCTGCAGAGCATGTCACGAAGCTAAAGCACATGCCACGAAGCTGTGGCACATTCAGTTGACGGTCTGTTGTGGGTTAAAGTGTCGATATGATATGGCAAAGACGTGATTTCTGATAGCTCGTTATATGTCTTTCAACGTTACTGGTCAAATTAAGCTTTTATTTTCCATGTAGAGGCTGAAAAAGAATGATTTGATAGGTATGTGCTTTAGCTTCGTGCCTTTTAAGGTACAAAGCCACGAAGCTAAAGCACATTTGGTTATAACCGGGAATGGGTTAATTATTTCACGTAGTTTGGGAAGGAAAAATCCTTAGATAGTCTTAACTGATATGTATCTATAATAAAACGTCCAGTTGTAGTCATCAAATACTTGAAATATGGTTATAAAGCAAAATGTGCTTTAGCTTCATGCCGTTTAAGGTACAGATTTGTACCTTAAAAGCCACGAAGCTAAAGCACATTTGGTTATAACCGGGAATGGGTTAATTATTTCACGTAATATGGGAAGGAAACATCTTTGGATAGTCTTAACTGATATATATGTACAATGAAACCTCCAGTTGGGGTGGCCAAATACTTCAACTTTGGCTGCAGAGCATGTCACGAAGCTAAAGCACATGCCACGAAGCTGTGGCACATTCAGTTGACGGTCTGTTGTGGGTTAAAGTGTCGATATGATATGGCAAAGACGTGATTTCTGATAGCTCGTTATATGTCTTTCAACGTTACTGGTCAAATTAAGCTTTTATTTTCCATGTAGAGGCTGAAAAAGAATGATTTGATAGGTATGTGCTTTAGCTTCGTGCCTTTTAAGGTACAAAGCCACGAAGCTAAAGCACATTTGGTTATAACCGGGAATGGGTTAATTATTTCACGTAGTTTGGGAAGGAAAAATCCTTAGATAGTCTTAACTGATATGTATCTATAATAAAACGTCCAGTTGTAGTCATCAAATACTTGAAATATGGTTATAAAGCAAAATGTGCTTTAGCTTCATGCCGTTTAAGGTACAGATTTGTACCTTAAAAGCTACGAAGCTAAAGCACATTTGGTTATAACCGGGAATGGGTTAATTATTTCACGTAGTTTGGGAAGGAAACATCCTTGTATAGTCTTAACTGATATGTATCTATAATAAAACGTCCAGTTGTAGTCACCAAATACTTGAAATATGGCTATAAAGCAAAATGTGCTTTAGCTTCGTGCCTTTTAAGGTACAGATTTGTACCTTAAAAGCTACGAAGCTAAAGCACATTTGGATATAATCGGGAATGGGTTAATTATTTCACGTAGTTTGGGAAGGAAACATCCTTGGATATTCTGAACTGATTTATTAAGCTGCGGCACAGTCCGTTGACGGCCTGTTATGGGTTAATGTGTCCATATGATATGGCAAAGACGTGATTTCTGATAGCTCGTTATATGTCTTTCAACGTTACTGGTCAAATTAAGCTTTTATTTTCCATGTAGAGGCTGAAAAAGAATGATTTGATAGGTATGTGCTTTAGCTTCGTACCTTTTAAGGTACAAAGCCACGAAGCTAAAGCACATTTGGTTATAACCGGGAATGGGTTAATTATTTCACGTAGTTTGGGAAGGAAACATCCTTGTATAGTCTTAACTGATATGTATCTATAATAAAACGTCCAGTTGTAGTCACCAAATACTTGAAATATGGCTATAAAGCAAAATGTGCTTTAGCTTCGTGCCTTTTAAGGTACAGATTTGTACCTTAAAAGCTACGAAGCTAAAGCACATTTGGTTATAACCGGGAATGGGTTAATTATTTCACGTTGTTTGGGAAGGAAACATCCTTGGATAGTCTTAACTGATATGTATCTATAATAAAACGTCCAGTTGCAGTCACCAAATACTTGAAATATGGCTATAAAGCAAAATGTGCTTTAGCTTCGTGCCTTTTAAGGTACAAAGCCACGAAGCTAAAGTACATTTGGTTATAACCGGGGATGGGTTAATTATTTCACGTAATATGGGAAGGAAATATCTTTGGATAGTCTTAACTGATATATATGTACAATGAAACCTCCAGTTGGGGTGGCCAAATACTCAAACTTTGGCTGCAGGGCATGTCACGAAGCTAAAGCACATGTCACGAAGCTGCGGCACATTCCGTTGACGGACTGTTGTGGGTTAATGTGTCCATATGATATGGCAAAGACGTGATTTCTGATAGCTCGTTATATGTCTTTCAACGTTACTGGTCAAATTAAGCTTTTATTTTCCATGTAGAGGCTGAAAAGGAATGATTTGATAGGTATGTGCTTTAGCTTCGTGCCTTTTAAGGTACAAAGCCACGAAGCTAAAGCACATTTGGTTATAACCGGGAATGGGTTAATTATTTCACGTAGTTTGGGAAGGAAACATCCTTGGATAGTCTGAACTGATATGTATCTATAATAAAACCTCCAGTTGTAGTCACCATATACTTGAAATATGGCTATAAAGCAAAATGGGCTTTGGCTTCGTGCCTTTTAATGTACAGATTTGTACCTTAAAAGCTACGAAGCTAAAGCACATTTGGTTATAACCTGGAATGGGTTAATTATTTCACGTAGTTTGGGAAGGAAACATCCTTGGATAGTCTTAACTGATATGTATCTATAATACAACGTCCAGTTGTAGTCACCAAATACTTGAAATATGGCTATACAGCATTATGTGCTTTAGCTTCGTGCCTTTTAAGGTACAAAGCCACGAAGCTAAAGCACATTTGGTTATAACCGGGGATGGGTTAATTATTTCGCGTAATATGGGAAGGAAACATCTTTGGATAGTGTTAACTGATATATATGTACAATGAAACCTCCAGTTGGGGTGGCCAAATACTTCAACTTTGGCTGCAGAGCATGTCACGAAGCTAAAGCACATGCCACGAAGCTGCGGCACATTCCGTTGGCGGTCTGTTGTGGGTTAATGTGTCCATATGATATGGCAAAGACGTGATTTCTGATAGCTCGTTATATGTCTTTCAACGTTACTGGTCAAACTAAGCTTTTATTTTCCATGTAGAGGCTGAAAAAGAATGATTTGATAGGTATGTGCTTTAGCTTCGTGCCTTTTAAGGTACAAAGCCACGAAGCTAAAGCACATTTGGTTATAACCGGGAATGGGTTAATTATTTCACGTAGTTTGGGAAGGAAACATCCTTGGATAGTCTTAACTGATATGTATCTATAATAAAACGTCCAGTTGTAGTCACCAAATACTTGAAATATGGCTATAAAGCAAAATGGGCTTTAGCTTCGTGCCTTTTAATGTACAGATTTGTACCTTAAAAGCTACGAAGCTAAAGCACATTTGGTTATAACCGGGAATGGGTTAATTATGTCACGTAGTTTGGGAAGGAAACATCCTTCGATAGTCTGAACTGATATGTATCTATAATAAAACCTCGTAAAACAAGCGTGTTATCGGATGTCGTATGATCTTTGCGGAAACCTGCTTGAAATTTCGAAGGTATACCCTTATGTTGAAAAAACGAAGTTAGCCGATTAAGCAGTATATCAGCATATATTTTACCCAATACACTGGTAATGGTGATCCCGCGAAGGTCGTTTGGTGTTGTTGGGTGTTTACATTTTGGTATAGGAATTATGAAACCCTCAAGCCATTCTTCAGGGAAATCTCCATTTGTAAGTAGTCGTTTAAACATTTTTTTAAAAATAGGTATGAGCTGATCTTTAACGCTTTTTATCATATCTGGTTTAATACAATCAAGGCCTTCAGCCTTGCCATTAGCTAGTCTCGTGATCGCGTGCCTGATTTCTAATTCGGAAATTTCATAGTCAAGGTCAGTTATATCTCGCGCCCGTTCTTCTAATATTGGAAGTTCTGCGAGAACGGTCTGTTTGAATAACTGGTCAGTGTCTGCAGTCAAACTGCCTAGATTTTTAAAATGATCATATAGTTCTTTTGGGTGAAAGTTAGTACCTGCAAAATTGGGCCTGCCATTAGATTCATGTTTTAATTCATCAATAATAGCCCAATATCGTGAAGGTGATTTATTTTCCATCCCCACAAGAGTGTGATATTTATCGAGTCTAAATGATTTTCGTTTGGAATTTAAAAACTTTCGATACTGCTTCTTCAAATTAAAATAACGCCCACGAATGATGAGGTCTTGTTGGTTGTCATTTAGGCATTTAACAGAGCGAGTCAACTGACGTTTCAGTTCAGCACATGTATGATCGTACCAGGGTTTACTGGCATGTATATTGTGTTTTCGTCTGTGTTGTATAGATTGTCGTTTGAGGGACCTAGAAGCAACAATATGCATTATAGCATTGAGTTTGGAGACAAGTACTTTTGAAGAGCTTTCTTCATCTTCAAATATTTTTCGCAAATTGACCTGTACATCTGGTGTGTTAAACTTTTCCCTGAACCGAAATGAGGCCAGTTCATCCCATTTAAATCGCAGTGGTTTCGCATGCAAAGGAAAGGTCTCATGCTGTTCAGAGTCAGTAGTAGCACAGCGCACTCGCTACGTCACAACTCATGAATATTGATGAGATGTTTCTGCTATAAACTGGAAGTCGACCAATCGGTCTATTTACCGAGTTTCATTTTTCCTTTCATTGTTCGCAATTCTTTGTTACAAAAATGTCTGAATTTAAGTGTATAAACCTCTCCGAAGATGAAGTACCTGGTGCTAAACTGAAAGGAGATTTCAGTCAATACACCAACGTCCAATTGAAGCGATGGTTGGCATGTAGAGGATTGAAATTAAGTGGAAACCGATCGGAACTTATCAAACGGTGAGTTTGTTTACATTTACTTCCTCGTTCAGTTGTTGTACACTCGAACGGTCTAAACTGTTTTAAAATCACATATTACCAAGTTTACGAATAGTTAACTAATTTTCGACAATGAATGAATTGATTATAATTTGATTACTGCCCCGATCGTGTATCTATTAACCCATTATGTGGCATATTTGTTTTTGCTATTTGATTTGCAAGTTTGTAAACCCAGCCAAGTTTTTTGTTTGTCTTGTTGGTTTGCTTCCGAGCTGGAATCAAACCATTCATAGTCAATAGTTTCTGGAGTATTACAATGTTTGTGTTTCTTATGGTGGTAATATCATGACATTTATCAATATTATTACATGTCGTCCAGACTAGTTGGGAGAAATGTAAATGTAAAAAAGTACATGATTATGAGGCCCCCACCCCATGGAATACGGAATACCACTTAACACAGATGAATGAGATGATGGAATACGTAATACCTGTTAACAGCCATATGGAATACATAAAAATATATGAAAACTCCATTTTTTGGAAGGTCGGCGTACGAATACCAGTATTTTTGGAATACCGAATACCTCCTAAAAGAGGGGCCGGAATACGTCGTACCTCATAACAGGGCATGGAATATGGCGTATGAAAAGGGGGGGGGTGAGGACCTCATATATATACATGTATATGTGCTAAAGGCTAATTGAACAATTCATGTTTCAATTGGCATTGATTCTGTATATATTATAGTAACTTATGATGTTATATTCTTATGTTTCAGATGTGAAGAAGCTAGAGTCATGTGCAAAGTGATTGACGTTAAAATCGATAAAGGGAAATGGTATGAGAAGAGAGTCAAGGAGATCGGCAATGATAATAATGGCGCTGTGGCAACAGTATTGCCAATCACAGGTTGGAAAGAATTCCATGCCAATGTTCTGCCGCCATTGTTCAATTATGGTCATGTCTATTTTTGGCTTGTTGAGTCGATGCCAAATCTGCCTGATGATGGTGCCGACAGTGATGAATTCGGTGCCTCAATAACGGAGAAGCAGTTGACGAGAGGAAGACAATATGTGGCATCTGGTTTCGTTACTGATGTTTCAGCTAAGAGTTCAAAAAATGCTGTTCACTTCAAAGGGACAGTCGATGCTTCAATGAGGAGCCAGAAGTATTCGGTGACAGTATCCCTGTCTTCAATTAGTGGGGCTGTGAAAGATGCTAGCTGCCACTGTAAGGCATCTGCACTATCTAGGTGCAGTCATGTCGCTGCACTGTTGCTATCATTGTGCGATTGTGTGGGGAAGACATCTGCGTGTACAGAGTTGCCATGTGAATGGAAAAAGGGAAGTAAAAGAAAAAATCCGAGCAGCATCAACAAGGCAGTGTATAACAATACAAAACTGAACAAAAACTTGATAAACTTTGACCCCCGCCCCGAAACAAGCAGGAATCTCAGTGACAAGTCAGTAAATTCTTTCCTGTCCGATCTGTCGCATGCTAACAGGAACACTAATATAATAAGTATGTGGGAGACTGTTCTGCTCAAAACCTATGAGGATTATACATTGAGTGAAGAGCGTCAGTCGGTACTTACTATATTGATGCAAATGCTGGCACACAACATCCAACCAACCGGATCTATGAGAAGTAAAACAGCAGTGATGATGGATGGAACAGAAGATCAGGCACCAAGTAGTACATGGATGTCTGATCGATATCTACGCATGACTGCATCAATTGCCAAAGAATCGATGGCACTCATGCATTCGATTGAGTCCGATGGCACACCAAGTAATCGTTTGCGTTGTTTCAACTACGTGAAAAAAAATGTGTGGGGTATGGACTCAATATCAACATTCTACATGAAAAGAGGGATTGAAATGGAGGAGCAGGCCCGGTCAACGTATGCAGCGATGAATCTGGGATATTCTGTGACAAAAACTGGTTTGTGGGTCAATCTAGCCCACCCCCAGTTAGCGTGCAGCCCTGATGGGCTAGTTTATGATCAAGTAAGTGGATGCTTTGGCATTGTCGAAATCAAGTGTTTGAAGTTGTTAGAAAGGTACACAGTTGATGAACTGAAAAAGTCAAATGATCCTGCGATAAAGAAATCATGCTTCAGGATTGAAGAGGACAAACTGATTCTTAAGGAATCACATTCTTATTACCACCAGATTCAATTCCAGTTGGGGGTCACAGGATTCGACTGGTGTGATTTCGTTCTATTTTCATCAAAAGGACCCCCTTCTGTTCAAAGAATACACCCAAATCACAAATGTATTCGTGATTTATTCACTTCAAATATCAAATTATGGAAATCTGTTGTTGCCCCTGAAGTGTTCGAAAAAAGAGTACCAAGGGGACTGATGCCTTTCATACTGTTAGAATAATAACATGAACTACAGTAATGCCCAAAGTAATTGACCACTTAACCACAGCAGAATTATGGGTAATTTTTCAGGATTTAGTCGGAAATATGGTTTGTTGCCATTCATCTGAAAGCTCTCGGCTAAATCCTGAAAAATTACCCATAATTCTGCTGTGGTTAAGTGGTCAATTACTTTGGGAATTACTGTAAGTTACCATTGAGCATTCTGTGTTTGTGCATTCATTTTATTCAACAGAACAGTACATTTAACTTAAAGTGGCACATATTCTTCTAGTCTCATATTAAAACTTGTAATTAAGTACTACTTGTACATTTTATTGTGGTGTAATTGCTTTTTTATATAAAGATGGATAAATACAACATCCCGTCTGATATTTTAACATATACATGTATAATGCTACCGGGTATATGCACTATATACAATGTATGCCTTTATGATGTATTCAAGTTACAGAAGTTATTGCCTCGAGTTATCAAAAGGTCCCTTTGCCATATAACCATAAAAATGAGGGTTCATTGTAATATTTGGTCTGATGTAGTAAAATAGAGAGCGTTTGTGTGGATGAATGTCTGTCACAGTGAAAACAAGTAAATATTGGGCTTAATTTGAGACTTCGAAGTTATGTGCCAATTTAAGTCATGGAGATTTATAGTGGAGAATTAAGTACAGTATACACATCACAAAGTAATATACACGTACATGCAGTAATAATACGGTACAGTAATGCCATAAGTAATCGACCCCTTAACCACATCAGAATTATGGGTAACTTTTCAGGATTTAGTCAGAAATATGGCTTATTGCCATTCATCGGAAAGCTCTCGATGAGAATATAAGAGAACGCATCACTGAGAGCTTTCCGATGAATGGCAACAAGACATATTTCCTGAAAAGTTACCCATAATTCTGCTGTGGTTAAGGAGTCAATTACTTAGGGCATTACTATATGCAGTAATCTACTTGGCCAACTGGTCTTGAAAGTTTACAAGGCAACAGGCAATAAAAACAGCTTGAGTTGCCATCGGTGTCATACTGAGTGGCATGATGCCAGATATTAGACGAAATTTTTTAATTCGTTCATTGAATCTCTCAACATGTATTCGTGCTCTAGCTATTTTCCTGGTCAGACGTTCCTCCTGAGCAGTGAGTCTATCACGACCCATCAAAAATGGAGGTATGTTCATGTGAACTTGACGTGACATCAGTATATCCTCAACAGTAAAACCCCTGTCCACTAGGATAAGATCACCTGGATTGAGATGGTTCAAAATTCCACATTTCTGAAATATGTCTCGGTCACTAATAGCTCCTTCATAAAGATCAGACACGAACACTGCTGTTCCATTAGGGGCCACAGCTATCAGGCATTTGAATGTATGGTGATGTTTATAATTTGAAAACAAATTACTTTGTCTTGCCAGATTTCTTGGCATCTGATTTCTTGGCCTGTTGTGGGTTAATGTGTCCATATGATATGGCAAAGACGTGATTTCTGATAGCTCGTTATATGTCTTTCAACGTTACTGGTCAAATTAAGCTTTTATTTTCAATGTAGAGGCTGAAAAGGAATGATTTGATAGGTATGTGCTTTAGCTTCGTGCCTTTTAAGGTACAAAGCCACGAAGCTAAAGCACATTTGGTTATAACCGGGAATGGGTTAACTATTTCACGTAGATTGGGAAGGAAACATCCTTGGATAGACTTAACTGATATGTATCTATAATAAAACGTCCAGCTGTAGTCACCAAATACTTGAAATATGGCTATAAAGCAAAATGTGCTTTAGCTTCGTGCCTTTTAAGGTACAGATTTGTACCTTAAAAGCTACGAAGCTAAAGCACATTTGGTTATAACCGGGAATGGGTTAATTATTTCACGTAGTTTGGGAAGGAAACATCCTTGGATAGTCTGAACTGATATGTATCTATAATAAAACCTCCAGTCGTAGTCACCATATACTTGAAATATGGCTATAAAGCAAAATGGGCTTTAGCTTCGTGCCTTTTAATGTACAGATTTGTACCTTAAAAGCTACGACGCTAAAGCACATTTGGTTATAACCGGGAATGGGTTAATTATTTCACGTAGTTTGGGAAGGAAACATCCTTCGATAGTTTTAACTGATATGTATCTATAATAAAACGTCCAGTTGTAGTCACCAAATACTTGAAATATGGCTATACAGCAATATGTGCTTTAGCTTCGTGCCTTTTAAGGTACAAAGCCACGATGCTAAAGCACATTTGGTTATAACCGGGGATGGGTTAATTATTTCACATAATATGGGAAGGAAATATCTTTGGATAGTCTTAACTGATATATATGTACAATGAAACCTCCAGTTGGGGTGGCCAAATACTCAAACTTTGGCTGCAGGGCATGTCACGAAGCTAAAGCACATGTCACGAAGCTGCGGCACATTCCGCTGACGGCCTGTTGTGGGTTAATGTGTCCATATGATATGGCAAAGACGTGATTTCTGATAGCTCGTTATATGTCTTTCAACGTTACTGGTCAAATTAAGCTTTTATTTTCAATGTAGAGGCTGAAAAGGAATGATTTGATAGGTATGTGCTTTAGCTTCGTGCCTTTTAAGGTACAAAGCCACGAAGCTAAAGCACATTTGGTTATAACCGGGAATGGGTTAATTATTTCACGTAGATTGGGAAGGAAACATCCTTGGATAATCTGAACTGATATGTATCTATAATAAAACGTCCAGTTGTAGTCACCAAATAATTGAAATATGGCTATAAAGCAATATGTGCTTTAGCTTCGTGCCTTTTAAGGTACAGATTTGTACCTTAAAAGCTACGGTAGCTAAAGCACACTTGGTTATAACCGGGAATGGGTTAATTATTTCACGTAGTTTGTGAAGGAAACATCCTTGGATAGTCTTAACTGATATGTATCTATAATAAAACGTTCAGTTGTAGTCACCAAATACTTGAAATATGGCTATAAAGCAATATGTGCTTTAGCTTCGTGCCTTTTAAGGTGCAAAGCCACGAAGCTAAAGCACATTTGGTTATAACCGGGGATGGGTTAATTATTTCACGTAATATGGGAAGGAAACAACTTTGGATAGTCTTAACTGATATATATGTACAATGAAACCTCCAGTTGGGGTGGCCAAATACTTCAACTTTGGCTGCAGAGCATGTAACGAAGCTAAAGCACATGCCACGAACATCGGCACATTCCGTTGACGGCCTGTTGTGGGTTAATGTGTCGATATGATATGGCAAAGACGTGATTTCTGATAGCTCGTTATATGTCTTTCAACGTTACTGGTCAAATTAAGCTTTTATTTTCAATGTAGAGGCTGAAAAGGAATGATTTGATAGGTATGTGCTTTAGCTTCGTGCCTTTTAAGGTACAAAGCCACGAAGCTAAAGCACATTTGGTTATAACCGGGAATGGGTTAACTATTTCACGTAGATTGGGAAGGAAACATCCTTGGATAGTCTTAACTGATATGTATTAATAATAAAACGTCCAGCTGTAGTCACCAAATACTTGAAATATGGCTATAAAGCAATATGTGCTTTAGCTTCGTGCCTGTTAAGGTACAGATTTGTACCTTAAAAGCTACGAAGCTAAAGCACATTTGGTTATAACCGGGAATGGGTTAATTATTTCACGTAGTTTGGGAAGGAAGCATCCTTGGATAGTCTTAACTGATATGTATCTATAATAAAACGTCCAGTTGTAGTCACCATATACTTGAAATATGGCTATAAAGCAAAATGTGCTTTAGCTTCGTGCCTTTTAAGGTACAGATTTGTACCTTAAAATCTACGAAGCTAAAGCACATTTGGTTATAACCGGGAATGTGTTAATTATTTCACGTAGTTTGGGAAGGAAACATCCTTCGATAGTCTTAACTGATATGTATCTATAATAAAACGTCCAGTTGTAGTCACCAAATACTTGAAATATGGCTATACAGCAATATGTGCTTTAGCTTCGTGCCTTTTAAGGTACAAAGCCACGAAGCTAAAGCACATTTGGTTATAACCGGGGATGTGTTAATTATTTCACGTAATATGGGAAGGAAACATCTTTGGATAGTCTTAACTGATATATATGTACAATGAAACCTCCAGTTGGGGTGACCAAATACTTCAACTTTGGCTGCAGAGTATGTCACGAAGCTAAAGCACATGCCGCGAAGCTGCGGCACATTCCGTTGACGGTCTGTTGTGGGTTAATGTGTCGATATGATATGGCAAAGACGTGATTTCTGATAGCTCGTTATATGTCTTTCAACGTTACTGGTCAAATTAAGCTTTTATTTTCCATGTAGAGGCTGAAAAAGAATGATATGATAGATATGTGCTTTAGCTTCGTGCCTTTTAAGGTACAAAGCCACGAAGCTAAAGCACATTTGGTTATAACCGGGAATGGGTTAATTATTTCACGTAGTTTGGGAAGGAAACATCCTTGGATAGTCTTAACTGATATGTATCTATAATAAAACGTCCAGTTGTAGTCACCAAATACTTGAAATATGGCTATAAAGCAAAATGTGCTTTAGCTTCGTGCCTTTTAAGGTACAGATTTGTACCTTAAAAGCTACGAAGCTAAAGCACATTTGGTTATAACCGGGAATGGGTTAATTATTTCACGTAGTTTGGGAAGGAAACATCCTTGGATAGTCTGAACTGATATGTATCTATAATAAAACCTCCAGTTGTAGTCACCATATACTTGAAATATGGCTATAAAGCAAAATGGGCTTTAGCTTCGTGCCTTTTAATGTACAGATTTGTACCTTAAAAGATACGAAGCTAAAGCACATTTGGTTATAACCGGGAATGTGTTAATTATTTCACGTAGTTTGGGAAGGAAACATCCTTCGATGGTCTTAACTGATATGTATCTATAATAAAACGTCCAGTTGTAGTCACCAAATACTTGAAATATGGCTATACAGCAATATGTGCTTTAGCTTCGTGCCTTTTAAGGTACAAAGCCACGAAGCTAAAGCACATTTGGTTACAACCGGGGATGGGTTAATTATTTCACGTAATATGGGAAGGAAACATCTTTGGATAGTCTTAACTGATATATATGTACAATGAAACCTCCAGTTGGGGTGGCCAAATACTTCAACTTTGGCTGCAGAGCATGTCACGAAGCTAAAGCACATGCCACGAAGCTGCGGCACATTCCGTTGACGGTCTGTTGTGGGTTAATGTGTCGATATGATATGGCAAAGACGTGATTTCTGATAGCTCGTTAGATGTCTTTCAACGTTACTGGTCAAATTAAGCTTTTATTTTCCATGTAGAGGCTGAAAAAGAATGATTTGATAGATATGTGCTTTAGCTTCGTGCCTTTTAAGGTACAAAGCCACGAAGCTAAAGCACATTTGGTTATAACCGGGAATGGGTTAATTATTTCACGTAGTTTGGGAAGGAAACATCCTTGGATAGTCTGAACTGATATGTATCTATAATAAAACCTCCAGTTGTAGTCACCATATACTTGAAATATGGCTATAAAGCAAAATGGGCTTTAGCTTCGTGCCTTTTAATGTACAGATTTGTACCTTAAAAGCTACGACGCTAAAGCACATTTGGTTATAACCGGGAATGGGTTAATTATTTCACGTAGTTTGGGAAGGAAACATCCTTCGATAGTCTTAACTGATATGTATCTATAATAAAACGTCCAGTTGTAGTCACCAAATACTTGAAATATGGCTATACAGCAATATGTGCTTTAGCTTCGTGCCTTTTAAGGTACAAAGCCACGAAGCTAAAGCACATTTGGTTATAACCGGGGATGAGCTAATTATTTCACATAATATGGGAAGGAAATATCTTTGGATAGTCTTAACTGATATATATGTACAATGAAACCTCCAGTTGGGGTGGCCAATTACTCAAACTTTGGCTGCAGGGCATGTCACGAAGCTAAAGCACATGTCACGAAGCTAAAGCACATGTCACGAAGCTGCGGCACATTCCGCTGACGGCCTGTTGTGGGTTAATGTGTCCATATGATATGGCAAAGACGTGATTTCTGATAGCTCGTTATATGTCTTTCAACGTTACTGGTCAAATTAAGCTTTTATTTTCAATGTAGAGGCTGAAAAGGAATGATTTGATAGGTATGTGCTTTAGGTTCGTGCCTTTTAAGGTACAAAGCCACGAAGCTAAAGCACATTTGGTTATAACCGGGAATGGGTTAATTATTTCACGTAGATTGGGAAGGAAACATCCTTGGATAGTCTTAACTGATATGTATCTATAATAAAACGTCCAGCTGTAGTCACCAAATACTTGAAACATGGCTATAAAGCAATATGTGCTTTAGCTTCGTGCCTTTTAAGATACAGATTTGTACCTTAAAAGCTACGGTAGCTAAAGCACACTTGGTTATAACCGGGAATGGGTTAATTATTTCACGTAGTTTGTGGAGGAAACATCCTTGGATAGTCTTAACTGATATGTATCTATAATAAAACGTTCAGTTGTAGTCACCAAATACTTGAAATATGGCTATAAAGCAATATGTGCTTTAGCTTCGTGACTTTTAAGGTGCAAAGCCACGAAGCTAAAGCACATTTGGTTATAACCGGGGATGGGTTAATTTTTTCACGTAATATGGGAAGGAAACATCTTTGGATAGTCTTAACTGATATATATGTACAATGAAACCTCCAGTTGGGGTGGCCAAATACTTCAACTTTGGCTGCAGAGCATGTAACGAAGCTAAAGCACATGCCACGAACATCGGCACATTCCGTTGACGGCCTGTTGTGGGTTAATGTGTCGATATGATATGGCAAAGACGTAATTTCTGATAGCTCGTTATATGTCTTTCAACGTTACTGGTCAAATTAAGCTTTTATTTACAATGTAGAGGCTGAAAAGGAATGATTTGATAGGTATGTGATTTAGCTTCGTGCCTTTTAAGGTACAAAGCCACGAAGCTAAAGCACATTTGGTTATAACCGGGAATGGGTTAATTATTTCACGTAGATTGGGAAGGAAACATCCTTGGATAGTCTTAACTGATATGTATTAATAATAAAACGTCCAGCTGTAGTCACCAAATACTTGAAATATGGCTATAAAGCAATATGTGCTTTAGCTTCGTGCCTTTTAAGGTACAGATTTGTACCTTAAAAGCTACGAAGCTAAAGCACATTTGGTTATAACCGGGAATGGGTTAATTATTTCACCTAGTTTGGGAAGGAAGCATCCTTGGATAGTCTTAACTGATATGTATCTATAATAAAACGTCCAGTTGTAGTCACCAAATACTTGAAATATGGCTATAAAGCAAAATGTGCTTTAGCTTCGTGCCTTTTAATGTACAGATTTGTACCTTAAAATCTACGAAGCTAAAGCACATTTGGTTATAATCGGGAATGTGTTAATTATTTCACGTAGTTTGGGAAGGAAACATCCTTCGATAGTCTTAACTGATATGTATCTATAATAAAACGTCCAGTTGTAGTCACCAAATACTTGAAATATGGCTATACAGCAATATGTGCTTTAGCTTCGTGCCTTTTAAGGTACAAAGCCACGAAGCTAAAGCACATTTGGTTATAACCGGGGATGTGTTAATTATTTCACGTAATATGGGAAGGAAACATCTTTGGATAGTCTTAACTGATATATATGTACAATGAAACCTCCAGTTGGGGTGGCCAAATACTTCAACTTTGGCTGCAGAGCTTGTCACGAAGCTAAAGCACATGCCACGAAGCTGCGGCACATTCCGTTGACGGTCTGTTGTGGGTTAATGTGTCGATATGATATGGCAAAGACGTGATTTCTGATAGCTCGTTATATGTCTTTCAACGTTACTGGTCAAATTAAGCTTTTATTTTCCATGTAGAGGCTGAAAAAGAATGATTTGATAGATATGTGCTTTAGCTTCGTGCCTTTTAAGGTACAAAGCCATGAAGCTAAAGCACATTTGGTTATAACCGGGAATGGGTTAATTATTTCACGTAGTTTGGGAAGGAAACATCCTTGGATAGTCTTAACTGATATGTATCTATAATAAAACGTCCAGTTGTAGTCACCAAATACTTGAAATATGGCTATAAAGCAAAATGTGCTTTAGCTTCGTGCCTTTTAAGGTACAGATTTGTACCTTAAAAGCTACGAAGCTAAAGCACATTTGGTTATAACCGGGAATGGGTTAATTATTTCACGTAGTTTGGGAAGGAAACATCCTTGGATAGTCTGAACTGATATGTATCTATAATAAAACCTCCAGTTGTAGTCACCATATACTTGAAATATGGCTATAAAGCAAAATGGGCTTTAGCTTCGTGCCTTTTAATGTACAGATTTGTACCTTAAAAGCTACGACGCTAAAGCACATTTGGTTATAACCGGGAATGGGTTAATTATTTCACGTAGTTTGGGAAGGAAACATCCTTCGATAGTCTTAACTGATATGTATCTATAATAAAACGTCCAGTTGTAGTCACCAAATACTTGAAATATGGCTATACAGCAATATGTGCTTTAGCTTCGTGCCTTTTAAGGTACAAAGCCACGATGCTAAAGCACATTTGGTTATAACCGGGGATGGGCTAATTATTTCACATAATATGGGAAGGAAATATCTTTGGATAGTCTTAACTGATATATATGTACAATGAAACCTCCAGTTGGGGTGGCCAAATACTTCAACTTTGGCTGCAGAGCATGTCACGAAGCTAAAGCACATGCCACGAAGCTGCGGCACATTCCGCTGACGGCCTGTTGTGGGTTAATGTGTCCATATGATATGGCAAAGACGTGATTTCTGATAGCTCGTTATATGTCTTTCAACGTTACTGGTCAAATTAAGCTTTTATTTTCAATGTAGAGGCTGAAAAGGAATGATTTGATAGGTATGTGCTTTAGCTTCGTGCCTTTTAAGGTACAAAGCCACGAAGCTAAAGCACATTTGGTTATAACCGGGAATGGGTTAATTATTTCACGTAGATTGGGAAGGAAACATCCTTGGATAGTCTTAACTGATATGTATCTATAATAAAACGTCCAGCTGTAGTCACCAAATACTTGAAATATGGCTATAAAGCAAAATGTGCTTTAGCTTCGTGCCTTTTAAGGTACAGATTTGTACCTTAAAAGCTACGAAGCTAAAGCACATTTGGTTATAACCGGGAATGGGTTAATTATTTCACGTAGTTTGGGAAGGAAACATCCTTGGATAGTCTGAACTGATATGTATCTATAATAAAACCTCCAGTTGTAGTCACCATATACTTGAAATATGGCTATAAAGCAAAATGGGCTTTAGCTTCGTGCCTTTTAATGTACAGATTTGTACCTTAAAAGCTACGACGCTAAAGCACATTTGGTTATAACCGGGAATGGGTTAATTATTTCACGTAGTTTGGGAAGGAAACATCCTTCGATAGTCTTAACTGATATGTATCTATAATAAAACGTCCAGTTGTAGTCACCAAATACTTGAAATATGGCTATACAGCAATATGTGCTTTAGCTTCGTGCCTTTTAAGGTACAAAGCCACGAAGCTAAAGCACATTTGGTTATAACCGGGGATGGGTTAATTATTTCACATAATATGGGAAGGAAATATCTTTGGATAGTCTTAACTGATATATATGTACAATGAAACCTCCAGTTGGGGTGGCCAAATACTCAAACTTTGGCTGCAGGGCATGTCACGAAGCTAAAGCACATGTCACGAAGCTGCGGCACATTCCGCTGACGGCCTGTTGTGGGTTAATGTGTCCATATGATATGGCAAAGACGTGATTTCTGATAGCTCGTTATATGTCTTTCAACGTTACTGGTCAAATTAAGCTTTTATTTTCAATGTAGATGCTGAAAAGGAATGATTTGATAGGTATGTGCTTTAGCTTCGTGCCTTTTAAGGTACAAAGCCACGAAGCTAAAGCACATTTGGTTATAACCGGGAATGGGTTAATTATTTCACGTAGATTGGGAAGGAAACATCCTTGGATAGTCTTAACTGATATGTATCTATAATAAAACGTCCAGCTGTAGTCACCAAATACTTGAAATATGGCTATAAAGCAATATGTGCTTTAGCTTCGTGCCTTTTAAGGTACAGATTTGTACCTTAAAAGCTACGGTAGCTAAAGCACACTTGGTTATAACCGGGAATGGGTTAATTATTTCACGTAGTTTGTGAAGGAAACATCCTTGGATAGTCTTAACTGATATGTATCTATAATAAAACGTTCAGTTGTAGTCACCAAATACTTGAAATATGGCTATAAAGCAATATGTGCTTTAGCTTCGTGACTTTTAAGGTGCAAAGCCACGAAGCTAAAGCACATTTGGTTATAACCGGGGATGGGTTAATTATTTCACGTAATATGGGAAGGAAACATCTTTGGATAGTCTTAACTGATATATATGTACAATGAAACCTCCAGTTGGGGTGGCCAAATACTTCAACTTTGGCTGCAGAGCATGTAACGAAGCTAAAGCACATGCCACGAACATCGCCACATTCCGTTGACGGCCTGTTGTGGGTTAATGTGTCCATATGATATGGCAAAGACGTGATTTCTGATTTCTACGTTACTGTTCAAATTAAGCTTTTATTTTCCATGTAGAGGCTGAAAAGGAATGATTTGATAGGTATGTGCTTTAGCTTCGTGCCTTTTAAGGTACAAAGCCACGAAGCTAAAGCACATTTGGTTATAACCGGGAATGGGTTAATTATTTCACGTAGTTTGGGAAAGAAACATCTTTGGATAGTCTTAACTGATACGTATCTATAATAAAACGTGTTGTTGCGGTCGTCAAAAACTTGAAATATGCCCGTAAAGCATACATGTGCCTTAGCTTCGTGGCTAATAAGTTACAAAGCCACGAAGCTAAAGCACATTTCAGTTTGTTTCTATCTGGACTGTACCACCATATCTTATTAGCATATTTTATATTGTGATTACTAATTAATGTGCCGGAGCTTCGTATCTTTTAGCGATTACCACCTTCGCTTCATGGCAAACAATTTTCACAAATGTACGAGTGTACGTAGATTAATTAATCGCTTTATTTCGTGACAATCGACAGTTACTGAGTTAGGCTTCACTGTAAACTGTTACAGACAACAATGATCAAGATTCCAGAATCATTCAATCAACCAAAAAGTTCGAAGTTCAAAGAAAGATAAAAAAATGAAAGAACGAATTCTGTGTTACGTGTAAATTGTGATACTAAAATTCTATATGTTTCCTAGTTACCATCTTCAACTTCAACTTAAGTTCAAGGAATTTATATCTGATGGGCATACTATGGCTTTAGGTCGCCGGATGTTACTTACCAAGATGGCGAATAAACACAGCCAACAAGCGCGCCCAACATCAACATTGTTATTGTTTGTGGTTAACAGAACAGGAGAATTTGGTTGACCGATATCTCGAGCAATTATAATTCTGTCGTCAGCTTTATTATGCCGGCATTTATTGCATGCCCCAATCACGAATCAGCAGTCAACTGGACAAAACTGACCAGACTGTTCCAATATTACAAAGGGGAATTTGTTTTACTTCACCATATTTTTTTATGCAAACAAACTATTAAAATGTAAAAAAAAAGAAGCAATAATTTCAATGTTTATGAAATAATATGCCATGATCTTGTGAATTTAAACTTTATTTTGCGGGTTACCCATTTGATCGTCTGATTTTATGCGACATAGAATGAGGGTCATTCGACACGCCACCTCAGGTTAAATTTGGACTATCCCTAATTTTTTAGTCGACCGCATGCTTCCAATACTAGCTAGGCCATCATCAGAAGTACAAGTACTGGGATTTTAGCTTCACATTTCTCTTCTGATTTATACAAAAATACATTTGCTTTTTATACACTGATGTGTAAAACCGCCAACACAGCAATACAACTAAATATAGCGTGGGAACCACACAGACCAGAGACATATACTGGTATGTAGCCTGCATGGAAGTCACCAAAATAGGTAAGCATTGTTATTATTGGAATAACGTGGGCTCCCGATATGACGTATCATCGGGAACGTGGCTAGAGCTAGGGGATCCTTTGGTTATGTGGGGCTGGAGTGTCCACGTTTGAATTTCCAACTGACAGCCACTCCCACTGAACCAACTCAGACCAAAACTCACAAGCTTTGTGTAATTTCTTTTCGTAAATATAAAGAAATAACGGATATTTTAGTTAATGGATGTTCTTCAAACTACCACTGACCAAAGATGCCCGTTATTTCGTCAATAACCATCCCCTGGTGATGTCGGGGGGGGGGGGGGGGAGTGCATGTTATAGATTTAAAACTTCCCACTCGATTATATATAACGAAATAACGGGTATATTAGTTGGTGAAGTTTATTTAACCGATCACTGATCAAAGATGCCCGTTATTTCGTCAATAATCATCCCCCGGTGATTGGGGGGGGGGGGGGGGTGCCTGTTATAGATTGAACACTCCACATGCACTGGATTATATATAACGAAATAACGGGTATATTAGTCGATGAAGGTTCTTTAACCGATCACTGATCAAAGATGCCCGTTATATTTAATCAATAATCATCCCCCGGTGATGTCGGGGGGGGGGGGGGGTGCATGTTAAGATGCCCGTTATTTCGTCAATAATCATCCCCTGGTGATGTCGGGGGGGGGGGGTGCATGTTATAGATTTAAAACATCCCACTCGATTATATATAACGAAATAACGGGCATATTGGTTGGTGAAGTTTCTCTTTAACCGATCACTGATCAAAGATGCCCGTTATTTCGTCAATAATCCCCCGGTGATTTGGGGGGGGGGGGGTGCCTGTTATAGATTGAACACTGCACATGCACTGGATTATATATAACGAAATAACGGGTATATTAGTCAATGAAGGTTCTTTAACCGATCACTGATCAAAGATGTCCGTTATTTCGTCAATAATCATTACCCGGAGATGTCGGGGGGGGGGGGGGGGGTGCATGTTAAAGATTGATAACTCACTGGAGTAAATATAACGAAATAACGGATATTTTAGTTAATGGGTGTTCTTCAAACTACCACTGATCAAAGATGCCCGTTATTTCGTCAATAATCATCACCCGGTGATGGGGGTGGGGGTGCCTGTTATAGATTGAACACTCCACATGCACTGCATGGATTATATATAACGAAATAACGGGTATATTTGTCGATGAAGGTTCTTTAACCGATCACTGATCAAAGATGCCCGTTTTATTTCGTCAATAATCACCCCCGGTGATGTCGGGGGGGGGGGGGGTGCATGTTATAGATTGAACACTCCCCACTCGATTATATATAACGAAATAACGGGCAAGTCATAATGCACGTTATTTCGTATATATATATCGAACGGGGTTATTTCAATGATGCGCATGTGTAATAATATGACCGTTATTCCGTGAAATGATGCTCATGTGTAATAAGATGACCGTTATTCCGTGAAATGATACACATGTGCAATAAGATGACCGTTATTCCGCGAATATGACCTCCTAATTGTGAATATTAACGAAATAACGGGCAAGTCATAATGCACGTTATTTCGTATATAAATCGAACGGGTTTATTTCATTGGGGTTATTGCATTATGGATTACCCCCGTCAACATGTGTCTATCCTTTATGTGTTACCCCCAAAACATTCCGAGCCCCGTTTTGCTAAGCAATTTCACTCCCCAAAAGAAAACCCTTTTCTGGAAGGTTTATAGAGCCATGGGGAGATGTGGTGTATATATATACTATGGTTTTAGCCCCGTGTATTTCTTCGCTGATTTTAAATCCTTGCGGAGATCACATGTTGCATCTGTCCTGTATATATATATATACTATGGTATTAGCCCCGTATATTGTCTGTTCGTTCACAAATGGTTTAGATAGCACACGGGGTTAATACCATAGTATATGCCAGATCTTCTCCCCAAGAATCTATATAACTTCGCTGATTTTAAATCCTTGTGGGGATTAAATGTTGCGCTTCTCCTTTATATATACTATAGTATTAACCCCGTATATATGATATTAAACCATTTTTGAACTTACATAAAATATACGGGGCTAATACCATAGTATAGATACAGGACATATATATATATATGCAACATGTTACCCCCGCTCAAGGATTTCAAATCAGCGAAATAATATAGATTCTTGTGGAAATGATGTGGCATATATATATATATATACTATGGTTTCAACCCCGTATGCTATATAAACCATTTGTGAACGAACAGACAATATACGGGGCCAATACCATAGTATATATACAGGACAGATGCAACATTTTATCTCCGCAAGGATTTAAAATCAGCGAAGAAATACACGGGGCTAAAACCAGAGTATATATATACCACATCATCTCCACATATTGCCGGTCAGGTTCACCCATGCAAACAATTTATACCTGACCTATTAAGCAATAATCGCGTTTGCCAGCGGAGTGCTCTGAATGGCAAAAATATCCATCTCGCAGAGGAGTAGATTTTTACAAAGTGTAATAAGTAACTGCTTAGAAGCACGTGTAACCGGCAATAAGGAGAATCCCGTGCAGAAAACTTATCCCATTTTCAGGTTAGGTAACTCCAATAAAATGTAGCGCTATTTTCCCCGCAGGCAATTTATTGTGTTATTTGATATTAATTTGTTTTGGCAATATATAACTGGTGCTGCTCTGGTATGAACTGATGCGACACTGATTGAAGTTGCAGGGACCTTATTTGGCAATATAAAACTGGTGCTGCTCTGGTATAAACTGATGCGACACTGTTTGAAGTTACAGGGACCTTATTCGGCAATATAAAACTGGTGCTGCTCTGGTATAAACTGAGGCGACACTGATTGGAGTTACATGGACCTTATTTGGTAATATATAACTGGTGCTGCTCTGGTATGAACTGATGTGACACCGATTGGAGTTACATGGACATTATTTGGCAATATATAACTGGTGCTGCTCTGGTGTGAACTGATGCGACACCGATTGATATTACATGGACCTTATTCGGTGATATATAACTGATGCTGCTCTGGTAAGAACTGATGCAACACCGATTGATATTACAGGGACCTTATTCGGCGACATATAACTGGTGCTGCTCAGGTAAGAACTGATGCGACACCTATTGATATTACAGGGACCTTATTTGGCAATATATAACTGGTGCTGCTCTGGTATGAACTGAGGCGACATTGATTGGAGTTACATGGACCTTATTTGGCAATATAATATGATCATACGCAAGCGTAATTAACGAACCAATGCTAAAACAATCACATAGGCCGGTGTCGCATCAGTTCATACCAGAGCAGTACCAGTTATGTCGGTGAATAAGGTCCCTGTAATACGAATCGGAGTCGCATCAGTTCATACCTGAGCAGCACCAGTTATATATTGCCAAATAAGGTTCCTGTAACCCCAATCAGTGTCGCATCAGTGGGTACCAGTGCAGCACCAGTTATATATTGCCAAATAAGGTCCATGTAACTCCAATCGGTGTCGCCTCAGTTTATACCAGAGCAGCACCAGTTATATATTGCCAAATAAAGTCCCTGTAATTCCAAACAGTGTCGCATCAGTTCATACCAGAGCAAAACCAGTTATATATTGCCAAATATGGTCCATGTATTTCAAATCAGTATCGTATCGGTTCATACCAGAGCAGCGCCAGTTATATATTGCCAAATAAGGTCCCTATAATTCCAATCAGTATCGCATTTGTTCATAACAGAGCAGCACCAGTAATACATTGCCAAATAAAGTCCATGTAACTCCAATCAGTGTCGCATCAGTTCTTACCAGAGCTGCACCAGTTATATATTGCCAAATAAGGTCCATGTAGCTCCAATCACTATAGCTAGTTATGGTATAGTGTGGTCGTCGGGTTGAACCTGAATTTTTTTTCTAAAGCTGGTTTTGCTCTCATTTTGCGCGCGCACAAGTATCAGGAATAACATATCAAAAATCCGCTAAAATCCGCCTTGGGGAACAATTCAGGATTCAAGATCCATCTTCATCCGCAATTTTGTCCGAGACCGTCGTTTTGACGACTGTTTTCTGGGCCACAAATAATTGCAAATAACAAACTTCAAAAGTCGATATCTGATCGCTCTGAGCTTTGATGGGTGGGTTCCTAAACTCGAATCAAATAGTTTACCCCCCCCCCCAACGAAGCCAAAGAAATAGTATAGATAATGCATCTTTAACTAACTAATCATATAGCCAAAAATTGTTGAAACTGGTCGGTAAAAATTGAAACACAGGGGTAAATTGGAGTGTCATGGAATCGATGCCGTTGACATCAGACGTATTAGTGCCACCGCACACGCTGCGATTAAAATCGTAAGTGGGGAAAATCGCAGGAAGAAGCATCCAATGCGCATGCCCACGACAATATCGTAGCCAAATCGTAGCAATCAAGCACTGTTTGATTTTACGAGGAAAATCGTGGCGTGACTTTGGCAACGCGCGCGATCGTAGCTGTCACATGACCACTGTCGCACTGGTCATGTTGTAAATACCACGAAAATCGTAGCTGCAAAGATCGCAGCACCGTAGCGTCTGCGGGCAAGCTACGATTTCTCCACCTACGATTTTCCCCACTTACGATTTTAATCGTAGCGTCTGCGGTGGCACTTAAATGAGTACAAATTGATTATATGATAAATAAAGAGCGTTTATTATCAGCTCAGATGCAGAAATATGTTGGACAAGAGCATCGCTGGCTGGACAGTCTATATACACATGGCTAGCTAGTAAGAATAGTCACTATAGCTATCCATGCAGTGTGGTAAGCATATATAGCCAATTAAATTAGTCATTATATATAAGCTAGTCATGATAAAATTAGCTAGATCTGGCGGATAGTCTATAAAGCATACTATAGTCACTATAGCTAACCATGGTGGTAAGTCTATCTTGTCAGGTACATTAGTCACTCATGGGATCCCCTCCAGTAAGGATGGTCAGATTTTGGCAGTGAGAGAAACTACTGAAAACACACCTGTTCAAAATTGCGTACGGTCTCAAGCGAATAACGGTTTTAGTGTGTATATAGAACATATTTAATTGACCACCCGTGTATATTATGCAGCGCATATAACACAATGTTGTGAAAATAGGCGCTCTACAAATGTGAACAAGAGGTACGCTGTCGCGTGGAATTTGCCCCCGACCGTAGCAATTCGGATTAAGCATGGACGGTATCACCATACCAAATATAAGCTAAATCTGCCCAGCGGTTGCTGAACAATAATGCAAAATGTTTGTACGGACGGACAAAATTGAGTTTTCTAAGTAAAAAAAGGGCCATAACTCTGGTGAAAATGGGTGGACGAAACCCGCGCTATACATGTAGCTGTTCCCCCATGCTGCTCTATCACCATACCGAATATCAGCTAAATCTGCCCAGCGGTTGCTGAACAATAATGCAAAATGTATGTACGGACGGACGGACGTACGTACGTACGGACGGAGACGTCGACTATATACCCGCCGACTTCAAGTCGGGAGCATAATAATAATAATATAGCTAGTCATTGTGATTATTCAGTAGGCCTACATATTGACAATCATATAGATCAATATAGCTAGCAATGGTCCATAGTCTACACGCGAGTAGGTGTGCCGGCACTCACTATAGCTAACCAATGTGGTATGTCTATCTAGCCAGTTACATTAGTCACTATAGACTTAAAGGGGCAAACATGAGCAATAAAGAGCCTTAAAAATTCCTCCTTATCAGTTTGGCAGATATGTAGGAAAATTGTTACAGATGGATCGCATCTAGGACCATGGAAATGCCACGCGGCAGGCGCGTTTGACACCAACTGACCCAAAGTTACAGGATGCGACCAATAAATATAAGATCAATAAAGAGCGTTTATTTTCAGTCCAGAAGATATGTGGGGGCATTGGTGCACAACAGTAAAATGACACAGGGAATGTCACGGGATAAGTTCTGTTGACCTCAAATAATTTAAAAGTGCACTAATTATTAACAATAAAGAGCGTTTATTATCAACTTAAAATATAGATGTAACTTTATTCTCAGAGGCATGCAATAGGTGCTGATTTGAAGGGCCACTAGTAATGGGTCACACGACTAGGATATTGTCATGTGACAGGTGCCTTTGACATCGGGTTACTTAAAATGGAACCAATAAATTATATGACCAATAGAGAGCATGTATATTATCAGTCCAGAAGATATGTGAGAAATTCGGTGCACATCAGTATTTGGGCCCTAGTAAACAACCCGAATTAAATATCATATGAATTTATGATATACCCATACAATAATGATTGGACCACCCAATGGTAGGACACTGATCTCTGGAAATTGGTAGAAGGGTAAATATACCCTGGGATAGGGCCTATCATTCATTCCAATTTGGGGTTAAACATTTAAGGGCCCATCACAGAACATGTCTATGTGCCTATATCTTTGGATTCGGGGCATATATGGTTGTTGGGACATATTTGGACCCTCCTGCATCTGGACATGACTCAGGTATAGTCGACGTAGGTTTACTCTGCACGGGCCCCAATTTGTGGTTCACTATTTTAAGGGCCCATCATAGAAAATGGGTATGTGCCTATATCATTGGATTCTGGGTATATAATATCGATGCTGGGACATATCTGCCCAGAATCCAACAATAAGGCACATACCCATTTCCTATGATGGGCCCTTAAAATGGCAAACCCAAAATCGGAGCCCATGCAATGTAATCCTAAATCAACTATTCCCGCGTCACATACGGATGCATGAGGGTCCAAATATCTCCCAACATCGATATCATATGCCCAGAATTTAAAGATATAGGCACAAACACATTTTCTATGATGGGCCCTTAATTGTTTTAACCCCAAATTGGAGCCTGTGCTGTGAAAACCTAAGTCAAATATACCTGAGTCATGTACAGATGCAGGACGGTCCAGATATGTCCCAACATCCATATTATATGCAAGGATCCAATGATATAGGCACATAACAAATTTCTATGATGGGCCCTTAAATGTTTGAACCCCAATATGGAGCCCATGCAGCGAAAACCTAAGTCAACTATACCTGAGTCTTGTGCAGATGCAGAAGTATCCAAATATGTCCCAAAATCCATATTTTATGTCCTAAATCCAAAGCTATAGGCACATGTCCATTTTCTGTGATGGGCCTTTACATGTTTGAACCCCAACTTGGAGCCCGTGCAGTGAAAACCTAAGTCAACTATACCTGAGTCATGTACAGATGCAGGACGGTCCAGATATGTTCCAACATCCATATTATATGCCAGATTCCAATGATATAGGCACATACCATAGATCAAAATTTAAGGACCCACAATAGAAAAGGTGTATGTGCCACATACACCTTTTCTATTGTGGGCCTTTAAATTTTTGAACCCCAAATTTGAGCCCGTGCAGTGTAAACCTAAGTTAACTATACCGGAGTCATGTCCAGATGCAGGAGGGTCCAGATATGTCCCAACATCCATATTATATGCCAGAATCCAAAGATATAGGCACATAACAATTTTCTATGATGGGCCCATAAAATGGCGAACCCCAAATTTTTAGACCGTGCAGTGTAAACCTAAGTTAACTATACCTGAGTCATGTCCAGATGGAGGAGGGTCCAGGTATCCATAGTATATGCCCAGAATCCAAAGAATAGGCCCTACTCATCGGGTATATTTGACCTTATGCCAATTTCAATCGGTTAGTGTACCCACGGTTGGATGATCCAATCATTGGGTATATTATAAATTCATATGATCATTTAATTAAAGTTGTTTAGTCTGGATACTTTTGTGCACAGATTTTCTCACATATCTTCTCGGCTGATAATAAATGCTCTTTATTGATCATATAATTTACTAGTCTCCTTTTAAGTGACCTGATGTATAAGGCGCCTATCACATGACATTACCCTGGTAATTTGACCAGGGTAATGTGACAAATCTGCACAAAATACTAGTGGACCTTCAAATCAGCACTTATTGCATGCCTCTCCGGAAAAAAAATACATCTATATTTTAAGTTGATAATAAACGCTCTTTATTGTTAATTATTAGTGGCCGCTTTAAATTATTTGAGGTCAACAGAATATATATCGTAAAATTCCCCGCGTCATTTTACTTTTGTGCACCAATTTCCCCACACATCTTCTGGACTGATAAAAAACGCTCTTTATTGATCATATAATTTATAAGTCCCATTTTATGTGACCTGATGTAAAAGGCGCATATTAGATGGCATTATCCTGGTCATGTAACCAATCTGCATCAATTACTAGTGGCATTGCAAATCAGCACCTGTTGCATACCTCTCTGGATAAAGTTAAATCTATATTTTAAGTTGATAATAAACGCTCTTTATTGTTAATTAATAGTGCCTCTTTAAATTATTTGAGGTCAACAGAACTTATCCCGTGACATTCCCCACGTCATTGTATTTGTGCACCAATTCCCCAACATATCTTATGGACTGATAATAAACGCTCTTTATTTACCATATAGGCTTAATTTATTTGCCCCACCTTTAAGTTTAGGTCATCTGGTGTCAAATGTGTCTATCGCATGACATTCCAATGGTCAGTCAAAGATGCTCTTGTCTCACATATCTTCTGCATCTGAGGTGATAATAAACGCTCTTTATTGATCATATAATTTACTTGTACCCCTTTATAAGTTGTCTGGGGTCAATGACACATATTCTATCACCTTACATGTGTCAATTTGTCCATGTCTGTCAATTTTCACTGACCAGATTGCAACCATTTTGATTATGTAATTAGTTATTTAGGTTACTTAATTATTAGTTCCCTTTTAATTCCTCCCGGCTATATAAGCCGGGCAAATGAACAAACAGACAAATAAAATTGAGTTTTATTAGTACAAATACCAGAACAAGAATCTTAAGCATTTCCCATGTCAAGTTCTAAAGTCTATGGTTTCTGTGAGCACCTTTAATATTTAGTCAAACTGTGCCACAAGCTGCAAAACAGTGTTCAGTCCCCTCACTTCGCCATTGGCTTGGCCACAGGTGAAGGAACATAGAAATCGAATATATAAAGACTTTAAATATCCGATTTCTATGTGAAGGAAGACAGACTAAAAATAGAATTATCTCCCTTATAAAACCTCTTCTATCGCCTTCTTGCTTGTCGGTTACATATGCTTATAAACAGCTACTTATTACACTTTGTAAAAATCTACTCCTCTGCGAGACGGATGTCCAAGCCTCTGAATGTGTACTCGCTGAGCGGATTAGTAATTATCCCTGGGGGCGTTACCGATAAAGCAGTCTGTCGCGTCGCCCAATCTTTCGCCCGAGATGACTGCGCTGTGAACTCGACACTTGCCTTGACTGGCTGGCGACCTAAAGCCATAGTATGCCATCTGATGAGGATTCTGGTGGTGTTGTGAACACAACAGCACAATGCGTGCTCCTGGAGGCATTTTTCTCCAAATCCAAGATTTTTTTAAAGGTAGGTCTGTTTGCTCACAGTTACTGGACATAAAGTCCCAAAAATAAGGTTTTAATCGAGTTTAGAAATCGGTATATAAGGATACCGATTTCTAAACTCGATTAAAACCTTATTTTTGGGACTGTATGTCCAGTAACTGTGGTTTGCTTTAAATTAAAAATTAAATTTTGATTATTATTTCATTTAATCATTTTTCATCATTTGACAATTTGTCGTGGTCATTCGTTGAGTCATCAGTGTCACAGTCAGTGTGTTTGTCGTCATTCGTGTTTGGTTGTCGTCTGTCGTTTTTCGGTAGTTTGTCGTCATGTTTATTGTTGGTCGTTTGTTTTCATCCTTTGTTCAGGGTGACTTCACGGGAAGTGTAGCACGAAAAGTGCCAAATGCACTCAAAAATGAAATTTCTTCAATCACTTTCGTTTTGTTTTTATTTTGTAGCTGGAATACAGGGAACACATCTCCACAAAATTTATAGCATGGGAACCATTGTTTAAAAAGTTACATCATACCATAAATATGGCATCACTATAATATCTTTAATTAAAGATGAAAAAACAGCAGCAGTAAACAGGGAATTCAACTAAAAATTTCAGATCAGATCTCATTTACCACAATATGTCTCAAGCTGCAGAGGAGAGCTTCTAAAATATAACAGTTTTTACACAAATGAAAATTTTTATACGGTTCCAAAGTTATTCCACTTTAAGTGTTTGGAAGTGATCATATTTTGTCAAAAGCCTTGCTGTTACTTATGACAAATTTGAATAAAGTGTTAAAAATAACCCAAAAACACTACTTTTGTGTGCCTTCTACAAATTAAAAGTCCACAGAATTATAAAAAATACTTGAAAGGTTTTTGAGAAATTTGATATGTGTTCCCAAGTGATATATATTGCACTGGTGATTACAGGTGTTTTTCCTCCGATATATGACCTCAATGCATATTGTCAAAAATCGTTCAGGAAAGGACATTTTTTTAAACAATGATAAATCAACTTTTTTACATTACTAGTGTGTTACATACTAAACTTTCTGACAGTTATGTCTGTCATGCCATCTAATGCCATTATTAAAATTTACTTTCCTTGTTAAGGTGGCTGGTAATGAGAAAATTTCAGAAAAACCCATGTTCTGGAAAGGACATTTTTTAACGGAATTTTCGCCATCACTAATCAAAGAACTAAAAAAATCACTAATTTTTAATCAGAGAAATAATAGCACATCTATATTAGATATCATATCCTTATTGTTGAAAATACACCATATGTGACATATTTAATGGTGTTTTCTTCAATACTGGCTGTAGTTGATTTGATTTTGGTGTTTTTAAATTTTTTTTTAACGGAATATCTCCAAAATAAAAAAAATTGACATAAAATTACATATTTTTGACATTTTTACATGAAATTTTCACTAATAATAACAGAATGTCTTAGATTATAATTACTGTATGAAACTTGTTTCCGTTGTACTATATATTTTCTTATAATCACCTTATTATTGAGACAATTTCCTGTTTGGCACAGAGAAAATGGCAAAAAAATGCACATTTCTGGTCATAAAATTGCAAAAAATAGTCATATTCAGCTGAAATTTGCTGCGCCGGTCACATAAATATACCTTTATATGATAAAAATGAATGGTAGGTTGGTCATACACTGAACATGAATTTAAGGGAGATATGTGTCCAATTCCTTCATGCTACACTTCCCGTGAAATCACCCTTCATTTGTCATCAGTCGTGATTTTTGTGGCAAGTACACCGCAGCCCAAATGTAGTTAGCCAGTGGAGCCGCGGTGTACAATGTAGTGCATTTCGGCCGCAGTGGCAATGCTAACTGCACCGTGGTAAAGTGGAAACTTGTTTTGTCCAGCAGGGTACATTATATCCCGTAGATTTGGACTAGGATTACCTAAGCACAAACCAGGCGAAAAAAAAATACATGTACTGTAGGTTACACATAATTTTGAAACCTGCAGGCCTGGATCGATGTGTTTGTCATCAAGACATTTTTCGTCATCGATCATTCGACATCGTGTTCATCTTTGGCTGTTTGTTTTTCGTCATCAGTAATTTTTCGTCATCGATTGTTCGACATCGTGTTAGTCGTTGGCCATTTGTTTTTCGTCATCAGTCATTTTTTGTCATCAGTCGGTATTTTTCTTCGTTGTTGTTTGTTGCCATTTGCCATCGTCATCCTCGCCATTTATCTGTCATTTGCCACCATTCGTCAGCCGGTGTGTTTTTTCGTTAGTTGTTTTTTCGGAAATTCTGTCTGTGTGTGGGACCACTCAACTGCGGTGCGGTTAGCATTGCCACCGCGGCTGAAATGCAACTACACCGCTGCGCCACCGGCTAACTACAGTTGGGTCGTGATGTAATTGCCATTCGGCATGGTGTATTTGCCACAGTGTACTTTCATCAAATTGAAAAAAAGACAATACAAACCAGAAATCTAACCACGGTGTACATGCCATTCGACCGTGAGGGTAGTTGCCTTTCGGCCGCAGTGAACTTGCTGTTTGGCCGCAGTGTACTTGCCGTTCGGCTGCGGTGCTCAACTGCAGTTACAAACTCTGACACCGCAGCCGAACAGCAAATACACTGCGGTGCCAATGGATACTTGTTTTGTCCAGCGGGGTTCATGTATTGTATGTCTACTTTGATCCCGGAAATGGGCGGGTCCAATTTCATGAGTGACCATGTCCTTGACCATGACCTCGCTCATATACATGTAGGTATATGCTCATATACTATAGGCATGTGTCTGGACCTCAACCAATCGATTGGTACATGTACATGTACATTGTATGCACGGTAGGCTCCTTTCATCCTGGAAACAATATGGGAGGTCTAATTTCACATGTGACTGTCCTTGACATTGACCTACCGGTAGCGCACATATACACTCATCGGTTTCTGGACCTCGACTGATCGTTTTTCCACTGACCAGATGCTGTATATTTTGTCCAAACGGAGGCGATCATAGAGAAATCCCTAAATAGCGCGGACAAAGTCAGGTACATCATTTGGTCTATTATGTTATATTTTAGAACTTCGTCTCTGTGTGTTATAGACTTGAAAACTGCACGACTGATCGGACTCAAATTTGGTATTAATGTACCAAAGGCCTACTTTGATCCCGGGAACTATATGGGTGGGTCCAATTTCATATGCGACTGTGTCCTTGACTGCGACCTCGATATATACTCATACATTGTACATGTATACCGGTTGGCAACGTTGTTCCCTAAAGAGCCCGGATGAAGTCAGGCACATCAGCTAAGTGTACCGGTACAGACTTTCATTTTTGAGGCGCGCGATCGCTCTTGCGCACCATCGCACGGCTAAAACTGAAAACCAGCGAGCGATTGCGCACCTAGGCCAAATACAGAGAGCGAACCTGATAACGCTATTATCAGTGTCTACCCAGACGAGGTCACACGGTGTGACGTGTCAAATGCAATATCTGTCTGAGACTGAATGATTCGAAGCTAAAAATACATTTCTATGTACCGGTATGGCTTATGACGTCACATAAATTCCTCGAAAATCAAATCGAGACCACGTGGCCGGGAGATGTTGATATTTATTCTGTCAGCTTGGAATCTGAGTATTAAATTGATTCCTTATTAATAATTATGAATTACATTTAATATAGGAGCATGTAGAATATAAAACATAGTGTGTAACATTCACTTGTGCTTATGGATAGTGGATTAAGCAGTGTTAAACCATCAAAGAGATTCACTGGACATCGATCGTGAGTAAATAAACAAATTGAATTTACGCGGCATTTATGAATGTATTTCCGCTGTTTATTTTATCTTGATAGAAACCGCGCGCCTGGCCAAAACCCAGCGAGCGGGACTCTGCGCGCCTACATTTTCTAAAAATGAAAGTCTGCCGGTATATGTGTACATGTACATATGTACATGTAATAAGTAATAATTTAGAAATAACAGTTACCAAATTATGAAAATGTCCTCATTAATATCCTAATAGTATACATGTAGAATAATGATCATATTAAGAATGCGTTATTTTCCGCAAAACACTTTGTGTGAGCGGAACGTTTGTATATATACAGCATGTAAATAGTGAGCGATAAGCAAAACACCGTGGCGATTGATTAGGTTGAGAGTGATTCATGGTGACCCATTCAACACCAAAATCTGAGATTTAGCTTATTAAATGGCTATACCGGTAATGCGGTATGTTGTAAATAAGTTCATGATTCCACTGAATTGTAGGGGCTATGAATCATTGCTGCCGTATCGTAGCGAAAATTTTATATAACCCTTTCTTTACTAAATGGATTCTCCCACCAAGTAAAAAAGAATTTATTTGAATGATCTATTATTCATTCAGAGGGGTGTTCAGGAAATGCAGATGACAGCAGATGACAACAGACTAACAGATAAGACATACATGTACATGTGTAGAAGGATATCTATTAATTGGTTGGAAATGTTCGAACTTTACTCATATGTTTGGACTGATCATAACCATGATTTTAATGCTGGGTTTGAATAGTTCACTAGATGGGCAATGTCCGTTACTACGGTAGTAACCCGGCTATTGGTGACTATATACGATTACGAATATATTAATCCAAGTTCTAGCATGGTATTTGTGTGACGACACAGACATTTCTCCGAATGGTGTAGCACATGCAGTACCCTGTACGGTACATCCTATACTTATTGTAACATTGAACTTAATGATCAACTTGGTGGTTGCTCCAGTACGTGTCACGTACGATCATATTATATTTAAGCGTTTATGTCAGCAACACATACACCCTCGCTCCATATCATAGCGTTCTTCAGCTTCGCACCCAATAACATTTTCGTCACTATATCAAAGACCGTTTATGCCCGCGCACACTATATATACGGACGTTCGCAAACACAATTTAGTGTTACTATATCGGTGGTCTCCGCCCACACACCATTTCAACGTAAAACAAACAGTGCGTCTCCATTAACGCGTAAACTATTTAGTTTTACCATCGGGAACCTCAGGCCCGCGTAAAAATATAGTCATTATATTTCAGGTCCTTCAGACAAACGCACAACGTTTAATGTTGATATATATCATGCGGTCTATTGGCCGCGTTCTCTATTACCATTTATGTCAGTGGCCTCACGCCCTCAATCCCTCATATATACATTTCGTGTATATATAGTGTTCCACCGTATCCATGCATGTACACATCATAACCATCGGTACAATCGAACACCTTTATATGCGTTAACAAAATTAACATTACAAATTCCCTGCTCACATCCACAAGCATCTATATGGGGGATATAAAATAACATTTTCTTCATACATATTAAATAGACGGGGCGCGTCATATAAACATTTCAATAACATTACTAACATTTGTTATAATCTTTGAGTCTATACAATGTATATAAATATATATATACCACCGCCAAACATAGTCACTTTTCGCGTTTTAAGCTTATTTTCAATCGAATGTCCATCGATGAATTCACGAATTCAAGCTGTCCATTCGTCTACGTTGTTTTGCTTTTGTTATACACCACCACAACATAGATCCCCGTAATTTGGTTCCAAATACACCATGATCAAATATCAGATGTATCGTATCTGCAAAGCAAATTTTATTCACAATGTACCATACAACCTTCCTCAAAATTACGATATGTATATACACACATATATAATATGTATATATATACAATCGGTTCATTCCCAATTTCCTCAACAATACAACTTCATTATTTTCAAAAATATATGATATATAGAATCGTGCATATACACCTCTGTTAGAATACATATGTATGCACATGTTCTCTAAATTCAGGCAACCTGTACCTCCGTCGGGGGATAAAATGGATTGGTGTCTACCTAAATTTCTTAAAACTCCGGTTCTAATTTGGGGCTCTTCTAACGTTTCCAATATTTATGTTGATCCACCCGCTAACGCCACCGTGGTATCATACCCGGGCGGCTCTCTTAAGCATTTCAGGAGCATGCTCAACCGACTACTTTCGCGGAATCACAAGGAAATGGCGATCGAAACCATCATTCTCAACATGGGGATCAACGACCGAGACAGCTGGAAACAGGACCGAAACAACAAGAAAGACGATGGCAGCACAGTAATGGGCGTTTTCAGCAATTTGGTATCGCATATCGGTAAAGTGTTCCCTAATGCCAAAATTCTCTTTCAGGAAATCAATTTCTCTTCTGAGTTATATTGCAGGGAACAAACTGTCATCCAAAGCCTCAACGAAAAGGCAAAGAAAACCAGATGGTGCTTCCATTCAATGTTAGGTGATGACTCACATTCAATGATACTGTGAATGGCTTTGATTTCTTCAAGAAGTTCAAGTCTGGAAATAGTGTGTCTGACATTTACATAGTGAGGTCCCCAGATGGTGAGTTTAGTGTTGCTACCCCATACAGCATGCTAGCATCACCAAATACACCCGCCAGGGACCTAATTCTGCTTAGTCCTCATCTTCTGGGAAGTATCCTAAGTATCAAATTGACAGTTTGATTTAGTCACTTTTTCCACCTGTTCAGTTTCAATGTCCCCCTAATTTGCAGAAGATAAAATGCATAATTGAGGTGCCCAATGGGTGTGTATCACCAACTTCAACTGTAGGACTTCATTGATTTAGTAACTTTTTTCCACCTGTTCAGTTTCAATGTCCCCCTAATTTGCAGAAGATAAAATGCATAAATATTATTGTTTTAATCACCACTTATCCAGATGAAATCATACGACTAATATTCAAAGAAAAATGTGGGGGGGGGGGGGGGTATATATTGGATTAAATTTGTCTTCTATCTGGCATTTGCAGAATGAGGTCCCCAGAGGGTGAATTTAGTTATGCTACCCTGCACAGCAGTCTAGCATCACCAAATACACTAGCCAGGGTCCTCATTCTGCTTAGGCCTCATCTTCTGGGAAGTATATAGGCACTTAAATTGACATTTTTACTTACTTTAGCCCTTCTGTTTAGTTTCTATATCCCCTAATTTGTGAATATAAAATGCATAATTGAGGTGCCCAATGTGCACCACATCACCAACTTTAACTGGAGAACTTCAATCTAATGCTATGTCTCCCATAGCAGTTGAGGCCTACACAGAATGAGGTCCACAGAGGGTGAATTTGGTGATGCTAGCCCGCATTACAGGATTGTGTCATTAAATTCGCCCTTTGGGGACCTCATTCTGCAAATGTCAGACAATTTGTTCAGGCTTGTCTGTTCGAATATTATGTTCTTAACCACCAGTATCCAGTTGAACTCATTATACCCTGATTTTGCAAAGAAAACTTGGGGGGGGGGGGGGGGGTATATTGGATTGAATTTGTCAGTCTCTATGTCAGACTGTTCTCCCATCCATCCATCTGTCATTATGTCTCTATCCGTCCATCAATTATTTTCTTCTCCAGATACATATTAAAGACCAAATGGGTTTATATATTTAGGTGTGGATGTCCCCCAGGTGACTCACATTCAGATTTGTTCAAATGAGTTCATCAGGTCAAATAGGTGAGAAGTCAGGGCCATAACTCTTTCCTTCCATAGTAATTCTTAAAACAATTTCTTCTAAAAAAATATTTGGCCGATTTAGCTTATATTTGGTACAGAGATACCTTGGGTGACTGGGGTTCAGATTTGTTCAAATGGGGTCACTGGGTCAAATAGGGGCAGAGCCAGGGACATAACTTAAAAAAAAAAAATTTAATGTTTGCATTTTGACCTTTAATTTTTGTTTAGGACACATCACAGCCTCATATTTCTTACCTAGATTTTTCTTAGCATGTTCTTCATCTGTATGGATTTTGGTATTGTTTATTTAACCCCTTCCACTCTTGTTTTGATATAGAATTCATCCAAGACAGGATTACTCAAACATTTTTCATCTTATCAACACCAAATTTGGTATATGAATTTTTGACACTTATATACAGATCAAGTTAAAATATGGGTTTGATCAGATATATTTTAACAGAGTTATGGCCCTTTATAATTCAGACCTCTTTGCTATGCACTATTAATTTTTAAGAGAACACTGAAGCCTGTATTATTGAAAAAGCCAATTTATCATAGTGTGGTCACCCGATACTCTTTCTTCAGACTGCTTGCTTCAGACCAGTTTACCATCTGTCATTACACATGACATTAGCTAAACAACTATTCTACCAGAGTCTACAATGAATAGTCCATTGTTCATATCTCCAAGCCTGGACATAGTGTGTCTGACATTTGCAGAATGAAGTCCCCAGATGGTGAATTTAGTGTTGCTACCCCATACAGCAGGCTAGCATCACCAAATACACCCTCAATTACCTTATTCTGCTTAGGCCTCATCTTCTGGGACAATTGTTTTAAAACATGTTTTAAAATTTGAAAAAAAGTGACACCATTATATATATATAACATCTGCAGAGTTATGAAACTTTACTCTTTAATGAAATTATGGAAACATTCCACCCTCCCCCACCCACTCCCTCCCACATGGCCCAGGCCCAACCCTGCCATCAACCAACATCCCTTCCAAGCCATATCACCTCTCAATTTAATACCTCTTCTCACCACAGAGGCATATATATCTGTAAAGGTACAGGTCATTAATTATATAAACTGGCCAGATGACATGTATTATTCTAATCTAAACATATCTGTAGCAATTTAACAACAAACTGGTGCTTCCATTCAATGTTGGGTGATGACTGACATTCAATGATACTGTGAATGGCTTTGATTTCTTTAAGAAGTTCAAGTCTGGAAGTAGTGTGTCTGACATTTACATAGTGAGGTCCCCAGATGGTGAGTTTAGTGTTGCTACCACATACAGCATGCTAGCATCACCAAATACACCCGACAGGGACCTAATTCTGCTTAGTCCTCATCTTCTGGGAAGTATCCTAAGTATCAAATTGACAGTTTGATTTAGTCACTTTTTCCACCTGTTCAGTCCCCCTAATTTGCAGAAGATAAAATGCATAATTGATGTGCTCAATGGGTGTGTATCACCAACTTCAACTGTAGGACTTCATTGATTTAGTAACTTTTTTCCACCTGTTCAGTTTCAATGTCCCCCTAATTTGCAGAAGATAAAATGCATAATTGAGGTGCTCAATGGGTGTGCATCACCAACTTCAACTGTAGGACTTCAATATTTTCCTTGGTTTTATTGGCCATTGAGGCCTAATCAGATTGAGGATGAATTTGGTGATGCTAGCCTGCCTTACAGAATATTGTCATTAAATCCACATTTTTGGGACCTAATTCTGCAAATGTCAGACATACTAAATTCAGGTTTGGCCATTTCATATTATTGTTTTAATCACCACTTATCCAGATGAAATCATACGACTAATATTCAAAGAAAAATGGGGGGGGGGATTAAATTTGTCTTCTATCTGGCATTTGCAGAATGAGGTCCCCAGAGGGTGAATTTAGTTATGCTACCCTGCACAGCAGTCTAGCATCACCAAATACACTAGCCAGGGTCCTCATTCTGCTTGGGCCTCATCTTCTGGGAAGTATATAGGCACTTAAATTGACATTTTTACTTACTTTAGCCCTTCTGTTTAGTTTCTATATCCCCTAATTTGTGAATATAAAATGCATAATTGAGGTGCCCAATGGGTGCACATCACCAACTTTAACTGGAGAACTTCAATCTAATGCTATGTCTCCCACAGCAGTTGAGGCCTACACAGAATGAGGTCCCCAGAGGGTGAATTTGGTGATGCTAGCCCGCATTGCAGGATTGTGTCATTAAATTCACCCTTTGGGGACCTCATTCTGCAAATGTCAGACAATTTGTTCAGGCTTGTCTGTTCGAATATTATGTTCTTAATCACCAGTATCCAGTTGAACTCATCATACCCTGATTTTGCAAAGAAAACTTGGGGGGGCGGGTATATTGGATTGAATTTGTCAGTCTCTATGTCAGACTGTTCTCCCATCCATCCATCTGTCATTATGTCTCTATCCGTCCATCAATTGTTTTCTTCTCCAGATACATATTAAAGACCAAATGGGTTTATATATTTAGGTGTGGATGTCCCCCAGGTGACTCACATTCAGATTTGTTCAAATGAGTTCATCAGGTCAAATAGGTGAGAAGTCAGGGCCATAACTCTTTCCTTCCATAGTAATTCTTAAAACAATTTCTTCTCAAGAACCATCTGGACTATTTAGATTATGTTTGGTATGGATGGTCCTTCGGTGACTGGGGTTTAGATTTTTTCAGATTTGGGGTCATTTTAGGAAAATCAGTTCAGTTCAACTCTTAAAATCTAATGTCTGAAATGACCAAATGAATGGATCTCATAGATGGGGATTCACGTTTGTTCAAATAGGGGCGGAGATACGAGATTTAATTACCAACCAGCCACCCTACCCGTGCTCCGGTGGAGCTATAGTCATCACTCCTCGTCCGTCCATCGTCTGTCCGTCCATCCGTCCGACAACAATTATTTGAACATCTCCTCTGGAACCATAAGACCAAATGGGTTCATATTTGGTGTGGATGTTCCCTAGGCGATTCTCATTCAGATTTGTTCAAATGCGGTCACTGGGTCAAATAGTTGCGAAGCCAGGGCCATAACTCTTTCCCACCATAGTAATTCTTTTAAACATCTTCAGAACAATAAGACCGAATGGTTTCACATTTGGTGTGGATGTTCCCTAGGTGACTCACATTCAGATTTGTTCAAATGAGTTCACTTGAAATAGTTGCGAAGCCAGGGCCATAACTCTTTCCCTCCATAGTATTCTTAAAGTGACTTCTTCTCAAATACCATCAGGCTATATGGGTTCATATTTGGTATGAAGGATCCTTGGGTGACTGGGGTTCAGATTTGTTCAAATCAGGTCACTGGGTCAAATGTGGGCGGGGCCAGGGACATAACTCCAAATTTTTTGTTTTAGATGTAACTCTTTAGATATCTACTTCTTTTAAAGTGATTATGAAAAGTTCTGACTGTTGTGGTCTCCAGAGTCCCAGTCTTATCAGTCTTTGAAGTCTGGTGAGCGACCCCACAGTCATTGACTGTCTTGTCTTAGATGTATTGAATTCTCATGATGAAACCATTAAACAATTTCGGAAACCAGTATTGATTTCCTTGATTTAACTGTTTTCAAAGGGCCACAATTCCATTCCACTAATGTACTAGATACCAAGTTGTATACCAAACCAACAGATTCTCATCAGCTTCTACATCGTAAATCATTTCACCCACCAAAAGTTTTCAAAGGGCTAATCAAATCACAAATCATTCGATATCACAGAAACTGCACGAACAGAATCGACCTAAATTCAGCTTGTTCGACATTATTCCAGGCTTTGCAACCGCGCGGGTACTCCAAGCGATTACTCCGCCAAGTAAAGTCCGAAACCATAAAATAAATAGAATCATTGAGCCAGGACCCGGTGCCAACCGAGCCGAGTAGAATTCGGCATAATCGGCTGACGCTGGGCGATGGAACAGTTTCATTCTGCAACAAGGAAAAATGTTACATAAACAGAATGAAATACATGACCCTCGGTGGGGTTTTCACAAGCGAACAAACCCGCATATCTTATCAAATGAGAGGACAATTTGATTGTGATACAGAGAATGTTATTTACCTGATCACCTGCAAAAAATGTCGTTTACAATATGTGGGTCAGACACAAAACGCACTTCGCTCACGAATGACCAACCATCTCTCAGATATTCGATTAGATAATGATTTTAGTGTTGCAAACCATTTTAATTTACCTGATCATGATGTAAGATTCCATTTCAGCTTTCAGCCAATCGAACAAACACCAATACTAACCGAGGAGAATGAAACCAAATCGAAGCGCTTGGAACGCGAAAATCATTGGATGGGCGTTCTCAAAACATATCATCCTTTTGGAATGAATCAAGACTACATTGGGACTCGTCAGAAACACCTGTGCTTCCCGCTATTGTTCAATCGCAGAAATGTTGAAATCGCAAGCATTTACAAACGCAATTTCACAGAATTAAACTCTCAATTACCTGAAATTCTCGACAAACGAGTGATTATAGCTTATAGAAAGAATCCGAGTTTACGCGACATGCTTGTTAGATCAAAATTGCGTCATGTTCAAACATAATCAGCAGTACCTCTCATAATCCTTCATGTCTCAATGACAAACCTTAAACTCATTAGCGAGTTCCAAAGATTCATTTACGTAAGAAATCGCGCCCGCGACCTGAGCCCGTGCATACTTAATTTTTTCACAAAAACACACACACACACACACACACCCCCACACACACACACACACACACACACACACACACACACACACACACACACACACACACATATATATATATATATATATATATATATATATATATATATATAACTATGTATAGTAATCTTTAGGAGGACCATTGACCATCATTGGGCGGACTGCGACATTATGCAGACGAAATCCGGTCTGCCTAATTTTTGCATGCCAGTCACAACTAGTTATCTGTTAACACCTCTCCTTGTTCAACCGATTTAGGTTGTCTTTTGCCTATAAAATGATGGGATTGAAAAAATTGTTGTTAAGAGCATTTCAGTCAGGGGGGGGGGGGTCGGAAAAAAATTTCAGGCACGTATGGCATTTTTTCCCTTTCGATCATTTTTTGTACCCACCCACCCCCACCGCCAATTCTTTTTCCGTTTTCGGCAGTTTTTTCCGACCATTTTTTGACACCCACCCCCCCCCTTTTAACACTAAAACAGAGATTTGCGGGGGGAAATTCAATGTAAACAGCTGTATATGAATTTCTGTGCATACTATTTATCATGGATGTTAACATGGACATGTAAATAGGAATGAGTAATTTTGAGGTCATTCGGCCAAAAAAACATGGCTGCCAGCGGCCATCTTGGATTTTAAAATTTGCAACAAAATACAACACGATAACTGCCTGCAGTCAGTTTACCAGTTAGAATTACATTATTTCTCTCATTCAAACTGATTCAAAGTGGTTTTGAAGCCCAACTCATTGCCAAAACACTAAAAACAAGCAGGAATTTTTTTTTTTAGTTGCGGAAAAAATTGCTTGTTGGTGGCTTTGACCACCCACCCACCCCGGCATACGTGCCGGAAGAAATTTTTTCACCCCCCCCTGTTTCAGTCCCGATAATTTTCAGACATGTATATTCAATCAATATATAGTTTCATCAGTGTGCGGTCTTTTTTCAATCCCGAAATTTGTACTCAATTTCGATGTATGCACCAGATTTCTCGATGTTCTAATAACATTTGGCCAGTTATCTCCTTTTTTGCTGCATCCTATACATCTTTAGGAGGACCTTTGGCCATCATTAGGCGGACAGTGTAAAGCCACATCGTTCATTGAACAGTTATGATCGTAGAGTTAAGTCGTGTCGTTTCTTGTTTTCTCTTATATTTATACATGTACTATGTAGTTTTGATCAATTAACATTTAACATGGTATCCCTGGCGACATTTAATGTCACTGGCATTAAGGGGTCCGCATTATACTTGGGCCAGCTGTTTGATCGCCATAAAATTGACATATGTGGTATTAGTGAGCATTGGCTACCACACAAAGATCTTCAGTTTCTCAACTCAATTCACAAGGATTATGAATCTTTTGGAGTAAGCGATTATTCAAAACGGCTTGCTGTACAGCGAGGTAGAAACAAAGGTGGCGTAGCATTTCTCTGGAAAAAAACCTTGTCACATAGGATATCTCCAGTTCCTATTGAGGATGACCGTATAATTGGCATCCAGTTTAATTTGGGAAACAGCAAATTTGTATACATATTTCAAGTATATTTGCCGTCCACTAATAACTCTTATGAATATTACGAACAATGTATGGAAAACCTTGAAGTCATAACATGTCAATATTCTAGCTTGGGAATCGTCGTAGCTATGGGTGACTTTAATAGTGACCTATCAAGAAACGACGATAGATCTGATTGTTTCGGTGCATTCCTCTCAAAGAGACAACTTATTTCTGTTAACACTACAATCGAATGCAAAGGTTTAAAATTTACGCATGTGCCTTATACTGGGGGTACCTCTTCTGTTATTGATCATATACTTATTCCATGTACCATGATTCATGATGTAATTGAATGTGAAATTCCTGACGACGATTGCCTCAATGTTTCTAATCACAGACCTGTTAAAGCGATCATCTCGTTTGCTTTCCCCATAGGCTCGTTATACGCAACCAATGAAACACGGGATAATTCCAAGTTCAATTGGAAACGGGTTGGTGCTGATAGCGCTTTGAAATTAAAGTATGAACAATGCATAGCCGAACTAAACAAAGAATCTCCTTCGATAATTGTTAGGTCAAAAAGTGATGTTGATATTTTATATGGAAATTTAGTGGAACTTGTTGTGCGAGCTTCTGACCTAACGGTACCAAAGAAAAAGTTTAAAAAATTTCTCAAACCGTTTTGGAATGCTAATCTGAAAATTCTCCATAAGCAAATGAAATTGATGCGTAGTAAATGGATTGCGGATGGTCGTCCGAATACTCAGATTGCAGATTCGTACAATCAATACAAGAATGCGAAGCGTGAATTTAGATGCGAATATCGGAAATGCTCAGAAGCTTTCTTATCAAAGTCGAACGATGACATAGACAAGTCTGCTGAAATTGATCAAGATCTGTTTTTCAGACTGTTTAATGCCAAGCGTAAGCAAGCAGGAAGCCATGGGAATAACGTATTTGTATATAATGGAAAGGTTGTCCGTGATTCTGCCGAAGTAGCTGAATCGTGGATTGAGTATTACGCGAACATGTTCTCGAAACCAATTAATAACGAATTGTTTGATAATGATCACTTCGACGGGGTGACATCCAAAATAGATAGTATTCTCTCATCTACAAGTACTGATAACACTGACGCAGTGACTATGTACCCAGTTACGCCTGAAGAATTCCGCCGTCTCGTTAGTACTCTGAATGTGGGCAAAGCATCTGGAGATGATCGCTTGAATTATGAACACTTTATTTATGGTGGTGATATACTGGCAAAGAAAACATGTCTATTATTCAATATGATGATAAAATTCGAACATATTCCATGTAAAGCAAAGCGTGGCGTGATAGTCTCTTTATATAAGGGAAATCCAAAGCCTAAAGACTCTTTTGATAGCTATCGTGCTGTAACGCTCATGCCCGTCATGTATAAAATATTTGAAAAACTTTTGCTATGTCGCATACAAGACCATGCACCATTTGTAAATGCAACTCATCCATTGCAAAATGGTTTTCAGGCAAAAGTAAGTTGTGTAATGTCATCTTACCTTATGAAGGAATGTATCCTCTACACATCCGAGAGGCACAGCAAACTATATGCATGCTTCCTGGATGTGTGGAAGGCATTCGATACAGTGTGGATCGACGGACTTCTTTACAAGCTCTTCAACCGCCAGGTAACGGGAAAACTCCTACGTATAATTTGTGATCTTTTAAAAGGAATTAAATGTTGTACTTCTGTTCAGAATTTCACATCTAGCTGGATAAATGTGTTGCAAGGAACTAGACAAGGAGATACTTTATCTCCTGTTTTATATACAATATTTATTGATGATCTGTTACATGAACTCTGCAACTCCAAATATGGTTTCAAAATGTATGGAGTAAGCTGTGCATCTCCCACACATGCTGATGACATGGTCCTGTTATCGTTAACCCCGAGTGGTCTACAGGCCTTGTGTAATGTATGTTACTCATATAGCCAACGATGGCGTTACAGATACAATGCAGCCAAGTCTGTTAGTCTTATTTTTAATGAAGCAAACTCAGATTTCTCAACAATAAATTATGAATGGAAATTGGGATCTATACAAATACCAGTTTCTCAAAGTACTACGCACCTTGGTGTACCTGTTGTCACTCAAAAGTTCAACTCTCAAATGATAACTCAGATATGTGATCGCATGAGGAATACATTCTTCATGTTATCTAATGCAGGGATGTATGCGGGAGGTATAACTCCCGTCAGTTGTAAAAAGATTTACGAATCTATTGTGCTTCCGAGGGGTTTATACGGCTCAGAGTTACTGCTTAACACAAACGCAGCAGATAGTGAAAAGTTAGAACGAACCCATAGAATGTGTTTGAAATCAATTCAGGGATTGCCTGTCAGAACACGAACTGATATGGTACTGGGGTTGCTTGGCATGTCCCCACTTTCGATGTACATCCAAAAACGGAAATTGTCTTTGTTCTTTTCGTTGTGTAGGCTGGGTGTTACGAAAACAGTCAAGAAGGTATTTCTCCATAGGCTCATTGAAGCAGACGAGACAAACGGGAGGAGTCCCTTCTTATCTGAAATCCGTAACATTCTAACCAAATTTGGGATGGATGAACTTTGGAAGTCATTTGTTGTGAGCTTATCTGTACCCTCGAAAGAATCGTGTAAACGGACCATTAAGTCAAATTTTGAAATAATGTCACAATCGCAATGGCAAATGCGGGTGCGAGACGATCCTGATTTTGTACGATTTAACATTGTTAATCCAGAACTTTCTATCTCTCATATATGGACTATCTGCAGAAACCACCCTTCGACCAAAGAAGACATTTTCGTTACAATTGGCTTACTGTGTACACCAATGTATATGACTGATTCTGTATGTGACCATTGTCAAATTCCCTACATTGACATCGTCACTCATGTCGTTAATGATTGTATGTTTCTTAATCAGTTACGTAACCAAATCTGGTACGAATTCATTGATATTTTTACTGTGGAATGTTACATGTTCATCAATAGTATGAGTTGGATTCAACAAACTGCATTATTCCTCGGGTATATACCACCAAATCTAGATGAATATGTTGAGGACACAGTCGCATTTTGTCGTTTCTTCATCTCCTCAACATCGAAGTTATGGAAAATGTGGGTACACTAACAACTTGAAATTTTGAGACGTAATCCATAGCAGATGATTGCTAGCAGTGTAATTTATACTTAAGCTTAGATTCTGCACCCATAATTTCGGGTCGATTTTAATATGACATGTTCATACGTGTGTGTAATATGATGTCTCATATTATATTCTCATATTAAGAACATAGTATCAATATAAGTGTTCGTGTATACGAGAATGTTTATATTAACTTAGTATATTGAGTTCTTATTCATATTTGCCTACGTGGATTTAGGTGAGATTTTGAACACCAACATGGGTCTGCCTGTGTATCAGATAGTCATGTGTAAATGTTCAAAATATTCCATCGATTTCGCTAACAGTATCATCATCATCATCATCATCATCATCTTCAACATCATCTTCACCATCATCATCATCATCACCACCATTATCATCAGCATCGTCGCCATCATCATCATCATCATCATCATCATCCTCATCCTCATAATCATCGTCATCATCGTCGTCATCATCGTCCTCCTCATCATCATAATCATCATCATCATCATCACCATCATCGTCTTCATCGTCGTCATAATGTAACATTTAGGATTTTGTGATTTTTTCTTTTCATTTATGTATTATCTGGTGGTGGGATTGTTGATTGTGTTGATTATATATAAGATATAATTATATATGTAACTCTTCAGTTATGGAGGAAAATAAAGATATATATATATATTACTTGAGGAATCACAAATTCCCATTGATCATAGCTTGGTGGTCACATTTAGAACAAAACTAGAGAAAGAGTTTTTAAAATTGAGCAGTTTTAAAGTTTTTTGTATATGTCTGCCTATTGATTGTACTAGGGTCGTGTCTGCCTAAGGCTGAAACCAGCCTTATATACACACACACACGCAAACATACATATATTACATTCATGTATAGAACTACACTGTTTCGTGTACGGCGTGTCTAATCAAGACACATAGCCTCCATTTTACATACACATATACATACACCGTATATATGCTCGTGCTTATTTAGCTCACCGTAAATATGTCATGAAAACAAATGTATCACATGATATCATGTCATTATATTAAAGGTACTCAACCCGTAAAGAGGGTCCCCATCTCAACAGATTCCAACAACAACAATCCGATCAGAGGGTCCTATATTACTATATACTAAAATATTTGATTCGAGTCGAGGAACCCATCAAACAAAGCTCAGAGTTATTAGATATTGATTTTTCAAATTTGTTATGTTCTCGAGATGAGTACTAATAACTGCCGTAATCTGCTCTGGATGTGTACTCCAAATCTATTCAAACAGACAAGGATGAATAACTCTAAAATCAAGTGGTAATTTTAACGCAATTTTGACTGAGTTCTGGGCCAGATAGTATTCCCGATAATGAAAAATAATAGATTTCTAAAATCGATATCTAACAAATCTGAGCTTTGATGGGTGACTTCCTCGACTCGAATCAAATATTTTTGACCCCCGAAGCCATTGAAATAGTAATTGAGAGGAGTTTTATCGGGTTGAGTACCTTTAACATGCTAATTCCCCATTCCTTTTCCCCCACATCAAAATCAGCAATATGCATAGCAAAACCGCATAAACTATTAGCATTATTTTGTATTCTTAAAAACGTTTACATGCAAAATGGAAATGCACTTCACTGGATTGTGCACATTTGAAAACAGCTGAACACCATACTGAGTGACTAATCAGATATAATCAACACACCACGAAATATCACATTTTTAACTTGATTATTAATCCCTTGGCTGGAATTTTCTAAATTTATTATTTATTACTATCAAACATTATTGGCGTTCTTGTCCCATTATATACTTCGGCGCATATATGCGCGCATATGTATATATAACACCTAGGATCAACTTACATGATTATGTGTACATGTATCACGGACTATATGCATTTGCGTAGTTTCCAGAAACTTAAAGCTATTTACTTTTGACCTCAAAATAACTGAACACATAGCTTATTCTGCTATATCGCTATATAAAACGTGTTTCACCAAGTCGCACTGACAAACACATGAAAGCAACTACTATACTCATATTATTCCAATTCATTCCATGGACTTCATGCAAATCGTATGATTCGATCCAATCGGTAAGCATCCACGAATGTACTTATACTGCAGTCTGTTCGCTGAGATCATCTGCATGTAATCCACTGCCTCATGCATTCCCTCGAATTGAATCATCAGCTATAAGGGTTAAATTTTACACATTAAGTCTGGAAATATTTCCATCAGAATGACAAAACAGTTCTTGTTTTTGCGAACATTTTTTAACGAAAAATAACCAGTGAATAAATACAGTCTTATCACCAAATAAATTTGCCGGAATTTGAATATGTAAATTCGTTTATTATTTCCTTATCCATGTGCATATTTTTACCCCAGCTACATTCTCAAAACCTATGTTCTTCACGATTATCTTTAATTTGTAACAGAATGTTATTAAATACTGACCCCTTTGTCCCATTTGTGTGTAAAATTATAAACCGACCATATATATATGGTCAATTCTACCCTTAAATTATTTTTCTGACTGTAAACTACATGTTAAACTTAAAATAATCAGAATTCTGCCAGGACATATCTCTTCTGTTGCAAAAATACAACGGTACTTAACTTATAAATGCGAACGCAAAAGGTTCGACTTGAAGATGATCTCTTCCACCAATTGGTCATTACTGTGGCATCTGACAGTCGGATATCTGAGTTCTCTGTTGTATGTTATCCAGTCGGACCATAACCACAAACACACAGAAGCGAACACAAAATTGGAGCTGACCCAACGGACAAGGCGATTTGGCTAGAAATGACACACGCTCTATAATAGCGTGACCTCTTTCAATTGTTCATGCACGCAGCGATAATAGATCGCTCACTCATTATTATCACGAACAGTGAATACAGTATTTTTCGGCTAATGTGCTTTGCACTAGACGCTGAAAAATGATCATTATCGAAAGAATTTGACCGATTAGGGTGCATTTTAATAGAATCGAGTGGAGAAAACTTGGTAACGTTTTCATCAGAAACGCGAATTCTGCCATCACATGTTTCTGCATCATGTAGGCGAAGTAACTCGGCAAGTATTTAACCCATCGATTCCAAGGACGGTGGCAGGGGGAATGGTGAAGGAATGCTCGGACGTTCTCACAAGCGGTGCGATGACACTTCCCGTGGCCTTTTACCCTTAGATAGGAAGTTTGGGCTCAATCGGTCGAGCCGTTTTCGAGTCTATAAAGGATATAATTATATATATATATATCCTATATATCTCATATATATTTTGAAGACCTCTGTCTGTCTGTATGTTTGTCTGTATGTCATTGATACAAATCTACGATTCTCGACCGATCGGGACGAAACTTGGTACGTGTGTGTAGTTTGACCAGGCGGTCGTCAACGTCGTATTGGCTAGCCCGTGCGGCGCCCGCTTCGCGCATGCGCAGACGAGATATCGGAAACGGGTGGAGCTATCGACTTGAAATTTGCTATGTGAATGTATCTTGCCCGGATACGAATTTTATCGGGTCGCCGAGCCCGTGCGACGCCAGCTTCGCGCATGCGCAGAGGATATCTCGGAAACGGGTGGAGCTATCGACTTGAAATTTGCTATGTGAATGTATTTTGCCCCGAATACGAATTTTATCGGGTCACCGAGCCCGTGCGACGCCAGCTTCGCGCATGCGCAGACCAGATCCAGGAAACGGGTGGAGCTATCGACTTGAAATTTGGTATGTGAATGTATCTTGCCCTGGATACGAATTTTATCCGGTCGCCGAGCCCGTGCGACGCCAGCTTCGCGCATGCGCAGACCAGATCTCGGAAACGTGTAGAGCTATCGACTTGAAATTTTGTTTTTGAATAGCCCGGACAACGTCGGGCTCATCGGCTATCTCATATATTTTGAAGACCTCTGTCTGTATGTCCTTTATAGAATCGAAAACGGGTTGACCGATCGATACCAAACTTCCTATCCAAAGGTAAAATCACACGGGAATCGTCGACGTCGCATTTTGCACAAGCTCTGAGCACCGATTCTCCACTCTCAATCATCAAAATCACCGCAAACGCCACTTCGGGGGTTAAGGCATCAACGATCTTCATATTGACCATATTCGGAGGTGTTAAGGATGAACGCTCTTTATTACAATCGAAGCTGCTAAACGGCCACACCTGCGTAAAATACGGATGTAAAACGAAACGCGGAATGCAATTATCTCGATTAAAAAGTCAGAATTGATATAAGAGGCGTTTGTTTACAATTCAACGCAACATTATCGCTCGAAATATTATGCAGAGAGATTTCACGACGGGATTAATTGACTGTCCGCTCTTTTCGGGGACTACGGGGAAGTTTAGGATCTGAAATTTGCTATGTGAATGTATCTTGCCCCGGATACGAATTTTATCTGGTCGCCGAGCCCGTGCGACGTTAGCTTCGCGCATGCGCAGACCATATCTCGGAAACGGGTGGAGCTATCGACTTGAAATTTTGTTTTTGAATAGCCCGGACAACGTCGGGCTCATCGGCTATCTCATATATATTTTGAAGACCTCTGTCTGTCTGTATGTCCTTTATAGAATCGAAAACGGGTTGACCGATCGATACCAAACTTCCTATCCAAAGGTAAAATCACACGGGAATCGTCGACGTCGCATTTTGCACAAGCTCTGAGCACCGATTCTCCACTCTCAATCATCAAAATCACCGCAAACGCCACTTCGGGGGTTAAGGCATCAACGATCTTCATATTGACCATATTCGGAGGTGTTAAGGATGAACGCTCTTTATTACAATCGAAGCTGCTAAACGGCCACACCTGCGTAAAATACGGATGCAAAACGAAACGCGGAATGCAATTATCTCGATTAAAAAGTCAGAATTGATCTAAGAAGCGTTTGTTTACAATTCAACGCAACATTATCGCTCGAAATATTATGCAGAGAGATTTCACGACGGGATTAATTGACTGTCCGCTCTTTTCGGGGACTACGGGGAAGTTTAGGACCTGAAATTTGCTATGTGAATGTATCTTGCCCCGGATACGAATTTTATCGGGTCGCCGAGCCCGTGCGACGCCAGCTTCGCGCATGCGCAGACCAGATCTCGGAAACGGGTGGAGCTATCGACTTGAAATTTGGTATGTGAATGTATCTTGCTCCGGATACGAATTTTATCCGGTCGCCGAGCCCGTGCGACGCCAGCTTCGCGCATGCGCAGACCAGATCTCGGAAACGGGTAGAGCTATCGACTTGAAATTTGTTTTTGAATAGCCCGGACAACGTCGGGCTCATCGGCTATCTCATATATATTTTGAAGACCTCTGTCTGTCTGTATGTCCTTTATAGAATCGAAAACGGGTTGACCGATCGATACCAAACTTCCTATCCAAAGGTAAAATCACACGGGAATCGTCGACGTCGCATTTTGCACAAGCTCTGAGCACCGATTCTCCACTCTCAATCATCAAAATCACCGCAAACGCCACTTCGGGGGTTAAGGCATCAACGATCTTCATATTGACCATATTCGGAGGTGTTAAGGATGAACGCTCTTTATTACAATCGAAGCTGCTAAACGACCACACCTGCGTAAAATACGGATGCAAAACGAAACGCGGAATGCAATTATCTCGATTAAAAAGTCAGAATTGATCTAAGAAGCGTTTGTTTACAATTCAACATTATCGCTCGAAATATTATGCAGAGAGATTTCACGACGGGATTAATTGACTGTCCGCTCTTTTCGGGGACTACGGGGAAATTTAGGACCTGAAATTTGCTATGTGAATGTATCTTGCCCCGGATACGAATTTTAACGGGTCGCCGAGCCCGTGCGACGCCAGCTTCGCGCATGCGCAGACCAGATCTCGGAAACGGGTGGAGCTATCGACTTGAAATTTGGTATGTGAATGTATCTTGCCCCGGATACGAATTTTATCGGGTCGCCGAGCCCGTGCGACGACAGCTTCGCGCTTGCACAGACCAGATCTCGGAAACGGGTAGAGCTATCGACTTGAAATTTGGTTTTTGAATAGCCCGGACAACGTCGGGCTCATCGGCTAGTCCACTATATATTTTGGGACTTCCGTATATATGTGTGTATGTGTGTGTGTATATACTTTATAGAATCGAAAACGCCTGCACCGATTGAGACCAAACTTCCTATATAAGGGTAAAATCCCACGGGAATGGTCCACGTCGAATTTTGGACAAGCTCTGAGCACTCATTCTCCACTCCCAATCATCAAAATCACCGCAAACGGCACTTCGGGGGTTAAGGAATCAACGATCATTATATTGACCATATTTGGAGTTGTTAAACGGTTACCCATGCATTCGAAACTACGGATGCGAAATACATTTATCTAGATTAAAAAGTCAGAATTAACGTGTTGTGTGATTCTTATGTCTCGTTCCTAGGAACGGGGGAAATTTTCAATCATAGTTCCTAGGCACGGGGGAAATTTTCATCGGGTCAGTTTTTCCGCCCGATGTACCTTAAATAACACCTCTTTTAGGGACGGGTACTGCGTGTTGTGTGATTCTTATAAAAATCCAGTAAATTAAAAATGCACATTTAACTCATGTTATAAAAACAATAAATAATATTAACTCATTGAAATTTTTTTTTTAATTAAAAAATTAATTAAAAATTAATTTAAAAATTGAAAATTGTCATGTTACTGACGAACGCCGCCAGTGGCGGGCTAACCTGCTAGTCTCCTATATATGTTTGAGACTTCCGTATATGTGTATATATATATGTGTGTATGTGGTTACTTCATAGAATCGAAAAAGGCTGCGCGGATCGAGCTCAAATTTCGTATATAAGTGTAAAAACCCACGTGGATCGTCCACATCGCATTTTGGACAAGCTCAGAGCATCGCTTCTCCCTACCCAGTCACAAAAAATGGCACCGTGGGGGTTAACACACCAACGCTCCTTATATCTTCCATATTGGGAGATTTAACCTGTTAACGCTCTTTATAGTCATCGACGTATTGATCTAAGAGGTGTAACTCTACATTTGTATTAGTTTTCGCAATGTGATTCTTACGTCTGGGTCTCGGCGTGTGCGTCATTATACAGACATGAGCGTGTTGTGTGATTCTTACGTACACAGGGCTTCCTATGAACGCGGATCGGGTCAGTTTTTCCGCCCTAGGTGATTTTCACCTAGAAACGGGTACTAGTCCAGTGCATTTATGGTTTTACCCAGAACTAATTGCAACAGAATGTTTTTTTGCTGGAATAGGTACATATACCCCCCATAAACAACATACTAAAAATCAGCAAAAATCGGAAAAAGGGAAATTGGTTATTTTCGTGAAATAAATTTTGGAAAATATGGTCAAATCATCAATTTATGGATTTTCTTTAACGTATATAAAAAAATTAAATACACAAGTCCTACAAATATCATGCCTATTTTGTTGTTCTCACTTTCCTGAATCCAGAACTGAAAACCAATGTCAGAGTTTTTGAGTATTTTTCGCGTTGTGTGCCTTCAAAAACGTGAATTTACCTTATTTCAGAGCCTAAATTTCGCAGAATGAGCCAAATGTCGTATTTTATGGTTAATTATTTAAACAAGACAGTCAATGACTGTGGGGTCGCTCACCAGACTGCAAAGACTGATAAGACTGGGACTCTGGAGACCAAAACAGTGAGCACTTTTCACTTTTCACTTTAAAAGAAGTAGATTTAAACAGGATATGTGGCTAGAGAGACTTCAAGTATGTAGCTTGGTAAAAAACCACCTTGAAATTGCCAACTGTACACTACTGATCACCCCCCTCCTCCAGCTCAACAAGTCCCCTCCCGACCGGGATCCAGACTCCCAAGTCTTAGGTTGGAATTTCACAACCGACACCTCAAACTTTCTCAATTGTTGGAAATTTCCAATCTCACAAGCGCCTTTTTCTAAAACCATTTAAACATGTTTGAAGCCCAATTATCCATGGACCCAAAACACAATACATGTATGTCAGACCAATCAGTCAGGTGGTTCCAAGGTAGATGTTTTAATGAATTTGGTATTTCTATGATTTTATTGGACACAAAAGTGTTAACTCCCCATAGACTGCCATTTCTTGACAGGTTGAGCTCATTTTAACAAATCTGTATCTCAGTCACTAAAGGATCTTCCTGATTCCTCCATACTATATGTAAGCTAAATTGTCCAAAATCCCTTGAGAAGACATTTTAAGAATTACTATAGAGACATATAGTTATGTCCCTGGTCCCACCCTTTTAACCTGGTGACCCCATCTGAATAAATTTGAATCCCAGACACCAAAGAACCCTTCATACATATCATAAATATCAGTCAAATAGACCTGATGGTCCTTGTGAAGGAAGCATATTAAGAGGGAAACTGTCCTTCGCTTGGCCCCTATTTGACCAGGTGACCCCATTAAAACAATCTGAATTGCAGTCAAGGAAGAACATTCCATTCTATATAAGCCAACTAGTTCTTGCAAACATATTTTAAGAATTACTATGTAGTGAAATAGTTAAGTCTCTTGCTCTGCCCTTATTTGACTTTGTGATCCCATTTTCACAAATCTGATAAGGATAAAAATTAAGTTCCCCAGTTGAAGTTGGTGATATTCACCCATTGGGCACCTCATTTATGAATTTTATCTTCTGCAAATTAGGGGATATAGAAACTTCCTAGAAGGGAAATTTAACTAACAACAATGTAAATTTGATACTATAGATACTTCCCAGAAGATGAGGCCTAAGCAGAATGAGGTCGTCAGAGGGTGAATTTGGTGATGCTAGCCTGCTGTGCCGGATAGCATCACAAAAAGCGTGTCTGTTCCTACATTGTGTATGCCTGGCCTCAAGCAACACAATGTATTATACAACAAGCCTTCACCCTCTGGGGACCTCATTCTGATAAAGTCCTCAACTGCTATGGAAGACCTAGAATAAAATTGAATTTCCCCAGTTGAAGTTGGTGATGTTCACCCATTGGGCCCCTCAATTATGAATTTTATCTTCTGCAAATTAGGGGATATAGAAACTTCCTAGCAGGGAAATTTAACTAACAACAATGTAAATTTGATACTATAGATACTTCCCAGAAGATGAGTCCTAAGCAGAATGAGGTCCCCAAATGGTGAATTTGGTGATGCTAGCCTTGAATCAAGCTTTGAAATAGTATGTCTGTTATTTGCAGAATGAGGTACCCAGAGGGTGAATTTAGTGAGGCTATCCTGCACAGCGGACTAGTATCACTAAATTCACCCTCTGGGGACCTCATTCTGATAAGGCCCTCAACTGCTATGGAAGACCTAGAATAAGATTGAAGTTCCCCAGTTGAAATTGGTGATGTTCACCCATTGGGCACCTCAATCATGAATTTTATCTTCTGCAAATTAAGGGATACAGAAACTTCCTAGAAGGGAAATTTAACTAACAACAATGAAAATTTGATACTATAGATACTTCCCAGAAGATGAGGCCTAAGCAGAATGAGATCTTGGGGGGTGATATATTTTTTTGTATGTTAAATTGATCAAGGAGTTCCTGAATTTTTTACTATTTTTTGGGGAATTATGGCCCTGGCTCCACCACTATTTGACCCAGTGACCCCATTTGAACAAATCTGAACCCCAGTCATTCAATGACCCCACATACCAAATATAAACTAAATCGGCTTAATGGTTATTGACAAGAAGTCGTTATAAGAATTACCAAGGAGGAATATAGTTATGGCCCTGGTTTCGCAACTGTTTGACACAGTGACCTCATTTGAACAAATATTAATGACAGTCACCTAGGGAACATCCACCCCAAATATAATCAAAATGCAAAAATGTAATTTTTTGGTTTTTAGAGTTATGTCCCTGGCTCTGCCCCTAATTGACCCAGTAACCCAATTTGAACAAATCTGATTCCCAGTCACCCAAGGTCCCTCAGTACCAAATATAAGCTAATTCGGCCCAACATTTTTGTAGAAGAAGTCATTGTAAGAATTACTATGAGTTATGGCCCTGGTTTCTCAACTAATTGACCGGGTGGCCTCATTTGAACACATCTGAACACCAGTCACCAAAGGACCCTCCATACCAAATATTAGCTAAATCGGCACAATGGTTTTGGACAAGAAGCTGTTGTAATAATTACTGTGGAGGAATAGAATTATGGCCCTGGTTTCGCAACTATTTGACCCAGTGACCTCATTTGAACAAATCTGAATGAGAGTCACCTAGGGAACATCCACACCAAATATGAACCAATTTGGTATGATGGTTTCAGAGGAGAAGATGTTTTAAAAAAAAGTTGACGGACAGACGGACAGACGGACGGACGGACGGACGACGGACGAGGAGTGATGACTATAGCTCCACCGGAGACTTTGTCTCAGGTGAGCTAAAAACGAGTGCAAAATGCAGAGCTTTTTCACTGTTTTTGTAATTTCCTCACTAGATAAAACACAAAAAAATGATTAATATGTGCATCCATGGTTAAGAAGAATAAAATATTCTCAAACAAAATGTGTGTTCCATTGTATGGACTTAGCCAAATTTGCCACTGACACAGAACCCGTGTGATGAAATGCCATATTTGAGGTCATGTAACGCAATAAATTAAAATCTGTATGCTCTGCTTTTCTCGCTACCTTTTAAGAATAGAAGATTGAACAAATTGTGATGGAATTTCTAAATACATTGGTGAAGAAAATTCAATTATGGCTCCATGAACTCGTAGTCTAGCCTCTTTTCCGAAAATGCTATTGTGGGGCATTTCTGTCAATTTTTGTGCATATTCAGAAATATTAACGAAAGTTTATTGTGTAAAAGTATTTGATCTTTCTTCTTATATCAGTTTTACGTTGAGAAAATAACATTTCAATGGTTATACCTATGAATGTCATTGGATTTCACTCATCACTTCGGGAAACTGACTCCAAATTTGAATTGCAGAAACATGGGGTAGGGGAAAGCATATCAACAAAAAACTATAAAATCAGGCATCTTGAAGCATACAACTTTATATTATCAGCTTCTGCATGTATTGTTCTTTCATACGTAATTTAACACTTTCTTTGTTTATATTCATTGACAGAGCTATAATCTTTTTTGTCGTAATGTGGCAGTGAAATGTCAAATTGTTTTTAAACAACATGGCCATAACATTCTAAATAAACGTTCAGTAACGTATTAAGCTATTTTAATAAAGCAACAGGAATATACACAAACTGGAAGAAAACAACTTTGTGTCTGAAATGGCTGTATTTTGGTGATATTGCATTTTATGATTTCCCCTACCCCTATACAAACGTTCAAATTTGGAGTTAGTTTACTGAAAAATGAGAGAAATCAAGTGACATACGAGGACATAACCAATGTAAGGCTTAATTTTCAACACTAAAGTGTTGGAGGAGGAAAGTTCAAATAATTTTACGCATTAAAACACCATTTGTTTTTTCTATTTATGCCCAAAAACCGTTTTGAATGGACAAAAATGTCTCAACATGGCATTTTTGGAAACAAGTTAAGACTAAGGATTCAAAGGGCCATAAGTTGATTTTCATAAATAATGAATCGTTAATACCTTTGCAATTTGTTCAATCGAGTATACTTAATAGGTTATAAGAAAAGCAGGGCATATGGATATAAAATTATTGAGTTACATGACCTCAAATATTGCATTTCATCACACGAGTTCTGTGTCAGTGGCAAATTTGGCTAAGTCCATACAATGGAACACACATTTTGTTTGAGAATATTTTATTCTTCTTAACCATACTTGCACATAATTAATCATTTTTTGTGTTTTATCTAGTGAGGAAATTACAAAAACAGTGAAAAAGCTCTACATTTGGCGCTAGTTTTTTAAATAATTAACCACAAAATACGATATTTGGCTCATTCTGCGAAATTTAGGCTCCGAAATAAGGTAAATTCACGTTTTTGAAGGCACACAACTCGAAAAATACTTAATAAATCTAGCAATGGTTTTCAGTTCTGGATTCAGGAAAGTGAGGACAACAAAATAGGCATGATATTTGTAGGACTTGTTAATTTGATTTTGTTATATACATCCATGAAAATCCATAAATTGATGATTTGACCATATTTTCCCTAATTTATTTCACGAAATTCACCAATTTCCCTTTTTCCATTTTTTGCTGATTTTTAGTATGTTGTCTATGGAGGGTTTATATACTTATTCCAGCAAAAAAAAATTATGTTGCAATTAGTTCCGGGTTTGGCATTTTTTCTCATAAATGCACTGGTCTATACCCACAAATTATATATATGCATGTTGTGTGATTCTTACGTACTTAGGGCTTCCTAGGAACGCGGATAGGGTCAGTTTTTCCGCCCTAGGTGATTTTCACCTCGAAACGGGTACCCACAAATTATATATATGTGTGCATGTGTCCGTTATAGACTCGAACCGATTGCGCTCACACTTGCTACGTACGGGAAGTCTCATGGACGGGTTAAATTGTGACCCCGACTTGACCTTGAAAATGATCAATTCATGGTCAAATCGTGTAAAATATTGAAAAACCAAAAATTAATTCAAAAATATAAAAAAAAATTAAATTAAAATATTAAATTAATTAAAAAAAATAAAAATTGTCATGTTTCTGACGAACGCCGCCAGTGGTGGGCTAACCTGCTAGTTATATATATTTTGAGAACTACGTATATAAATATATATGTGTTATATATGTGTGTATGTGTGTACTTTATAGAATCGAAAACGGCTGCACCGATTGGGCTCAAACTTCCCATCTAAGGTTAAAAACCACGGGAATGGTCGTCGCAGCGTTTTGGAGAAGCTCAGAGCACCCGTTCTCCACTCTCAGTCACAAAACACGGCACATCGGGGTTAATAGCGTTGATAGTTCCTATCCGCAGTGTCGTTGATAAACATCTTCCATATTTGGGCTCGTTAATCGGTTAACGTTCTTTTTTCCCTTCGGCTTTCGCATACTGAACGGGGGACGGCGTTTGTTTACGTTATCTGGAACTCGCTTCCTAGGAACGGGGACATTTTCATCGGATTAGTCCCCCACGGCATCCACACGGCAATTTTAATTCACATTCCCAACACCTAGCAGGGACAAATATCTATTAGCCAGCATCAAGGCGAGTCTTGTGACGTATTAATTCAAATGCTTTCGATCAAACAATATTCTCTGTCGCACTCATATTTCGTCATCTACGAATCCACTGCAATCGACCTATTTTAGAACGCAACACCACTGTCGGATACCCGTTTAGGTTCGGACATTCCAAGATGGCGGCGCCAACTAAATCAGATAAACGGTAAGTGTATATATTGTCTCCAAGCAGCAATCAACGACATCTTTCGGTGATAAACAGTTATGTAGGAATTTGTATGCCCAACACATACGTAATACGCCTTTTGCATAACAGGCATGTGAATTGTTGTATTTGGCGTGTCAAGTCGTCATAATTTTTCTAAATTTTATCGAGGCGGCGAAATGTTCGCTTTTTCGTATTTTTCTGGCCCTGAGCTCATGCATCCGAAAATTTATGTATTATTGTGGATAGATTAGGTCACCACACATCTTCGGAATGCAAAACCGGCGATATTTTTATTGTCTAACTCCGAAAAACGACCTTTGAAAATTTCAAAATGTTCAGGTTCGGATTCGCGATGATTTTGTTCAGGTTCAGACACAATTTTCGTTCAGGTTTGGACAAATATGGTTCAGGTTCGGACAATTTTAGTTCAGGTTCGGACGCATCAAAACCTGACCTATAAATGACATGCCGAGGTGCAGTCTCGATCTTATTGTGCGTGTTATTAACGAACATGCACTGTTAATTTGTTATTTCTAAATATGGCAGCTGAAATTTCCAAATATAGGTGGTAAATTCTCCGAATTAATGGGATAAAAGCCACAGTTGAATATTCTCGAGCAATGTCTACTATAAACCAGCTAGTGGGAATTATTACATTTTACATACGAGCAGCAGTGGTATTATACTTATCTTCTGAAATATCGGGGATAAATGGATATTTAATACCTGGTTCTCGATTTTGAACCCCGAGGCGGAGCCAAGAGGTTTCAAAAAGAGACATCCGGGTATTAAATCTCCTAGTATCCCACGATGTTGGCGGAGCTAACGATTTTGTCCCACATCAATAGCTACCATGTGGTGTGCTTTTTATAGGTTTTTATAGATAAATTCACACCAATCAGCACCAATAAGAATAATTCAGTAGCAGACCTATCGATCCTGTTTTAGGTGACGTCAATTAAGCTCAGCGCGCTAGAACAATGTCACGATTGGTGAAACTGCTAGTTCAAGGGTAATTCATAACCACGATGTTTCACGTACTTTTATATGTGTGTGTCCTTTATAGACTCGAGCCAATTGAGCTCAAACTTGCTAAATACGGGAAGTGTCATGGACGGGTTCATTGAAAAACCAAACAAATTCGAGTAAAATTGATAAACAAAAAATTCAATTAAAAAATTAAAAAGGCACAATTAACATACAAAATAAAATAAAATAATTAAAAAAAATAATTAAAAAAAATAATAAAAAATATTTAAAATTGTCATGTTTCTGACGATTGCCGCCAGTGGATTAACTAATTGTAAAACAAAAAGTCATGTTTCTGACAAAGCCATGGGACGAACGCCGCCAGTGGCGGGCTAACCTGCTTGTCTACTATATATTTTGAGAACTCCGTATATATATATATATATATATATATATATACATGTGTGTGTGTGTGTCCTTTATAAACTCGAAAACGGCTCAACCGATTGAGCCCAAACTTCATATCTAAGGGTAGAAAGCCATGGGAATGGTCATCGGACCATTAGCGAGCCCATGCGACCACTCATTGACCATTCAACTGCCACCGCAATGGGGATTGATGGGCTAATCGCGTGATAATTAATGAGCGTTTGTATATGACGGTCGCTATTACAATATCAACGCAACGTTATCGCTCGAAATTTAGCTTCGAAAATTGTTATTTTCTTCCATCTAAAACATAATTACCTGTTGGACTCAATTATTTTAAGAATATATAAGTATTACACACAGACACACGAAGTCTCAATTAAATTAAAAAAAAATAAGAGTTTTATCGACATAAATCGATTTGAATGGGAAATCCTATGTTAATAAATTTTAGGGCCATGCGAGTGTTTGCACCAGGGTCCATGTTTGACAAATTCTACCTGATAACTTTTGCTTTTGGAAACTGGGGATATCTAATTTCGTACTTAGGGCTTCCAAGGGGCGGGGGAGATTTTCGTCGGGGTCAGTTTGTCCGCCTGAGGTGACATTGACCTTGAAACGGGTACCCACAAATGACCTTGGGCGATATCTCGGTCGTCAGCGATGACATCGACGTGAAATTTGTTATGTATGGTCAACTCGGGACGGGGAATATTTTTGTCGGGTTATGATATGCCTGTACGGGGTTACCTTGAAAAACAAAAATTAATGGATCGACCAAAGCCATGGGACCAATGCCACCAGTGGCGGGCTATTCTGCTAGTATATATATATACGGAAGTCTCAAAATATATAGTAGACTAGCAGATTAGCCCGCCAGTGGCGGGATTGGTCCCATGGCTTTGGTCGATGCATTAATTTTTTTTTTCAAGGTAACCCCGTACAGGCACGCCGACAATATTCCCCATCCCGATTTGACCATACATAAAAAAATTCACGTCGATGTCACCACCGACGACCGAGATATCGCCCAAGGTCATTTGTAGGTACCCATTTCAAGGTCAATGTCATCTCAGGCGGACAAACTGACCCGACGAAAATCTCCCCCGTCCGTTGGAAGCCATAAGTAACAAAGTAGATATCCCTGCGGCGATGACGTCACTAACGGTATGATTTAACACGATAAATTATGCTCGCAAAGCCCTAATATTAAAAAAAATCGCCGAGCCCTAACGCAATGTATTTTACATGTCTGGACACAAGAACCACACTACAAAACAACAGGGTTACAGCGACGTCCGTGCGATAATTCAGATTGGGGGATCGAAATACAAGGCGGATCAAGAAAGTGCGGACCGTTTCAAGGTCAAAGTCACCTCAGGCGGACAAACTGACCCGACGAAAATCTCCCCGTCCATTGGACGCCCTTGAAATTTTGTCTCGATCGATAGAGCCGTATTTATACTACTCGTGTATATAAACGCTCTTTAACGGGACACCGCAGATATGAACGCTCTTTAATCATTAACCCATTTAACGCATCAATCCCCATTACGGTGGCAATTGAAGGGTGAAAAAGTGGTCGCACGGGCTCGCGAATGTTCTGAGTGCACTGCCTGTGGCTTTTTGCCCTTAGATAGGAAGTTTGGGCTCAATCGGTGGAGCCGTTTTCGAGTCCATAAAGGATATACATACATATATATACGTAAGTTTCAAAATATATAGTAGACTAGCAGATTAGCCCGCCACTGGCGGGATTCGTCCCATGGCTTTGTTCGAGCCTTTAATGTTTGTTTTTCGTTCGTCCATTCATTGTGATTATGCAATGTGAGTAGACACGGGGGGGGGGGGTCAATTCCTGTTGTGTGGCCCGACAAAAGTACCCATAGGTATCAAATTTCGTCGAAATATGTCAGTTTTACCCGATTTGACCTTGAATTGACATTTTGAAGGTCAAGGTCAGGTCTGGATCACGATTTGACCTGTCCAAAATACTCCCCGGACAAAAGTACTCCTAGGTATAACATTTCGTCGAAATCCGTCCGTTTTACCCGATTTGACCTTGAATTGACCATTTTGAAGGCCAAGGTCAGGTCCTTGTCACGATTTGACCCGTTCAAAACACTCCCGGAAAAAAAGAACCCCTAGGTATCAAATTTCGACGAAATCCGCCAGTTTTACCAGATTTGACCTTGAATTGACCATTTTGAAAGTCAAGGTCAGGTCGCGGTCACGATTTGACCCGTCCAGAACACTCCCCGGACAAAAGTACCGTTAGTTATCAAATTTCGTCGAATCGGTCGAGCCGTTTTCGAGTCTATAATGGATATACATACACACACACATATATATATACACACGGAAGTCTCAATATATATAGTAGATATGATATAGACTATATGGTCGCGGTTCGCACCCTTCTCGCGGTTTCGGTATTACCTGACGATATTCACCTCCAATTTCATTTTGAAAATTAAACAACTGATTTCTACAACTATGGCGTTCAGCAGTCTTATACATTAACGAAACACCATATAAAGGGAAAACAAATAGCCATATTGTGCAACCAATATGAAGAACATATATATGGTGTCCTTGCCCATAATCAGCGAATATTAAGGAGCACTATTAAAGGTATGTTTGGCATTTTTAGTAATTTGATGTAAATCAAGTGGAACATCTTTAATCAAGATAAGTATGATGGCCGCTATCGATATTCTATATATGCACAGCATGACGGGAATTGTGATACAAAAAAAAAACTAAAGACATCAGCAATGACGACAAAACAATATTGTATATAGAAGACATGTATATAGCGACAGAGATCAAAGCACTCAAAAATATAGTCCAAGTCTTCTCGTACTAAAACCGGCTAAGATATTGGGATGGAGGTGCCGGTCTTTAGTCCGAGTTCCAGGCCCATGCATTCTTATGACACGACTTAAGCGTTAGTGACCCGCTCAAATAAAACAATTATATGAAATAAAATATCACAATTGCGACAATAAACGGATATTTTCCGCAGAAGACATGCTATTTTATCTGAAACCCACATCAGTTGTGAATTTAAAACGGTAATTTAATGCGAAAAGAGACATTTACCTCAATGTTTACAATTTTTTAAAAGTATGCGAACTCGGTTGACCTCGCGAACTGTGTTCGGCATTTTCCGTTGAAAATATTCCGTAGATTTTGGACAACAACGCAAATTACGATGAATTCTCCATTGTAATCGTAATTATGTGTGTCAATAAATAAAATAATAAATAGATTAATTAAACATTGGAGATATAAATGTAATACACTAAATAAATAAACCTTAAGTTTGAAAAGTCCCACTAAAACGGAAGAACTATATTTCGAAACTGTGTGATTCGGTTCTCCGATTATTTTATCAACACAGATGTCAAAATGCACATCACACGCATGGCAACTTGGCAAGTCAGACACAAGAGTTCTAATTTGCTCCAATTTTGACAAGTTGCTTGCGAAAATTGTCAACAAAACTACCGTTCTGATCCTCCATTATGTCATTAAGTTTTTAGTGCGGGAATTGTTCTGAAAGCACATAGAAAACTGGACTTTCGGTCAATCGGTTTTCGCCATTTTTGTTCGGAAAACCCGCGCTATATATAGAAACGGAAAGTAGAATTCCCAGAACAAACAGCGGATTATGCCGAACTTATTCGGACCACTTCGGCTTTCGGTTAAAACGTAAACAAACAGAGAAACAAATCGATGTTTGTGTCAATCAACCGGAATATTCTATGTGTAATTTAACATTAAAGTTAGATTATTATACACCATTATGACCATAAGATGTAAGCCTTTCCGATGTATATAGCATCATGTATTGATTTGCTAGGTAAATCGAGTAAAATACACCACAAATTCCCGCCACAGATCGTGGGCGTAAGTCGTGTCATAGGATTGGTATACAAGCGGTCTTGGACTAAAGACCGGCACCTCCATCCCAATATCTTAGCCGGTTTTAGTACGAGAAGACTTGGACTATCAAAAATATTACAAAAGTGAGACATCGTTTACAATATAAAATATGATCCGTAAGTATGACAGAATGCCATTTCCTTCCGCTTTAAATTCATATTCACAATTTAAATACTAAGACTAAGCAAGAAGGTTCCATTGACGAGACGATCTGGATTTGGAACGTTTCCGAGTTACATACAGTATATTTGTAACTCTCGGTATTTTAAGAATTGACAGTGTTTTCTTTGGTATACATTTATCCCAACCACGTGCCTATACATATATATCACGTGGTGTATGTGAACTGTTTCTTTGGTAACGGCAAGAGGCACAACAGTTTTTGTTGAAATTTCCATAACGGCACATGTTCAGCAATCGTACCGTGTTGCAGAATCTGGACCGATCCACACACACTGAAAAAAAGTTAAAAAACTAAGAGCTAAAGATGTTTTTACTTTTTCAAAAATTCCAAGTTACATAGAGCTTTCCATGTACATGTATGTAGTACACTGTAGATGCATCCCTTTCGACACAAGTGGAAAGTGTAGATATGTTTTGTCTCATGAATAAAATGTGATTGATTTTTGCCTCATAGATAACACGATGTTCTCATCACTTTCTATGTATGTTACTGTAGATACAAAATGTACCGGTACCGGTATTATTCATTTGCTGGTATGGAGCCAACGACGCTGCAGATTTGGTAGACGTGTACTTGCATTAACTTTCAATAAAGTACGTTTGGGCCAATTATAATTACATGTACATGTATGTGTAAAATTAGCCGCGCATACGAGCCAAATTTCTGGAATCTAGGAAGCCTAATGCAGTGAAGTCATGGGTATTGACTGATATATAAACAAGCGACCGTTCAATGATTACCTGAATTGCACTGTGTTGGCTTGCATGGTTTGTGAGTAACTGGATAATCAACTCCTTTACATCCACCATACGCTGGTTTCTTACTGCTTTTCCAAACGCATGTCAATATCCGACTTTTCACCGTCGCGCTCCCACATCTCGGACGGCACTGCAAAGAGTACGGCTATCAACTGAACATATTTCTAGACTTTAAGTGGTATATGACGCACAATATCGGTTGGCCATAAATGTATCGAGATATATGTTATTGCAACATGTAAGTTCAATGAGTCAAATAACAGCATATATATCTAAAACAGCTGTAGCCTGTAACGGGTGGAGCTGGGATGGCAATTCACTGACGAAACTATACACACACATTAACAGCCAACACTCGAAGTTTTATATAGCAATTTATTAACAATGTGTAATCGGTGTTCGCGATGATAGTCAATCTCAGCAACATGTGGCACGGGATGTTCGATTAAATATCAGAATATATGATATCCTATAATCCCATTATCACATAATATGCGAAATATAGCGAATTATCCAAATATGAAATACAACGAAAAAGCGAAATAAGGAATACAGCGAAATGGTGGAATAGGAAATGCAGCGAAATAGCGTAATATAGAAATAGTAAATACAGCGAAATACACTATTACATAGCGATTATTATTAAAGAAATAACGGAGCTATTTGAAGAAGTGTTCTTAACGAAATAACGGAGATATTTGAAGAAGTGTTTTAAAGAGAGTCTATTTCTTTTGGTTTCTGATACTAATTAAATATGATAATTATATGTATATTAGCGCGGATGTGAACGTTAATTGTGTGGAGGAATATTGTCACAGCAAAGTCACAATAAAGTGACCCTATCTAAAGATGCTTAAAGCCTTGTCCTGATTGGTCAGTACCTCGAGTTACCATGGATATCTCGATCCACTTTTGTGGACTAATTATCTTTTTCAGATTGTACCACACGAAAATCGGTTTATTCAGATCGCAGGACGCGACTTTTTCAGTTTTTTCTCACACAAAAATCGGCTTATTCAGATCACAGGACGCGAATTTTCCAGTTTTTTCTAACTCCGAGCACACGAGGCACCAATGTAGCACAGTGCAGCGGCAAAGCGCCTAAAGTGGTTGGGTACCCATACCCACGGTAGAACAAGATGAAACCAATTTTTTTTCGAATGAGAAATATATATTGTTCACGAAATTGATAGTGAAAAATATTGGAATTGGTGGTGGCTATTGACAAATCGACGATACCAACCAGTAGTTTTTTCCCCAAAATTAAGGATTTTGTTCAGGCAAAGTTCTAACTTATTTATATGATCTCAACATTAACTGAGGGTGTGGAAAAGTTAGTTATATAAGGAAATGCACAATATTTATGGATGGTTTGGTTCCCGAAATAGTACACGTGGCAGTTTACAAAACTCGGCTGCATGGGAAATTTCTATTTTTTAAGAACACTCTACCAGAGTTAAAGTCTTGAACACAATACGAACCGAACCTATATGCTCTCTATATTAACCGATGGTGTGATGTTCTATCAGGGACTACATAATATACAATATATTAATATGTAATATATAATATGTAATAGTGTATTTCGCTGTATATTTCGCTGTATATTTTCGTGTGGCTTGTTTCTCGAAAGCCTGGGTCGCTTTACACAAAACGGCTAATAAATAAGATAGACGAATGTGCTGTTTTGATGACCCCTACCCAATTGAAGTGTTGTAGTTGAACACACAACGAACTGAAATGATTGTTCTCACTATTGACTAAGGATGTGGACAAATTGTACTAATATCAGGACGTACACAACGTTTATGGGATGGTTGGTTGGTTTCCGAAAGCCTTTGGCACTTTACCGTGACAACGAGAGGCCGTTGACCTTGGCGATAGTGATTAGCTATTTTCATAAATCTGTACACCAATCTTTTCATGAGTATAAGACTTTCAACAATTCACAGCTTTAATACTATTAATTGATAGTTCCCAAGTGGAATCAGACTTATTGGGCAACTTGCTCACATAAACACAATATGACCATGGATATGGCATTCAATTTCAACCTATTAGGTCACTCCAACACAGATACATGTACGTGTTATAGAGTGATAAAACTAAATAAGCCCAACCATAGTCAGACAGATGCACCCTGGCTGTTAAAGATATAATAGTTACGAAATTAAGTACATAACATCATAATAACTCTATTTATCTACTTCTTACATTGGAACCCGAGTCATAACATTATATTGTTGTGTTAGCTACATACTAAAAAGTTATGGGATCATTGAAATTAGAGACCAATCAATACTTGAACATCTATACAAGTGAGGGGTGTATAGACCTGGACATTAAATATGATTCCTAATGGTTGGATATAAAATATTTTAATGCAGAAATATCAGATAACTAAAGGTGACATATGAGAATGGTCAGATTGAAAATATTAGAGTCATAACATTGGATTGCATACAGTATATCTATGGTTAATTTTATTCTAAGCTGATGATTGGAACGATACAATGTCTGTAAACAGCAGACTATTATTAAATGTGTGGTCAATATTTTCAAAACCATTCAATCAATACCAAAATATATACAGGTGAAGAATGTGTCATGGTTAACCTGGATGAGATTATAAAAGTTATCGGGTGAGAAATATTTGACCAGAAGTAGTCTCAAGAATACCAGCACCATTATTATTATTCTGCAGCCCAAATGCAATTGAGTGAATTTCAAAATGAGATATTTCATCTGATGATGAATATTCAATTGGTGGCTTGTAGAAATCCTTACTGAACCTGGTTCAAGGAGAAAGATAATTTAATATCTGCATATCGGATATCGTGTGTCTATGGAATGGGTTAATTTTAATCCCAAAATCCATGCAAGGGAAAAATGGATCACCATCAACCTGGACATAGAATAGGAGAATGATCAGATGAAAAACATCAGAAGACCGTATGATGTGCGGAGAGGGTTAATAATGGTCAATGACATCATATGATGGAACTATGGAATGGGTAAAAATAAATAAAACCAATAAGACAGGCTCTGTGTCATGAGAACATCTTTTCAAATCTCACAGTGGCAAACATATATATACCTTTATTTCCTCCGTAATACAGAGAGCTTACAGATAATGAAAAAGAACACAATACAAGGATAATTAGTATTTACAGACTTTTAACACGAAGAAAATCAAACGTATATACATGTACACCACGCATAAATAACACACACGCACACATACACACAACCGCCCTTAGATACCCATATGCACCCTTGTACACACCCCACACATACCTACATACGCACATGCATACATACACATATACACTGCTGCATACACACATGTACATAGACACACACACTCGATCGTAGTACTTGCGTACATGCACTCGAACATACACGTATGTGTAAACGGAGAGTCATGGCGGACAATTGACTAGAATGCTGCATGTCCTAATATACAGGGACCAACGTTTGGTCCACAATAATTATTTAAAGCTGCTCGTTCATTGTGGTGGATCAATAAACATTGTGGATCGCATGTGGACGGGGTGGGTGGAGGAGTATGGCAAGCCATACCGCTATTTAATATTAATTTTACTTAAGTAAAATAAAATGACACTTTATTTCACCTACGTGAAATAAAATGACATTTTATTTTACTTAAGTAAAATAAAGTGTCATTTTATTTTACTTAAGTGAAATAAAGCGCCATCTACATGGTTTTATTTTACTTAAGTAAAATAAAATGACACTTTATTTTACTTAAGTAAAATAAAATATAAATATTTTATAGATTATTGGAAGGAGAGTGATGGCACGGTAGCTGTCAAATCGGTTTTTACGTTTTGATCCCCCTTTAAAAAGTGGTATCATCATTCCTATTTTAGCTTGCGAGAGTACGTGACTTTTGTGAATAACCTGGCTAATGAAATTTGGAGATGATCCCCTCCGTAAATAATGTGCTCGTACGCAAGTGTGTCATATCCGGGTGATTTTCCATTTTTTTTGTAGATTTTAGAATACGTTGAAGTTCGTCAAAAGATACCTCGTAGCAGATATCAAGATCTGATGACTCAACATTGTTAGTAATTTGCTCAATTGATGCCCTAACGGCGTGAATGTTGTTTTCGTCAAAAGTACTGATTTTAAGGGGTAAGTATAAATCTTCAAAATATGATGCCCAAACCTGAATTACTGTGTCTGGTTCTCTCAATGTAATTCCATCTACTTCGAAAAGATAATTAGACGTAAGACCCCTTTCTGCTCGTCATGGTCATGGTATATATATATGTGTGTGGTGTATATAAACACCTAAAAAAAGAAAGTCCACCCTAATATATTCGGTAATATTTTATGAGATATTGGATGGATTTTGATGAAACTTTCCACAAATGATTTGTGGTACCAAAGACATCAAGTGTGCTAATTACTGTGCTGTGAGGTGAGATATAGCTGAGTGAGCACAAAATGAATGGAAGAGGGGCACTTTTCAAAAGTTGCAAAAACACAGGTAGAGTGATCACATACATTCAGCTGTGTCTTAATTTGGTCCCCACTTCTCGCACAGGCTTCGAACATCCTTATCTGTTGGTACCTCAATGGCTTACATGGCAGGAAACATGGTTTACTGAAAAATGACTTTCAAAGAGACTGATTTCAATAACTCTGTGTTGCTCACAGCATGAAATTTCAAGGTGTCATTCCAAAGGAATGTTGTTAGACTGAATGGTCTGGGCATGCAGCAGGAACATTGTGTCCTGAAGATTACACGCATGTAATCGTGGACTCAGTGTCACCTTTAGACCACATTTACAGCCAGTAACAACGTGTGTGAACAATGGAACAATGGAGTGAATGTCCACTCTACGTCAGTGTGTTGCAACTTTTGAAAAGCACCCCTCTTTCATTCATTCATGCTCAGTCGGCAATAACATAACTCACAGGACGGTGCCTCACACAGGTTGTGTATCCGATACCACTAAATAATTGCGTAAAGTTTCGTCAAAATCCACCCAATATCTCATAAAATATTACCGAATCTATGGTTATGGGTGTGGTATATATATATATATATATATATATATATATATATATATATATATATATATATATATATATATGGTATATATATGGTATATATATATATATATATATATATATATATATATATATTGAGTGGATAAATGACTGTGGTGACTATGTATACAGGGAGTGAGTGACCTTTGGCCAATGGTGGGGTGAATAGGTATAAAAGGAGTGACTGTATGGTAATAAATTTGGTGTATGATTTTCATGGTGAGGTGTATATTCAAGCCTGGGGTGTATTAATGGCCGAGTGTGCGGGTTATTTGTATATATAGAAGGCTGTATGCCAATTGGTGGGAAGCATATGCATATGTGTATATCTTGAGTGGCTATATGGCCAATGATGTGGCGACTACGTATACAGGGAGTGACCATATGCCAATGGTGGAGTGAATAGGTATGCAAGGAGTGATTATTTGGCCATAAATGTGGAATGTGATTGTCATGGGTGAGATATATATTCAAGTCTGGAGTGTGTGGATGGCCGAGTGTACGGGGCATTGTTATACATAGAAGGGCTGTGTGGCCATTGGTGGGGTGTATTATGTATACTTGGAGACAATGGAGTGACTCTATGGTTATGGGTTTGGTGTATACTATTATGTATGTATTGGGTGGCTATATGGCCATGGGTGTGGCGATTATGTATACAGGGAGTGACCGTATGGCCAATGGTGGAATGAATAGGTATGCAAAGAGTGACTGTATGGTCATACATTTGGTGTTTGCTTGTCATAGGTGAGGTGCATATTAAAACATTGGGTGTATGAATGGCCGGTGTACAGGGTATCAATTGGTATATATAGAAGGGTTTTGTGGCCATTGATGTGTATACTATGTACACCTGGAGTGAATCTGGTCAGGAGTGGGATGTATATGTATAGCATGAGTGGCTATAAGGGCAAGTTGTGGCCAATATGTATACACGCTCATTCTTTGGTCATGTCATGACTCATCAGGCATACATAATTCTAAGTCCAATCATCTTCATTGGAATCGGCTGAAAAAATGTATTTTCCCTAAAATATTCGAAATTTTGTAAATATAATCAATTGGATTATTTTACTGGGTTGTAGTTACCTAGCAAACATTGTTACAGAGACAATGAATGTCTGTGCGATGAAAACCAGATAACTATCGATTCCGTGGTAGTACACATAGTGTTAAGTATTTTTGCTAGGCATTTAGTAATTTACAAAGTGTTATGACCAGTGAAGATTTATAATAAATTGGAGGGTGGGTCCATAGCAACGGATTGATTACCACAAGCTTTCCTTAGTAATTCTGTATCAGTATACAATATACACTACATAATATGTGGGCACATGTTAATGTCCTGTAGACTAACTTGTTGTGGGGTTTAGCACTGAAACGTCACCGAGACGGCCTCAAAATGTCACTGAGAAGTTCGGGTAGCTGCATAGCAATGGTTGATATGGACAACGTGATATCAGTTGATGTCATCATATGTCACAACTAAACCTCCATTATGTAATTAACAACTACTACAGTTCAATTAAATGTGGTATAAACGAATGGCAATGCTATCAGGGAATATACAACTTATATTGGTAGTTTGGTTCCCAAAATCATATAGGACACTTTAAAAAAGGCGACTGGCAAATACGAAAGTTGAAATTTCTTTGTTTTGAGGGCCCCCTACACCATTTAAAGTCTCAAATACACCACAAACAAGATATATGCTCCCAATATTAAATGAGTGAATGAAAGATAATTCTGTCATGGATTATATAGAAAGTTTATGGGTAGTTTGGTTCCCGAAAACCTTGGGCACTTTACAAAAGGCGGCTGGAAAATACGTAAGGTGAATTTTCTTTGTTTTGATGCCCCCTACCCCATTTAAAGTCTTGAACACACTGCGAACTGAAAGGATATGCTCCCAATTTTAACTGCGGGTTTAGAGAAGGGGATGCTTTATCAGGAAATACACACCTTTTATGGGTGGGATGGTTCCCGAATGTCTGGGACACTTTACAAAGAGCGGCTGGCAAACGAGAAAGGCGAATTCTCATTTTTCGGAGGACATCCTAACCTATTTAATATTTCGGACACACCATAAACTAAAGTTATATATTCTCAACATTAGCTGGGTGTTTGGATGAAAGGTGGTGCTATTGGGGAACATACAATTATATGGGTGGTTTTGTTCACCCGAAATCCTGGGGCATTTTACAACAAGGCACTCAATGACTGTGGGTCGCTCACCAGACTGTAAAGACTGAGAAGACTGGGACTCTGATGACTACCGGTACAAAAGTCAGTACTTGACAAAATCACTTAAGACAAGTAGTTCTAAACATGGACATAGCTGGCGGTTCTCAGATGAGCAGGGCTCTTCACCTTGAACTTTCTAATTGCACACCATTGACAAATCTCCAACCTCTCACCTTTTAAAGAAGACAACCATACCACAGTACTAAGTTCACAAATATCCTTTTGAACATCCCCCTTAGGTTGAATTTTACAACTGGTACCAGTACTTCAAGCTCTCAAACTTTTGAAAATTACCATCCTGACACCCCCATAAAGTTAAAATGTGTGGCCAATTCTGTCCAACAGTTTAACCTGAAGTAGGAACATATGGACTGTTGATTTAAAAACATACATGTTGGAAAATCAAACCAAACTGTGAGAACAATTCTAACCTATTTTTGGTGTGAACATCTAATCTACAACTTACGTTGTATCAGGCATGTAATTTTCAACTGTTTAAATTTTGATCAAAGTAGGGGGTCAAAACTCCACCCTCTACAGTCCCTTCCCACTGCCTCAAATATTACCCCCACCAGGCTTCCTAGAAATCAATACTATCATACCAGTACCAAACAGCATAGAGGAGAGTTAAATCTCTGCCCATATTAGAACAAATGTGAATCCCCAACTATGAGATCCATTCATCTAATAATATAAATATACCCCCAATAACCAATATACCCCCCAATTTTTCTTCGAAAAAGCAGGGCATGATTTCACCTGGATAAGTGGTGGTTAAGAAAATAATATTGGAAAATCTACAACTAATGTTGTATCAGGCATGACATTTTTTGGTGTGAACATTTAATCTACAACTAATATTGTATCAGGCATGAAATTTTCAACTGTTTAAAGTTTGATTAAAGTAGGGGGTCAAACTTCACCCCTTTTACACTCCCTCCCCATTGCCTCAAACATTGCCCCCACCCAGACTGTCTAGAAATCAATATTATTATACCAGTACCAAACAGCATAGAGGAGAGTCAATCTCTTATATCTGCCCCTATTAGAACAAATGTGAATCCCCATCTATGAGATCCATTCATCTAGTAATATCAATATATAATATTCAATATACCCCCCAATTTTTCTTTGAAAATCAGGGTATGATTTCACCTGAATAAGTGGTGTTTAAGAAAATAATATTGGAACAGCCAAGCCAGTATTTAGTGTGTCTGACCTTTGCAGAATGAGGTCACCAAACAGTGAATTTAATGACAATATTCCGCAAGGTGGGCTAACATCACCGAATTCACCATATGGGGCCTCTTTCCCTAAAAATGACCCCATTGAACAAATCTGAACCCAAGTCACCCAGTCCCTTCCATACCAAATATAAGCTATATAGGCCCAACGGTTCTTGAGAAGAAATTGTTTTAAGAATTGCTATGGAGGGAAAGAGTTATGGCCCTGGCTTCGCACCTATTTGATCTGATGAACTTATTTGAACAAATTTGATTGTGAGTCACCTAGGGAAAATGCACACCAAAATATATAAACACATTCGGTCTTTAATATGGAGAAGAAAACTATTGTTGATAGACGGATGGATAGACATCCCAACAGACAGACGGATAGAAGGACCGCCTGACAGACAGAAGACAAATTCAATCCAATTTCTTCACCTGGTGAAACAGCCAAGCCTGAATTTAGTGTGTCTGACATTTGCAGAATGAAGTCCCCAAAAGGTGATTTAATTACATTATTCCACAAGGTGGGCTAGCATCACCGAATACACCCTCAGTCTGATTAGGCATCAACTGCCATGGGAAACCTAGAAACAGATTGAAGTTCTACAGTTTAAGTTGGTGATGTACACCCATTGAGCACCTCAATTATGCATTTTATCTTCTTCAAATTAGGGGACATAGAAACTGAACAGGAGGGAAAAGTAAAAAAATAACTAAAACAAAATTTCAATTTGATACTCAAGATACTTACCAGAATATGAGACCTAAGCAGAATGAAGTCCCTGGAGGGTGTATTTGGTTATGCTAGCCTGCTGTATGGGGTAGCAACACTAAATTCACCCTCTGGTAACCTCATTCTGCAAATATCAGATTGAGGCTTGGGAACCGAATTTTTTTTTAATTTGATATTAATAACAAGTACCATGCAGTGCTAGTGCAGAACTTTGTTTACACAAACCTGTCCAATAACATTCTAATCTCTAATCTGTCATTATAATCTCAATTAATGACCTGACTGTCTGAATCTACCTGATTGAGTTCTCTGGCAGATATAATACTGGTAGATATAATAACTACTTCTGGAGAGAGGTAAGTTGTGATATGATATGGGGTGCATGGGGCTGTTGGTTGGGGGCATGGTGGGGGCCTGGGTCATATGGGGGGGGGGGTGGTGGAAAGTTTATGTGATTTCATCAAAGATTAAAGTTTCATAACTCTATTAAGGATGTTATAATGGTGTTAGTTTTTCAAATTTTATAACATGTTTTAAATTTTTTTTAATTTTGTGTGTGTGTTAGTCCAAGTCTTCGTACTAAAACCAGCTAAGATATTGGGATGGAGATGCTGGTATTTAGTCCGAGATCGCGCGCATAGCCTTCTTATGACACGAGTTAAGCGTTAATGACCCGCTCAAATAAAACCACAATTATATGAAATAAAATATCACAATTGCGACAATAAACGGATATTTTCCGCAGACGACATGCTATTTGATCTGAAACCCACATCAGTTGTGAATTGAAAGCGGTAATTTAATGCGAAAAGAGACATTTACCGCAATGTTTACAAATTTGTTAAAGTATGCGAACTCAGTTGACCTCGCGAACTGTGTTCAGCATTTTCCGTTGAAAATATTCCGTAGATTTTCGACTAACAACGCAAATTACGATGAATTCTCCATTGTAATCGTAATTATTTGTGTCAATAAATAAAAAATAAATAGATTAATTAAACATTGAAGATATAAATGTAATACATTAAATAAATTACGGGAATTACAACCCTCTCAAAGTTTAAAACAGTGTAAACACAACGAGCATTAGAATAAATAATATGGTGCTACATTTCACCCACATTTGGTGGACTTCCGCGAAATTAAGATATATACTAAGCGAACAGAGCAATATACTGCTCTTGTTAAGCACACAAAAAAAACAAACAAAATTTGTATAAATTTTGAACCTTAAGTTTGAAAAGTCCCACTAAAACGGAAGAACTATATTTCGAAACTGTGTGATTCGGTTCTCCGATTATTTTATCAACACAAAATTCAAAATGCACATGGATGAAAATCACACGCATGGCAAGTCAGACACAAGAGTTCTAATTTGCTCCAATTTTGACAAGTTGCTTGCGAAAATTGTCAAGAAAACTACCGTTCTGATCCTCCATTATGTCATTAAGTTTTTAGTGTGGGAATTGTTCTCAAAGCACATTGGAAACTGGACTTTGGGGCGATCGGTTTTCGCCATTTTGTTCGGAAAACCCCGCGCTATATATAGAAACGGAAACTAGAATACCCAGAACAAACTCCATATTATGCCGAAGTTATTCGGACCACTTCGGCTTTCAGTTAAAACGTAAACAAACAGATGTTTGTGGCAATCAACCGGAATATTCTATGTGTAATTTAACATTAAAGTTAGATTATTATACACCATTATGACCATAAGATGTCACTATTCCGATGTATATAGCATCACGTATTGATTTGCTAGGTAAATCGAGTAAAATACACAACAAATTTCCGCCACAAACCTTGGGCGTAAGTCGTGTCATAAGAGACCATACGGGACGAACTCGGACTAAATACCAGCATCTCCATCCCAATATCTTAGCTGGTTTTAGTACGAGAAGACTTGGACTATGTGTGTGTATTAAATTGAGCAAGGAGTTCAATCTGAATTCTTTTTTTTGTCTTTTTTTTTTAGTTATGTCACTGGCTCCGCCAACATTCAACAGAATGACCTCATTTGAACAAATCTGAACCACAGTTGCCCAAGGACCCTTTGTGCCAAATATGAATCCATTCGGCCTAATGAAATTTGAGAAGAAGTCGTTGTAAGAATTACCATGGTGGGAAAGAGTTATGGTCCTAGCTTCGCAACAATTTGACGAGGTGACCTCATTTGAACAAATCTGAATGTGATTCACCTAGGGAACATCCACACCAAATATGAACCCATTCAGTCTTACGGTTCTGGAGGAGAAACACACACACACACACACACCCTCACACACACGGAGTACCACGTGTTGTCATTAAGCTTATTGTTGATAGTGAAAGCCATGATTTGTCAAAGATATTTAGTTTCATTGAGAATGTGAAATAACAAGGTAATAGGGGTGTTTTACCCTTCAAATGGCAAGGATAAACTGTCTCTTACTGATTTTTCTCAAAAATAGTTCATATATCAATTATTTTTGTTTTACTATTTAAAAAACAGTGAGTTTCAATGGGGTTTTTTGGGTTAAATTGAGGAAGTAGTTCAATCTAAAAAAATATATTTGTTAGTTTTTGTTTGTTTGATTTTTAAGATTTATGTCCCTGGACCGCCCCTATTGACCCAGTGACCCCATTTGAACAAATCTGAATCCGAGTCATCCGAGGACCCTCCATACCATATATAAGATATATAGACCTGATAGTTAATGAGAAGAAGTTGTTTTAAGAATTACTATGGAGAGAAAGACTTATGGCAGTAGCTTTGCAACTATTTGACCTAGTGATCTCATTTGAACAAATCTGAATGAGAGTTACCAAGGGAACATCCACACCAAATATGAATCCATTCGGCCTTATGGTTCCGGAGAAGATGTTTAAAGAATTGTTGACGGACGGATTGATGGGCGGACGGATGGACGGACTGATGGACGGACGGATGGACGAGTGATGGCTATAACTCCACCGGAGACTTTATATCAGTTAAACTAAAAAGCTGATGACAAACTATAGAGGCGAATTTTCACGGTTTTGATGGACCCTCTACCCCAAGTAAACGATTGAACCCACCACAAACTGAATGGATGTGCCCTCAATGTCAAACGACGGTATGTACAAATGACTATTATATAAGGTAATACACAATAGTTATAGATGGGTAGATACCTGACAGTCAGGGACATTTCAAAAGGCGGCTGGTAATTAAAAAATGTGATTGTACAATGTTTTAGGACACTACCCAATTTTAAGACAAGAACACACCACGAACTGGAACGACATCCTCGCAAGATTAACTGAGATTATGGGCTATTGGTAGATGCATAAGAGAGTACACAATTTATATATAGATATGGATTTGGTTGTGAAAGCATTGCACTTTACGAAAAGTGGCTGGTAAATAAAAAAGGCAAATTTCTTTTTTGAGGACGCCCTACCCTATTTGAAGTCTTGACGACACCCCATGCTGAAATTATATGCTCTCAATATTAACTAAGGGAGGGACCAAAGGTTAATTGGGATCAGGATATACACACCATGGAAGTGTCAGTTCCCGAAAGCCTGCAACAAGTGGCACTTCACAATAAGCGGCTGTCAAATAATAAAGGCGAATTTTCAGTTTTATGTACCCTCACCATATATATATATATATATATATATATATATATATATATATATATATATATATATATATATATAAGGTATTATCAAGTCATGAAAACCCCACGAACTGAAGGTTTGTGATATCATATATCTTTAGATACATCTTTAATTTCAACCACCATCCTTTATGTTTTATATATGTCCATACAAGGACAGCAGGAAGACGACCAATCATGATCATGCTGCTCAGGCCTGTACAATACGTATCATCTAATTGTCCATCATTTGTGTTGTTATATATATCACTAGCTGGTGAGCCCGACGTTGTCCGGGCTACGTTGTCTGGGCTATTCAAAAACCAAATTTCAAGTCGATAGCTCTACCCGTTTCCGAGATCTGGTCTGCGCATGCGCGAAGCTGGCGACGCACTGGCTCGGCGACCCGATAAAATTCGTATCCGGGGCAAGATACATTCACATACCAAATGTCAAGTCGATAGCTCCACACGTTTCTGAAATCTCGTCTGCGCATGCGCGAAGCTGGCGCCGCACGGGCTCGGCGACCCGATAAAATTCCTATCCGGGACAAGATACATTCACATACCAAATTTCAAGTCGATAGCTCCACCCGTTTCCGATATCTCGTCTGCGCATGCGCGAAGTTGACGTCGCACGGGCTCGGCGACCCGATAAAATTCGTATCCGGGGCAAGATACATTCACATAGCAAATTTCAAGTCGATAGCTCCATCCGTTTCCGAGATCTCGTCTGCGCATGCGCGAAGCGGGCGCCGCACGGGCTCTCCAATACGACAACGACGACCGCCTGGTCGAACTACACACACGTACCAAGTTTCGTCCCGATCGGTCGAGAATCGTAGATTTGTATTAATGACAGACAGACAGACAAACATACAGACAAACAGAGGTCTTCAAAATATATATGAGATTTGTTATTTTACAAATAAAAAAAAGCAATCAAGCAATCTCAGTTTTAACTGATGGTGTGGACAGAGGTGTAGTGCGTATGAAGTAAACAATTTATATTGACGGGCTGGTTCCTGAATCCTGGGACACTTTGCAATAATCGGCTAGCAAATACGAAAGGCGAATTCTCACTGTTTGAAGTCTTGAACTCTACGAACTAAAATGATATGATATTCGTTTTAACAGAGTGTGAGGAGAACATGCTATTCAATCAGGAAATATACAATTACTAATGAATTACAATGCGAAAGCCTGCGGCACCTTACAAAAAAAAGCAAACGGTAAACAAGAAAGACAATTTTAATTTTTCAATGGTTTAACTCTTTAACACTCAAATAGATTTCTAGCGTAACCCTCATGCAATGACGTGATTTGATGTGGCTACCTATTCCTCAATCACCTGATTTGACGTGTTGGTTTACATGGCAAGTTTTCCGTTTATATAAACGGTGTATATTCAGTTTTTTATGCTTTATTAAATATGAATACTGTGACATAACTGTTGCAGATCAACACCTTGTCGATTTCTGGTCAAGTACATGTAGCAGGAAGTTTATATCGCTAAGTGCAGTTTAATATGGAATAATCCATTTCAATTCCGGCTGGGGGTGCAAATAATTATTCCATTTCAATGACATACCGGTACCCGGGTATTACAACGTACTGGTATCGGTACTGAAATTGTCTTCTAAGGTTTCCAAATCAGCCTGAACAAACCAATATTTCTTGTTGCCACTTTCGGAATAATTATATCGTTTGAACCAACTTTGCGATTCTTAATTCAACTTCGATTGAGTGGAGAAATTAAAACCCCGTGGGGGTGTGTGTGTGTGTGTGTGTGTGTGAGGGGGTATGTGTGAGTGAGGGTGTGTGTGTGGGGGGGGGGGGGTGTGAGGGTGTGTGTGTGAGGGTGTGTGTGTGTGTGTGTGGGGGTGTGTGTGTGAGGGTGTGTGTGTGTTGCAAACCGGAAGAGTGGATCAATCGGCAGGTTATTGGAAGAGCCTGTATAATTGATGGAAGAGACGGACCAATCGATCCAGTGAGAGCAGAATCGAGCCTCACCCAAATAAGGAAGATGAATTTTTTTTATTTTGTTATTGATATTGGGAATCGTAGGGATTATTTATAGTTAAGAGACGAGTAATACCATCGCACCAGATAAATAAACAACGTGTTTTGCGAAAGCGACAAACTGAAAATGACGCAACCAACGATCACGTCGTAAAAAAATTCTGATTTACTCGATATTAAAGCTATATTTTTCTAGTTTTCTCCGCAGAAGTTTAAATTATAATCGAAGATGGGATGTGTATTCCCTTCATCAAAAGGATTTCCCCCTAAACGTTTTCAACGTTTTCAACGTTTTCTGGTGACTTTCTCAACTTTTCCGATGAAGTTTGGCATAAATAAAAATGAAATTGTATCCATTCCTGTATGATATAGACCGACCAGTTCCGTTGTATAGGCGTGATTCTCACAATGAAAATTTAGCTGATAATAAGTTGTGGAATAACGGATACAATTTGCATTGAAATGTAACCTATTTCGGCGGTGTTCAAGAAATTCGCGATAACAACATGTCTAATAAAATTATCAATAAGCGAGCGCAACAAATTCGCTGCTAATACTATACGCCCTGTTATATACCTTGACGTTACCGGTGATGGCTGTCCCGGGTAACGTCACAGGTACCCGTTAGACACGTCAAATCACGTCAAGAGCTAATTAGATATCACATACCCTATTTTAAGAGACTATAGTGGGGATTCTTTTGAACATAATAATTATGTTCTATATTTCTTATTACTTAGAGCGACACTAACAATCACTTTGGCAACAAAAGTGATTTTGTTTGACATTTGTGAGACTTTATGTATATATTGTGTGTCATATGTTGTTTAAAACAAATATTTCGGTCCTACAATGTCGACGTCGATCCATTTTATCTTAAAGACGTATTATGTACTTGTTCGGGTGCGTGAAACTGATAAGTGAGTATTCAGGTGCTATGCCAACTGGAGGATGTAGCATTCTACTAACATCACCACAAATTTCAAGCAAATCGACCGTACCACTCCATAGAAATAACGCTACGCTAAATTGTAAATATTTACTACTCGAATCGGGACGCTTCTATCAGCGATAAACTAACGAAAACGATTTCGCCATCGGCAGTCACTGCATTTAATTAATATATAAGAATGTCGGTGTATGTTATCAATTTAGATATAATATTTGTAAAAATAACTACTTTGAACAAGATTATTCTCCATTTCTATTTGATCACCCTACCGGAGTGTTTCAAATCACTTTAACTGTTATCAATAAATGTCTTGTTGTTGTGGTCTTGAAGACTAAGCACGCCTTTAATCACTTAAACAATGACTCCGAGCCCAATGTTCAGCAAACGAGTCATAATGGGTCCCATTATGATCAAATAGGAAATTTGGTAAAGTTGTTATAAAAATTTTCGACCATAAACGTGTTTGGGGGAAGGGGTAGCTAAAATCAAGTATCTCGATAATGTTTGAAAAAAATATTTCTGTGAAAAAGAGAGATTTTTCAGCAGAAAATAAATGTTTCGGCTCCAAATGGCAGGAAAATCTAAATTAATTAATGAATTTTCCTATAAAGTTGAGCTATGTTATGATGTTGTAAGATTAACACCAACAATGTTGGCAAATAATTTAGGAATTAGCCTGCCATGGCTTTGGTGGGCGATTCCCACTTGTGTCTATGTGAATATGGTCGATGGTAGTTCCGCCACATATATGTGTGGAGTTTTTAGGTCTGCAAGTATTGCCAAGTAATGTCAATTTTTTATGCAGATACCATTTTGAAATTCTGGAAAGTAGGGGTTAATATCGCCACACTTCTGCGTGGCCGTGGCCCCAAACAGTCCATATAAAAATGTACCTGGGTAAATCCACCCAGGTTTTTTGGGCCGAAACCCAGGTAAAATCTATCTACCAAGACATCCACCAACCATCAAGACCCTGCGAAACCTGGGTTTTTACCATGATTTACCCACCTAAAACTGGATAAAAACCCTGGTATTGATAAACCTGGGTGTAATTACCCAGGTGACCACACCTAGGTGTACCCTACCTGGGTGTTTCCCACCCAGGTGTACCCTGGTGTTTCCTACCTGGGTGTTTCCCCACCCAGGTGTACCATGGTGTTATTCACCCAGGTTTACCCTAGTGTTTCCTACCTGGGTGTTTCCCACCCAGGTTACCTTGGTGTTATTCACCCAGGTGTACCCTGGTGTTTCCTACCTGGGTGTTCCCACCTAGGTGTACCTTGGTGTTATTCACCCAGGTGTACCCTGATGTTTCCTACCTGGGTGTTCCCCACCCAGGTGTACCTTGATGTTTCCAACCCAGGTGTACCTTGGTGTTTTCTTACGCCGGTGTACCTTGGTGTTTTCTTACCCAGGTGGATTTCCCATTGAGATGCACTTGGGTTAGAAAACCCCAAGGTACACCCAGGTAAGGAAACACCAAGGTACACCTGGGCAGGAAAACACCAAGGTACACCTGGGTAAGAAAACACCAAGGTACACCTGGGTAAGAAAACACCAAGGTACAACTGGGTGGGAAACACCAAGGTACACATGGGTAGGAAACACCAAGGAACACCTGGGTGAATAACACCAAGGTACACCTGGGTGGGGATACCAAAGTGAAATGATGAGGATGGCAATGAAGTAGATTTTGATGGGATGCAGGGGTATTGTTATCAATGGAGTTGTTTTAGTATAATAGAACATTAAGGAAACTGATTGTGCAGCAATACAAGTTTATTCAAGGGCAACAAACTAACTAAAGATAAAACACATGTAATATATAAATATATAAACTCATTAAACTGCATGGGTTAAAACTTACTGACAACAAGAGTTGGGTTAAAATTTTGATTAAAAAACACTTGCAAAGTCCCTCTTCATACATGTATATGGTATGTTAGGCAAGTTACATGTACATGTAGTTGCAATGTATACCGGTACATGACATACCGGTGGACACTAAAATCATTATTTTAGTTCCAATGTCATTTACCAGAATACATGTACATGTTGTACCTTGCAACTACATCTACAGTGAGGTAGTTTTGTCTCATTTAAACTTTCTAAATGGGTTTCTCCCTTTGAATGACATAAACTAATGTGAGTATACACATGAGCTGTGGTGTGAAATACACACCAAAAAATTATTTCTTAGTCTGAGGACATGTTTGTAATAATGTGCTGTAATGCTCCAGAAATAGTCATATTTTGTCCTGGTTCATAAGAACATATTATTTCTTAGTGTTAGAAGGACATGTTGTCTGTTATTATTTGACTCATAAACCCCCAAATGTACATGTAAACAGAACATTTGGGAAAGAGACACACCATCTTTATCCTTTTTTATATCAGTACTCAGTAGCAATATTGATCAGATAGCAAAATATGCTATAAATAGATTTCAGATGGTAGATATTAAACAATCACATTAATTGCACCAACTCGAAACAGTTAACATACCCTGTAGAATACAGACTATGACCAAGGAGGGTGTCACACACACCCCCACCCCGCTTTGGTATGCGATATTCAAGCCATTTTCAGGTGGTATGCTATATACATGTACATACCCAATGTTATCTGGTACTAGGATTTCACACGGCAATATAACCGGCATTCACGATTCAGCAAAAAGGCTAGTATGCAGATATAATAGCAGAAAATTATACAAATTTTGAGTATTTTCCAGCTTAAACAGACCCAAGTGATATATTTTTATCTAATTCAGTCTAATGGCTCTTGATATGTTGATGTTTTGGATACTATTTCAGCAAATGTGAGAAAAAGTGGCTTCATTGGGGCATCAGCTTGTCTGAAAAATATATCAAGGTCCCCTAAATCCGATACTACATTTCAGAACAATCCAACCAGTGTCCCATGAAATGGTGGATAATAAACTATCATACCAAATTTGATTCAGATTTGATCACACAAACTAAAATTATGATGCGGAAACCAGAAATTAACACGATTCTAAGTCGAAAAAGGGCCATAACTCTCGCAAAAATGGGTGGAGCACACCCATATTCGAACTTGACCTGTATTTTGGTCTGATAAACTTACATACCACATTTGGTTCAGATATGATCACACAAACTGAAGTTATCATCCGGAAACCTACAATTTTCAAAGTTTAAATGTCTATTAGGCGACACCAATTTTTAAGTCTGGTTTACGAACATGTGGGCTGATGTGGGGAGAACAAAAGTAGATGCAGGAGGGAAAAAAATAAAAATAAAAAAAAATTGTCCCCCCAATTTATATCAAGTAAATCTTGAAATTTTACATAAATTTTACAAAAATTGTGAGAAAAAAAACTTTTCGAATGAAATTCTGAACCAAACAAGACATTTATTGTCATGAAATACATGAAAATATGGATCTGCAAATGATCATAAGCAGAACCGGATGCGACAGCACATGAAAATCAGTACGCATGTAATTTTTTTTGGGACAAAAAAGTTTTTTTTTTTTTTCATGAAATGGAAAAAAAGTTGTAGGAGGTGTTCGTAAACCGGACTTAAAAATTGGTGTCACCTTATGTGTATATAACTCATATAGCTAACTATTAAAGGTGCTCAATCAGATTCGATGGTCCCCATATAATTAGATTCCAACAACATTTTTTTTAGAAATGCTGCTTCAGTTATCAGAATCGATTAATTGCCCAAAAATAATGCTAACCACTGTCAACTACATGTATAGTATAAAATTGCCTGATACGTTATATTTATCAACATGCTGTTCGACGAAGTTTGACCTTATTATCAACACAAAGCCTCTTCATTTTAGAGTTATCCATCTTCATCCGCAATTTGGTCTGAGACCGTCGGCTCGTCAAATTTTTCTGGGCCACTATTAAGTATCGATGGTGATAAATATTAAAATTTCAAAAATCGATATCTAATAACTCTGAGCTTTGATACATGTAGGTGGGTCCCTCGACTTGATTAAAATATTTTTACCCCCCCCCCCCCGATTCCATAAATAGCAAATGAGGGGCACTTAATCGGATTATGCAACTTTAAACTGTATTTGAATTTAAAGATGCATAATCCGATTAAGGGCCCCCTGAATTAATGCTCGCACATTACTATTTATTTGGTCTTGGGGGTAAAAGATATTTGGTACGAGTCGAGGAACCCACCTATCAAAGCTCAGAGTTATTAGATATCAATTTTTGAAATATACTATTTTTCACGATCAAGAATTAATAGTGGCCCACGGTCTCGGACCAAATTTCAGATGAAGATGGATAACTCTAAAATCAAGAGGCTTTCTGTTGATCATAAGGCCAAATTTTGTAGAACAACATGTTGATAAATAACATATGTCAGGCAATTGTATACTTTAGTTGACAGTGGTTAGCATTATTTTAGGGCAATTAATCAATTCTGATACCGTAACTGAAGCAGCCTTTCTAAATACAAATGTATGATGTTGGAATCTGATTATATGGGTATCATCGAACCGGATTGAGTACCTTTAAAATGAACTGTATCCAGTATAAACATGTTAAACCTGATAATTAATTAGAGCATGCAGTCCCTGTTGACATGCGGTATCCGCTGGTAATCTTACCACAGTAATATGTGTTAACTGTGATATCCAAGTTAATTGTTTTTACCAAAAAAATTCTGAATTCTATCTAGACATTTTGAAACAATAAAAAAAAATTCTGGTGTGGTTACAATGTCAACTTTAAAACAAAATTCATATAAACATGGCATGAAAAATACAGCCTAACTGCAAATGTGAGGTGGAGCACATTCTGCGGCAGTATAACTGACTGCGGTTGATCGCATGAACACGCCTGAATACTGCAGTAATACCCGGTGGTCAACCTTTATAAGGCGAGTTGATTAATTAAAGCATAGCTGTAATTTTACATGTATGTTCTATAGACTTTGTTGGGAAAGAGAATATAGCTGTGCGACAATGGATGATATTTCCCCACCTCAGCAGGTGTCGAGTACAGAAAAATATACCAAACATACCGGTAGTCTGTTAATCCTGATGAGCTAAGTTAGAAATTTTTCAATCGAAACCTCATAAAAAAAAATATAAATTCAGTTCTCAATTTTCGAACACTTCTAGGAAATTGTTCAAAAATATTGTTAAAAGATGCCCATTCGATTTGACACTGTAAATATACCCTGTTCAAGTGTTCCTGCTAATGTGCTATGATGCGGTTGGGTCCTGCTTAATTGCTATGAATTGCACTACCCGCATCATAGCAATTCAGCAGGACCACCAGCATCATAGCATATTAGCAGGACCACTTGGCCAGTGGTAAAATACTAAAATAGTTTGTTTTCCATACGGATATGTGTTTTCAAATAATCATGTAATGATATCTAACATACATGTATATGATCCTATTTATAGGTTTTATTCATCACGGCCAGATAAACTTTGTATACAGACAGTTTTACCAAAGTTAGAATTTTTATTAGGTGCTTTCATTGTAGCTGTAATTACTAGTATTAAAAGTGTGCTCAATAAAGTTTGTTTTATCATTTATGCTCATTTGGAATTTGGATGCTATTTAATTCTGTTTATCTATATAATTGGCTGCACTGCTAAATTTTGACTCATTTCAGTCATTTGATGTCAGTACATGTAGTTGTCCATCGAAATGGCGAACACAACCAAAGACAAATTACAAGAGGAAAGACAACAAATAAATTTGATGTGCACTAAAACAGATACAGTAGTGCCCTAAGAAATCGACCCCTTAACCACAGCAGAATTATGTGTAACTTTTCAGGATTTAGTCGGATATATGGCTTGTTGCCATTCATCGGAAAGCTCTCCCCGAGTTACCCGTAATTCTGCTGTGGTTAAGGAGTCGATTAATTAGAGCATTACTGTAGTTACAAATGTATGTCTAGCCTCTTGTGAAGTGTTGTGTCACTAATAAGATCTTTAATTCACATACACATGTACATGTACTATATACCCGTTCAAGCGTTTACAAGTGTCAGTCATCGAGAAACTGACCAAAAGTTTTGGTAGTATATAATATAGGCTAGCACTGCACCTGGGCTACATGTACATGTACTGTAAGTGATTATAATGTACTATTTTTATATTCTGCCGTGAAAGTGTTGCTGAATGAAATTTAAGTTTACCCCGATATTCTAAGTCCGCTCGACTAAGATGGGGTTTTTCTCGAAAACTGATATCTGAATATACATGTCGTCTTCCACTGGTTGGTATTCCCTCTAAATTGACTAATTTTAACTGATTAGATTAGCCCTGGTATGGAAAACTCTAACTCTTATAGCCCGATGAGCGGTTTACTGCCAACAGCGGTGATGATATGATGACCAGCGTTGTGCATGGCATATGTTGATCCAGGTAAGAATGCTACCATACATTCCAAACATTCATTAAATATCTTATTAGTAGTAACCCAAACTACACAAGAGACTAGTATAACTAAGATTGGGCTTGATTAATGATGTGACACTTTCAGTACTTCATTTACTAGTAGCCTGGTACTGGTGGGCCTGGCTGCAGATACTTGTTTGGCGTGTTTGAGGCCTGTGGCACAAGGGCAGCAGAATCAATTAAAATTTCTCTTATTGTAGTGTAGTACATGTACATGAATAGTACCGGTAGTACAGCACACAAAGAGGTATATATAGTACCGGCACATGTACATGTATTCTCTCGGTTTTCACACATGTTTTTTTTCAATTTAACAACATGAGTCTTTTATGACACATACTAAAGTGAAAGTAGGCCTACATGTATATAATGTGCACACAGTATACCGGTACATGTACTGATATATTACATTGCAATACAGTCCGAGTACAATGATATAGCAAAATTATGCATAGTAGAATAACAACCTTTTGTACAAACAGTCCTGACAATGATATACCGGGATATCATGGTGATTATGATAGTTCATACATTTGGAATTAGCGAATACCCGAGTTTGTGGTTAGACCGCTTCATGCGATGTTTATGTGAATTTTTATTTTTAAGTCGGCATTGCACACGGTAGTCCTATAAACCACACCAGAGAATAGCAAATGTCGGTCAGTGACCAACTTCTTATGTTTATGCAATCGATACAATCAGGTTCTGCTTTTGATGTCCAGTTCGATATTTGTGGTGTGTTCTTGTGCAAAAATATAATTCTAACTAATGCGCCAAAAATCAGGTTTATAAATTTATCCATTCTTGAGCAAGAGCAACTCGTAAAACTTGTATGGTATAACATTCCAAACTGAGTATTTCTGCTATCGAACCATATGATAATAATGTTGAACCGGACATCGAAATCTGAACCGCATTTATGGATTGCAGCACGTGATGTTGAATAAACAGTTATAGAGGATATACAGTAATGCTCTAATTAATCGACTCCTTAACTACAGCAGAATTATGGGTAACTTTTCAGGATTTAGTCGGAAATATGGGTTGATGCCATTCATCGGAAAGCTCTCGGTGAGAGCTTTCCGATGAATGGCAACAAGCCATATTTCGGACTAAATCTTGAAAAGTTACCCATAATTCTGCTGTAGATAAGGAGTCGATTAATTAGCTCTAGAATTACTGTAACATGGTTTATAATATACAAATGTATACTGTATGGGAAACATCAGAGGTTTACAAAGTAATAAAAACAGTTGATTTGTTCTTTATTCTTGTGGTTATATACACATACATGTATTCTAAAAATAAATGTCCTTTACAACGTGGATCAATGAAATGCGGTTGTTGCATTTAAAATGCATTGAGGGTGCATTGTGTCACGCCACTTTGTAAATGCCTTAATGACAGCATTTAAATTAAATGCACTGCATTGGGAATAATCGCAGTCGCATTGAAATTACCGATCATTGCGCCGAAAAAGTATACTAGTATGAACACCCAAATAACGATACGATAGTGTATAGTGTATTTTGCAATTTTAGTTTTAATTTTGTTTAATTAAATTCACATCTGAATAATTCTGTGTTATTTTCCCACTCCTGGTGTACATGTATATGTTCGGAATCGGACATTCATGATGTAGTTTTCCATTCAAAATGGAATAAACATAAATAAAGACTGTTGACATTAATTGTTTTATAATCAGAATCTGAGAATCATGATTCTCATTTTGATTCTAGTAAAAAGTCTTGATTCCCTGTAGAAAGTGAAACACTAACATTTTGATTATTCCAAAACATCTGATGGATTTTAAGGCCTGCATCAAGACATTTGTTTGTGAATAAAGGCATGTTTGTAAAGGCATCGTTCCATTTCGTTAATAACAACTTACATGTAACATTCACCTCCACCTCTTTACTCTTGGGCTCCAAATAAACATGCATGCACCAGCTGCATGCACGTTTATTATTTTTCTTGGGAAATCCCCCCCCCCCCTGCACAGTGCTCATTTGGGTCTGCACGTTTATTAATATTTTGAAGCTATGAAAATTTAAATCAGCACAAATTCAAGATTTCTATATGATTCAGATGTAAAAATGATCAACACGTCTACATTAGTTACTAGCTAAACAAGACATTTTGTCATATGTGTATACTTTACTGTGAAATTGCGTTTCTTCCGTTCTCCATGAACGGATTCTCAAAATGTTTGGTTTTCCAAAAAACAAGGATTCGAACTGTCTGAACTGAACTCCATGCGTTCGTTTAAATAGATGAATAAATAGTGGGAAAGACATACAATCCTAGTTCATAATGAATTTAAGTATATAAATATAAATAATAAACGGCGGATTCAACGTGGTCATGGGTTTTGACCGCGTTAAAAAAATCAGCAAACTCCGCATGAACCCCGAAGTTTGCTGATTTTTTCACGCGGTCAAAACCCCATGACCGCATTGAAACCGCCGTTCATTTCTTATATGAATAACACAATTTAAGATTGGTGAATTATTTCTTTTGGTTAATTTAATCAACGTACAGGACCAAATAACGATCGTACAGGTGGGAATTTTACCTCGATTTTAATAATCGTACATTAGGCACTCAAGAGTACATATTCAAGTATGTGGCAAACCAAAAAAACACCACATGATACATATATGTACCTGTACTACATGTTGACTCGTATACTTGAACCTGCTATACAAATTATTTGGTTAACCTGAAACCACAGCTGATGTTTTGCTCAGAGTTCCCCCTGCACTATTATTTGGGTACCGGTATGTACTTTTATTAACTTTCAATGGAATTCCCCCCCTGCACTATTATTTGGGCCTGCACTTTTATTTGGAGCCTGAGAGTAAGTTGCATTGACATTTATTTTCACGAATTACCATGCCAAGGCCAAAGAAAAAAGATTGTATGTTTCCGGTAACATAGCGAAAAAATTAGGGTAGGTAGGTAGGGAATTTTTTTTTATTTTATTTTATTTTGATATTTTTTATCCAGCTGCAGAAATATTGAACTACCTCAACCAAAGTGACATAAAATGCCAACCCGTGCCATGGGGAAAGTATTACTTGATCAACACAGTGGAAATATACATTAAGATTGATAAAAAATCAAACTTACTTCATGCTTACGTATGTTTTTTATTATTCACATACCACATTTTCATAAATTTGGCTATAAACTTGGTACAAAATTGATGTCACTAACTTTTTATAAGAATTTTACCAATAATACCGCCATTATACCGAACATGTATTGTGACGATTACATCCCATTGTCTGGGGGTAGCCAGTACGCCCACCGAGCATGCCTGGTTTTTGGAAACAGTAGCTACATGTATACCCCTAATATATGCAGTGATAACCTCTTTACATGTATATATACAGATACACACCCACCATGTCTGTTGATAGTGTTCCATAAGTCCCAAACAAGACATAAAGCAGGCAGGAGATCCACTCTCAGGAAATTAAAATTGCGAACATTTTGACTTTTTCTCAAAATATCAATAAAAAGTTTAGGGTCGGCGGGTTATTTTTAGGGTCGGTCGATGTACGGAAACATAGTATCTTTTTTCTCTGGCCTAAGGAACATTGCAACTGGTTTGAAGTAACATGACCGCGTTGCGTCAACACTGGAACTGCATTGATGGTAATTTTCAACATGGTCTCACTGAGGTTCTATCAAATATAAATACTAGTATGGTTGAGGGAGACAATTATTTTGAGAATATGTGAACCTGTGTTAACATGAGCCTTAAGGCGACACCAATTTTTAAGTCTGGTTTACGAACACCTCCTACAAAATTTAACTGTTTTTGTCCCAACATATTTTACACGCGTACTGATTTTCATGTGCTGTCGCATCCGGTTCTGCTTATGATCATTTACAGTTTCATGTATTTCATGACAAGATACCGGTATGTCTTGTTTGGTTTGAACAGAATTTCATTCAAAAACATTTTTTCACAATTTTTGTAAAATTTATGTAAAATTCCACGATTTACTTGATATAAATTGGGGGGACAATCTTTTTTATTTTATTCCCTCCTACATCTACTTTTTTTCTCCCCACATTATCGTAAACCAGACTTAAAAATTGGTGTCGCTTAAATATCATCTGATGGAGTCAAAATCATTGAACCGTCACTTATGCATGCACATGTAGTCTTGATGTTGAGTCTGGCTTTCATCATTTTCATTAGTTTTACTGTTATCCACCAAAGGTTGAGGTGTTATGGAACAACTGTATGGCATCATATACTGTTATCTTCCGAGTAAATATGGAGTCTCTAATTCTTTTATCAGTCACGCATCTACTCATCAAATAGTATAATCCTTAAATATTTGTAGTCCAGGTGATCTCGACTGCACAGTACATGTATAAACATTCATCTGCAGTGTGTTTTAAATTTCTTTGCCGTGTAACAACTGTTGTCCCAAGTTTCAATGCCTTGTCCTCCTGGTATGTAGGGATTACCAATTTACCATTGCCGTGTTTTAATTTGCAATTTTGATGATGACGCTCACTTGTTGATAATTTTCTTTGTCGTGTAACAACTGTTGTACCAAGTTTCTACGCCGCGTCCTCCTGGTATTTAGGGATTACTGGTGCCTTTAATAGTGATGCATCATTGCCAGTTAATGTACATTAGAGTGGAACTGAATTAACAATGTCACATTGACACATTACTCAGTTAACTTGAGTTAAGACCAGTAAAACAGCAAAAGTAGTATTATTGTACAGCAGGCTTTATATCACTATCAGTACTTACTACATGTACAGACCCCTTACTATCGTGGATCAATCTGAATCTGAATGGTTACGCTGCAGATCCCAATTCTGGTAATTTCGCAGCGGGCGAGAGAGTCTCAGATCTTTTCCTTCAGCGCACTCTTGAAGGAATCCACAGGCTGTTGTTGTAGGATTAAGGATTCCTCCAGCTGATTCCAGTCGCATATAGTTCGAACAAATGTGGAATTATCAAATTGAGCTGACACGTATGGTATAGCCTCGCAACACTGACTGTTGTTCCTTATTAGGTGCCGAGGAATTTGGCTGGTGACGTAGCCTGTCAGAACTTTGCTCTGCGATCTAAGACGCCTTGTTTCGGGTGTAAAGTATTGATTAGGGGGTATAGCCGGGACCAATCCGCCCACCACCTTACTCATGAATCCCAGCCGATTTATTTTCCGCCGTTTCTGCAATGTTGGTAAATCTAGCTCGTAGAGGATCTTGGTCATATATCCATCTTCTTTGCTCTTATAGTCTCTTTTAATGAAACGGGCTGCTCTACGCTGGATTCTTTCCAGCTTGTCGATGTGATTTTGTTGGTAGGGGTCCCAGATGGTGTCTGCGTAGTCCATGATCTTCAATTTCAAACTTCTCAATTCTTCTTCTTCTGGACAGGTGCATGAGCAGGCCACTGGCACTACATCATGCTTGTACCGGTACCACAAATTCAATTTTGAGACAATATTTTGGTTATGGCCAGATGGCCAGGTAGCTGAGGTACTGTTCAATACTATAGTTGATCCGTTTCGTTATCGTAACTTAATTCTTACTGTTCCGGAAAAATCGGCGAATCTTATATATAAGTCCACAGTTTATCCGTTTGTAGCCAATACACCATTTCCTTCTGTCAATCCGCGTTGATTCGCGACAAAATTAACTCAAAACACCACAAGGAATTATCCGCGCTTCATTTTGAAGAACGGTATTAACTAAAAGTTAAGATTGTAATTTGGCTGCAGAAACGAAACGAAACGAATTTTGAAACACAATAATTGTATTCACTAATATTTTCCTGTTGGTATATGGTCTACTATAGTATATGCAATCATTTATTTGAAATAATAAGTATCACTTAGAGAATAATTCTTACTGATAATTAGAAATATCTTTATTTTGTATCCCTTTAATATTAAATAATGGCCCTTAAAATTGTCTGTTTGTCAGTTTAATGTTCACTAATTATAGCTAGGCTGTTAGATAAAGTATGATATTGCTTCATTTGTCCGGGGTAGTGTATTGTCATACTGTCATAATAAACTTCAAGTAATAAGGTAACTACTCGTCAATGATGCTTGAATGCATAAATGATTAATAAGGTAACAACTACCCGTCAATGATCGACGTCTTAATATAGAAAGCTTTTATAAGGTAACTAACTACACGGCAATGGTACTTATTATAGAATGTTAATAATTTAACTTCTTGTCAATGATGCTTTAATATAGAAAGGGTTAATAAGGTAACTACCCGTCAATAATGCTTTAGTGTAGAAATGGTTACTAAGGTAACTACATGTCAATGATGCTTTAATAAAGAAAGGGTTAATAAGATAAAGTTCTACACGTCAATGATGCTTAAATATAGAAAGAGCTAATATGGTAACTACACGTCAATGATGTTTTAATATAGAAAGGGTTAATATGGTAATTACACGCCAATGCTGCTTTAATATAGAAAGGGTTAATATGGTAACTACCGTCCATGATGCTTTAATATAGAACTGGCTACTATGATAACTACATGTTAATGATGCTTTATTGTAGAAAGGGTTAATAATGTAACTAATCACCAATGATACTCATTATAAAAAGGGTTAATAAGGTAACTACCTGTCAATTATTGCTTCAACGTAGAAAGGGTTAATAAGGTAATTACACGCCAATGGTGCTTTAATATAGAAAGGGTTAATATGGTAACTATCAGTCAATGATGCTTTAATATAGAAAGTGTTATAATATGGTAACTGCACGTCAATGATGCTTTGATACAAAAATGGTTAATAAGGAAGGTAATTACCCGTCAATGGCGCTTTAATATAGAATTGGTTTATAATGTAACTACTCACCAATGATACTTAGTATCGAAAGGGTTGTTTAATGTAACTACCTGTCAATTAATGCTTTAATATAGAAAGGGTTAATAAGGTAACTACACGCCAATGATACTTAGTATAGAAAGGATTAGTAAGGTAACTACACGCAATGATACTTTAGTATATAGAGGGTTAATTAGGCAACTACCCGTCAATGATGCTTTAATATAGAAAGGGTTAACATGGTAACTACACGTCAATAATATTTTAATAAAGAAAGGGCTAATAAGGTAACTACATGTCAATGCTTGTTTAATACAGAAATGGTTAATAAGGTAACTTCACGTCAATGATGCTTTAATATAGAAAGGGTTAATAATGTAACAACTCACCAATGATACTTAGTATAGAACGGGTTAATAAGATAACTACCCAGCAATAATGATGCTTTAATATAGACAGGGTTATAATAAGGTAACTACAAGTCAATGATGCCTTAATAGATAAATGGTTAATAAGGTAACTACCCGCCAATGGCGCTTTAATATAGAAAGGGTTAATAATGCAACTACTCACCAATGATACTTAGTATAGAAAGGGTTGTTTAATGTAACTACCTGTCAATTAATGCTTTAATATAGAAAGGGTTAATAAGGTAACTACACGCCAATGATACTTAGTATAGAAAGGGTTAGTAAGGTAACTACACGACAATGATACTTTAGTCTATAGAGGGTTAATTAGGCAACTACCCGTCAACGATGCTTTAATATAGAAAGGGTTAACATGGTAACTACACGTCAATGATATTTTAATAAAGAAATGGCTAATAAGGTAACTACATGTCAATGCTGCTTTAATACAGAAATGGTTAATAAGGTAACTTCACGTCAATGATGCTTTAATATAGAAAGGGTTAATAATGTAACAACTCATCAATGATACTTAGTATAGAACGGGTTAATAAGATAACTACCCAGCAATAATGATGATTTAATATAGAAAGGGTTATAATAAGGTAACTACAAGTCAATGATGCTTTAATACATAAATGGTTAATAAGGTAACTACCCGCCAATGGCGCTTTAATATAGAAAGGGTTAATAATGCAACTACTCACCAATGATACTTAGTATAGAAAGGGTTAATAAGGTAACTACCTGTCAAATAATGCTTTAATATAGAAAGGGTTAATAACGTAACTACACGCCAACGGTACTTAGTATAGAAAGGGTTAATAAGGTAACTATATACGACAATGATACTTTGGTATATACAGAATTAAGGAGCCAACTACCCGTCAATGATGCTATACTATAGAAAGGGTTAACATTGTAACTACACATCAATGATATTTTAATATAGAAAGGGTTAATAAGGTAACTTCACATCAATGGTGCTTTAATATAGAAAGGGTTAATAATGTAACTACTCACCAATGTTACTTAGTATATAAAGGGTTAATAAGGTAACTAACTACCTGTCAATTAATGATTTAATATAGAATGGTTAATAAGGTAACTACACGCCAATGATGCTGTAATATAGAAAGGGTTAATAATGTGACTTCAATGCAGATTGTACAGTTTATCAAAATAGCATAGGTGTATATATCCGGGTGAACACTGTAGTAAATACCTGGGCGAAACCCTGGTGTAAATACCTGGGTGTAAATACTCCGGATAACCTGGGTCTAAATACCCGGGTGTGACAGCGTCTTCTAAATTATATCCGTAAAAACCCGGGTAAACTGGGGTTTATACCTAACATATATAGAAAACACCTGGGTAAATCTATATAAATCCCTGATTTACCTGGGTGTAACCTGGGTGTGACCTGGGTGTGACCTGGGTGTGACCTGGGTGGAACCAGGGTAAAACCTATATGTACCGGGGTATACCTAGGTAAACACCAAGATTTACCCAGGTACATTTTTATATGGGAGTGCGTGTAGGGGTCTTCATGAATTCCCGCACTCTTCTGGTCTCTAAAATCCCGCCTAAACACAATGCGGCCGGTCTGGGCTCATTCGGATCCTAGCAGTTCCGGGCCGTTTTTAGTCACGCCACACTGTCAATATATTTGGGCTGGTATTATGCGATTCGGGGCTGGATTAATACGATTCCATATGATAACAAAGAAAAGTAATATTAATTTCTTTGCTAACATTTACACCATGATGCCCATGTGAAATTTCTTGGCACAGGGTAAGCGAAGTTTCGCGCAATATATATCCCCGTTGGGGGAAATAATGTGATATGCTCCTTAGTCACCAACCGGGACTCCTATAGGCAACATGTAAACACGCCATTACAAACTACACGAACGTGTTTCGCCCCTTCCCCAGAACTGCTATATTTCTCGTCGAAATATAGATACGAAATAAATATTGGGCTATGCGCCTGGCCGATTGAGTCACAGACCGAGACTCCTGGGCTCCATGTATGGACCATATTTATCGTCGAAATATAGATAAAATATCAATAATGCTATATTTATCGTCGAAATGTAGATAAGATATCAATAATGAGCGACTGGATCACCAAACATGGGACTCCTGTGCATCAATGTACAAATGCATTACCACTCCGTGTTTCGCATTCTCCCCAGACCCCAACACATCTATATATCTCGAGGATATATAGATAAAATATCAATAATGCGATATGCACCTGACCGACTGAGTCACCGACAGGGACTCCCAGGTAGCATAATAATAGACACGCCATTACCAAATCCGTGTTTCGGCTTTCCCCAGCTCCGATACTGCTATATATTTCTCGTCGAAATATAGATGATATCGATAAATGCGCTATGTACCTGACCGACTGACGGGGATTCATAGGCACCATGCCTACACGCCATTAACATCTCCGTGTTTCATAAATGCCTATATATATATATCTTATTACCTTTGACCATTTCCCCATGTATAACATGGCCTCACAGTCGACATCCTTGCACATCCTCTTGTGTCCAGGTCGCTTCTGTCTGGCGCAGTACTTCCTCTTTGTTATCGTGCTATTTTTAAAGAAACAATCAACCTCTCGCCATTGCGTCCCGTATCCTTCCTTGCTACAATGCTGTGATGAACACTAAAAGAGAACGGATATTGAATACGGATGTTAAAATACAAGAAGTCAATGACTGCAGAGACACTCACCTGACTGTAATGGCTGAGAAGACGGAGACTCTGAAAACTACAACAGTGAGTACTTGTAACAATCACTTAAAACAAGTAGTTCACCCCAAGGACATAACTAAAGCAAGGAGAAAATAAAAAAAAAAAAAAAAAAAAAATCAACATAAAACAAAAATTATCATCTTAAAAAATTAAATTAGAGAATAAGTTGTTTTTAAGAATTACTATCGCAGGAAAGAGTTATGTCTCTGGCTCGACCCATATTTGAATCCCAGTCACACAAGAAACCTCCATACCAAATATGTTATATCGGCCTTATGAATCTTGAGAAGAGATCGTTTTAACAATTATTATGACGGGAAAGAGTTATATACATGGTCCCGCCAATATTTGACCTGGTGAGTTCATTTGGACAAAAACTGAATCCCAGTCACCTAGGTACTCTCCCCACCAAATATGAACTCATTCGGTCTTGCGGATCTGAAGAAGATCGATGATTTAACCCTTCCATGGCGGGAGCTGCACTGGTGCAGCATTAAATACCTAGTGTCAGTGCACTCTCTTATATACGTGAGTCTCTCATAGAGAGCCACGCATATATAAGAGAATAAACTAACTTAAAATACCATTTTAACAATCTGGATCTGAGTCACACAAGGACCCTTCACACCAAATTAATTAAATTTTTTTTTTTTTAAATATCCATCCACATAAAATATTCGGACTTATGGTTCTGGATTCTGGTTCTGGTTCGTTTTTAAGAATTACTATGGCGGGAAAGATTTATTGTCCTGGCTTCACAACTATTTGACCGGTAGACCTCATTCGAACACATCTGAATGTGATTCACCTAGGGAACATCCACACCAAATAGGAACCCATTTAATTTAATTCGGTCTTATGTTTCTGGAAAAGATGTTTAAAGAATTGTTGACGGACAGATGGACGTCTCGACGGACAGCCGGACATCTAGACGGTCGGACTACGGACGAGGAGTGACGGACGAGGAGTGATGACTATAGCTCCACCGGAGACTTCGACTCAGGAGAGCTAAATATAGACACTGTGCTCAAATATATATAAATAGTCAGGTTCAGCCACACGTACGTCCAACTTGTAACGTGTGTTGCCATTGCCAACAAAAGTCATCCGATTCACGTGACTATTCCATCTACACGTACACTGTCAAACTGTTTAAATGTATTGTGTAAGACATGTCGAAAGCGATATTGTCATTACACATGGATGGCTGTCGTACCTTTTCGAATACATAATTGGATCCTATACTATGGCTTGTCATCAGTTATGGGTAGAATCTGCTCAGTTGGCCATAATTCAGATAAAACCTTAAATGTGGGACCAATTTCGCATAAAATCGACATCACCCGCCAAGGGTTAACTGATAGGAAACCGATATTGTCATTACACAACGGATGGCTGTCGTACCTATTCGCATACATAATTGGATCCTATACTGTGACTTGTCATTAGTTATGGATAGAACCTGCCCAGTTGGCCATAAACCAGATAAAACCTTAAATGTGGGACAAATTTCGCATAGAATCGACATCACCCGCCATGGGTTAACTGATAGGAAACGGATATTGTCATTACACATGGATGGCCGTCGTACCTTTTCGTATACATAATTGGATCCTATACTATGACTTGTCATCAGTTATGGTAGAATTTGCCCAATTGGCCATAATTCATGTCAAATTCTCTAATTTGAACCAATTTCACATAAACTCGACATCATCCGCCAAGGGTTAACTGATAGGAAACCGATATTGTCTTTAAACATGGATGGCTGTCGTACCATTTTGTATACATAATTGGATCATATACTATGATTTGTCATCAGTTATGGGTAGAATCTGCCCAGTTGGCCATAATTCAGATAAAACCTTAAATGTGGGACCAATTTCGCATAGAATCGACATCACCAACCATGGGTTAATTGATAGGAAACCATTATTGTCATTACACATGGATGGCTGTCGTACCTTTTCGTTTACATAATTGCATCATATACTATAACATGTCATCAGTTATGGGTTGAATATGCACAGATGGCATTATTCAGATAACACTAGAGGTGTGACTGTCCCAATGGGACTAAGGATACTCCGTGTTTTTAAAATCAGATGTTTCACATGTCAGTAAACATTTAGCTAAAACAATAAAATAACAGTTCCCATTGCGGGTGCACAACCCTAACCCTAATCTTAAACATATTACTGAAAAATGTAGGAATAAAAGCTGGGACAAAATTATGCATGTTGCGAACATGTTCTAAGTCGAAAAAGGTGAATAACTCCACACATAAAAGTCGGACAGACATCATAATCGCAGGTGCACAGGTTCCCATGGTACTAAATATCTGTGCCAAGTTAAAACAAAATTTACCTAAAAATGTAGGAATAAAAGCTCGAACAAAATTATACATGTTGCGAAAAATTTCTAAGTCGAAAAAGGGGGGATACCTACACCAAAAAAAGTCTGACAGACGTCATAATCGCAGGTGCACAGGTTCCGATGGTGGTTGATGTCTCTGCCAAGTTTCACGGAAATTGATAAAAAAAACGACTGAGAAAATATCCGGACAAATTTGTGTCCACGGACGGACGGACGGACGGACGGACGACGGACGGACAAGCTGATTCCAGTATACCCACCCTAACTTCGTTGCGGGGATATAACTATGAATATGGGACCAATTTCGCAAACGATAGACATCACCCGCCAAGGGTTAACTGTTTGGAAACCGATATTGTCATTACACATGGATGGCTGTCGTACCTTTTTGTATACATAATTGGATCCTATAGTATGACTTGTCATCAGTTATGGGTAGAATCTGCCCAGTTGGCCATAATTCAGACAAGGGGTACGCATCTAAGATGCTTTTGTCGAGTTTTTTTGGCAGTCGAACCAAACTTCTGCCAATAAGGTGCACAACTCCGGGGGAAAAAGTTGGACGGTGGTATATTATTGCAATAGACCTGAAAAAAATTGGGACAAACCAGGTTTTTAAACTCGTCCGAGATATTGTTGCAATAGACGCATATGCCAAATATTGTTTAAATCGGTTAATATTTCATTGAGTTATCGCGCTAACGGTGATAACATTGCTAAAAACAGACAAACTAAGACCCATAACTCTGCAAAAACAATTCGGACAAACCTGGTTTTTGAACTCGTCCGAGATATTGTTGCAGGAGACTCATACACCAAATATTGTTGAAATCGGTTAATATTTCATCGAGTTATCGCGCTAACGGTGATACAATATTAAGACACATAACTCCGCGAAATTTTTTCGGACAAACCTGGTTTTCGAACTCGTCCGAGATATTGTGGCAGGAGACTCATATACCAAATATTGTTGAAATCGGTTAATATTTCATCGAGTTATCGCGCTAACGGTGATAAATTTGCTAAAAATAGACAAACTAAGACCCATAACTCCGGAAAAAAAATTCGGACAAACCTGGTTTTCGATATCGTCCGAGATATTGTTGCAAGAGTCTCATTTTCCAAATATTGTTGAAATTGGTTAATATTTGCGTGAGTTATCGCGCTATCGGTGAAAAACTTAACTAAAAAACATCTAAGATGGATAACTCTTGTAAAAAAGTTCGGACGTGACCCATTTTCTACAGGCAGTAAATAGTCATTGGGAGCAACTGCCATACCAAAATTTGTTTGAAACCGTTCACAAAGGTCAAAGTTATAAGGCATTATTTAGGTCCGCCCGCCCGCCGCCCGCCCGCCAACCGTCCCTCGTCAAACCATAAGTCGAGTTTTTGAAAAACTCGACTAATAAAACTAAAAATGTGGGACCAATTTCGCATAAAATCGACATCACCCGCCAAGGGTTAACTGCTAGGAAACCGATATTGTCTTTACACATGGAGGGCTGTCGTACCTTTTTGTATACATAACTGGATCATATACTATGAATTGTCATCAGTAACGGGTAGAAACAGCACAGATGACCATTATTCATGTCAAATTCTCTAATTGGAACAAATTTCGCATAAAATCGACATCATCCGCCAAGGGTTAACTGCTATGAAACCGATATTGTCATTACACATTGATGGCTGTCGTACCTTTTCGTATAAATAATTGCATCCTATACTATGACATGACATCAGTTGTGGGTTGAATCTACATAGATAGCCATAATTCAGATAAAACCTTAAATGTGGGACAAATTTCGCATAGAATCGACATCACCCGCTATGGGTTAACTGATAGGAAACGGATATTGTCATTACACATGGATGGCTGTCGTACCTTTTCGTATACATAATTGGATCCTATAATATGACTTGTCATCAGTTATGGGTAGAATTTGCCCAGTTGGCCGTAATTCAGATAAAACTATAAATGTGGGACCAATTTCGCATAAAATAGACATCAGCCGCCATGGGTTAACTGATAGGAAACCGATATTGTCTTTACACATGGATGGCTGTCGTACCTTTTCGTATACATAATTGGATCCTACACTATGACTATCCTACAAATTCTCTAATTTGAACCAATTTCGCATAAAATCGACATCACCCGCCAAGAGTTAACGGATAGGAAACATATATTGTCATTACAGATTGATGACTGTCGTACCATTTCGAATACATAATTGGATCCTATACTATGACTTGTCATCAGTTATGTGTAGAATCTGCACAAATGGCCATAATTCAGATAAAACTATAAATGTGGGACCAATTTCGCATAAAATCGACATCAGCCGCCATGGGTTAACTGATAGGAAACCGATATTGTCATTACACATGGATGGCTGTCGTACCTTTTCGTATACATAATTGGATCCTACACTATGACTTGTCATCAGTTGTGGGTAGAATCTGCCCAGTTGGCCATAATTCATGTCAAATTCTATAATTTGAACCAATTTCGCATAAAATCGGCACACCCGCCAAGGGTTAACTGATTTGAAACCGATATTGGCTTTACACATGGATGGCTGTCGTACCTTTTTGTATACATAATTGAATCCTACACTATGACTTGTCATCAGTTATGGGTAAAATCTGCCCAGTTGGCCATAATTCAGATAAAACTATAAATGTGGGACCAATTTCGCATAAAATCAAAATAAATCGTCAACGGTTAACCGCTAGCAATCCGATAGTATCTTTACACACGGAGGGCTGTCGTTACTTTTTGTATACATAATGGGGTCCTATAGCATGACGTGCCATCATTTGTGGGTAGAGTCTGCTCAGTTGGCCATGAAAAATCAGGTCAAGTTCTCAAATTTGGACCAATTTCGCGTAAAATCTACATCACCCGCCATGGGTTAACGGCTAGCAAACCGATATGTTCATTACACATGGAGGGCTGTCGTACCTTTTTGTTTACATAATTGGATCCTATACCATTACCTGCCACCATTTGCGAGTAGAATCTACCCAGCTGGCCGTAACATCTTTGTTTATCGCCAAGGGTTAACCGATAGCAACCCGATATGGCCTGGAACTGTGGAGGGCTGTTGTTCCATTTTCGTATACTTAATAGGACCCTATCACATGACGTATCATCAGTTATGGGTAAAATCTGCCCAGGTGGTCATAATTCAGGTAAAACAGTTTTTACTCATGGAGGGCTGTCGGCCTTTTCTTATACAGAATTTCTCCCTCTTAGTACCGTGTACACAATTTGTTGGTAAAATATATCCAGTTTCATAATTCATTAGCATAATTCTGTTCAAGTACCTAAATTTGAATCGATTTAATTCCTAGTGTCCTCTGACGGTCAACTGCTCTGACGACAGCTGTCTAGTTTGCATTCCAATTAATGAGGGTTATGTGCTCTGATTGGACAAACTACACCGACATAAATGGCCCACTGCGGCCTCGGTGCACAAGTGTGGATTTCGTCTTCGCGCCGTGAGGGCTCAAGGTGGTCGATTTCATAGACTAAGTTTATATACTAATACCACCCACGTTCGTGGTTCTCGGTTTCGCTAATGCGCTATGCACCTGACCGACTGAGTCACCGACTGGACTCCTAGGTGCCATAAAACTGTGTTTCGCTTTTTCCCCATACCCCGACACTGCTATATGTCTCAAAATATAAAATATCAATAATGCTCTATGCACCTGACCAACTGTGTCACCGACGGGACTCGTGGGCAGCCTGTATAGCCATGTCATTACCAACTCCGATACGCCTTTTACTCAGACATATTTCTTGTCGAAATATAGCTAAGATACCAATAATGCGCTATGCATATGACCCACTTATTCACCAAATGGGACTCATAGGCATCGTTGTAGACACGACATTACCAACTCGGTTATTCGCGTTCTCCCCAGACCCCGGTACAGCTATATGTCTCGTAGAAATATAAATAAGATATAAACAATGCGCTATGGACCTGACCGACTGAGTCACCGATGGGACGCATATGTACCATGTAGACACTCCATTGCAAACTCTGTGTTTCGCTTTTTCATCCAGACCCCGACACTGCGATATTTCTCGTTGAAATATAGAAAATATATCAATAATGCGCTATGCACATAACCGACTGAGTCACCGACGGGGACTCCTGGGCACCATGCATAAACATGCCATTACCAACTCTGTGTCCGCCTTTATAATGCGCTAGGTACGCATAGGTACCATGTAGACACGCTATGAACATGACCGACTAACTCACATGCCGGGACTCATATGCATCATGCAGACACGCCATTACAAACTCCATGTTGAGCGTAGAGTTGTATATATGATCCAAAAGAATGGAGACATGACTTATAAAACGATCATTTAATACATTTGTAAGTCTAGAGGCCTTTCGAGCTTAGTATCATTGCACTCTTCAGTAGACTGTTATTGTCGTACGTAATAGACGCAAGGGAGATAACTCTCCCATGCACTTCCGGCTATTACGTCATTAGTCAGCATTTAGTTTTGCTTTGAACAGGATTTTGAAGAAATCTTCCCGAATCTTGCGATGTGTTTTGCTCTTGTACATCTTGCAGAACGGGAAGACATGGAAACTCTTTCTGTCACAATCGTCCAGATGGGCACTCAATGGAATCTTCCTGTATTCTGGCTGCTTAATACGCTCAACCAAAAGTCCATAAAAGCAAAACCATACAGGAAGCAATCAAACAGCAAAACTCAACATATATAGAGATCTGTGAACCAGACGATCTGAAATTGAGATCAATTATCGCTGGATCCTCTTGTCCCACTAACAGACTCAGTAATTTCTTGGACATAATCATGAAACCATTATGTGAAAAAATACCAAGCTACATAAGAGATGACATGGATTTTGTCAGAGAATTGCCAGAAAGAACTGAAGAAGGGTCAACACTTGTGAGTTTTGATGTAGTTGGTCTCTACTCAAATAGTCCACATGATTTAGGAATAAAAGCAGTAGAATACTGGATCGAAAAACATCGCGATATGATCGACAAGAGATTCAGTTCTGACTTCATCGTACAAAGTTTGCGTATTATATTGGAGAATAATAAGTTCTTCTTCAATGACAAATACTACCTACAAATAAAAGGAACTGCCATGGGCACAAAAGTGGCCCCTACATTCGCAAACCTTGTTATGGGCTTCCTAGAAAATGAACTATATACAAGAGCGGAAAACATCTTCCCATTGTCAATAAGTACACATATTCGAACATCTTGATGGAGATACCTTGACGATTGTTTTGTAATATGGATTGATTCAATGGACAGTCTCAACGAATTCCACGTGTTACTCAATTCTCTGGACAAATCTATTCAGTTCACGAAGGATGCAAGCAAGGAGGAACTCCCATTCCTAGATGTTCTGGTAATTCTAAGTAACACTGACATATATTATAAACCTACCGATACACACCAATATATGGATTTCCGCTCTTGCCACACGTCGCACACCAAGAGAAATATTCCATATAGTCTTGCTAGACGTGTGTGCATGATCGTCAGTAATTAGAGTCATTCTTATCGAAACAACATTATCCAAAAGGTTTGATTACAAATGGGATTCAGAGAGCCCAACTCATTCCAGAAAATGAATTACGGACTGCAGAAGTCCTCAGAAACTAACATTATTCCTTTTGTGACAACACACGATCCACACCACTTTAATATATGTGCAAAAGCCCAAGAATTACTACCAATTCTTCATACCAGTAATAAAATGCGATCTTTGGTAACCAAAGCGGACATTTTACCCAGAAAGCGTCAACAAAGGAACCTAAAATGCATGCTCACTTGTGCTAAATTCGCGACAAACAGATCTAAGGAATATAAAGTCAACAAATGTGGCGATCCCATTAGTAAAGCGTGCCAGCACATCATAGAAGGAAATACTATTAGCCTTAAAACGGTATGAAGATATACACCAATGCCGATATGACGTGCAATCATCTGATCAAACCCACAATCGAACTCAAACTTGGGCTGAGAAACCCATATACACAATTTGGTTGCGATCGAATAAAAAATGTCTACGGACACATTGACAGACAGACAGACGGACGAACGACGAGTGGTCAATCTGGACGTCGAAGCTATGTGTACCATACTATGGTATGGGTTCACATAAAAATCTAAATAAATGAATCATTCAATAGGGACAAAGAGTGTGTCAAAATAATCCAACATAAAATGAGATATATCAGATAACAAGTATTTCTGTTAAAATATCAGGAATATTCAGAACAGTTAATTTTTAACAACAAAAGTCCATGCAAGTGAAGGAGGAAAAACCTGGAGATATAATATAATGAATAAATGAACAATATAATATAGCCAGTACAATTGATGACCAGGGTTAATAATTTTAACTCAATAAAATTAGGGGACTGTACCAGGTATGTCACTTGAATATTGCTTTGATAGGTTATCACTGGAGAGATACAAGTCTATAGCCAGCAGACACCAGAGACCTATGTGGGAGTTAATGAACTCTGGTCCACCACTGTCATTTCATTTCTGCAGTACCACTGCCGCTCAACTGCTCCTATGATATCACTTCTTAGCAGTTTTATGTGCCATTTCGTTTCGATTAGGTTCCGCAGCGATAGAGGTTTTTATTGTTTTTTAGAAGTTGAAAAGAGCGTCAAAGTGATAATAATGGCGAAAATGTGAGTTCCCGACCATTCAACCAATCGTTGGAAACCCCGTAATGAAATTGCCATGTGGATAGATGGTTTATGATTACCTTTATACGTTATTTCTGACATTTAACTGTATTTCCATGTTAATCCAATGGGGAACTATCGAGTCATTTTGCTTCCGAACCATTCAGTATAATAAATTGAAACTGTCGGAAAATCTTCCTCAGGTAGCCCTTATTGTACATACACACAAACAGCATTCTCTCTTGTTCGCTTCCTTGTATAAAATGGCCTGTAAATTCACTCCAAAATGTTCCATTTCTTAGCCGACTTTCGGTTTCTGATCACTTCTTAGTGGTTCCATTTCTCAGCTGATTCACAAACTATCTATTGTTATTCTACAGCCCAATTCGTGTCACATTAAGGCGCTAGTTACTTTGTATGATTTCCTACGACTACTAGGATCTTCAGCAATATCCCACGTAACATTTGATACATATATGAGCCGATATTCCCGGTCTAGTTGTCAATTAAATTGCGATTACATATGTGATGGTTATGCATATTAACCGGTAATGAGGACACTTGCAATTTGTTTTATATAATTGGCTTATAATGGACGTATAATGTAGTGAAATCGTATCTTGCATCTTGTCGTTTATTTATAGATTCATGCATAGTTATATAAAAGCCGGATCCATGACAAATTTTATGATGATCAAACTAAAGGTACGACCTGTAGCCCGTGCTAAAGGATTTAGTCATACAAAGAGTAAAATCCAAGATGGCTGCTGGTGGCCATGTTTTTGGGCCGAATGATCCCAAAATTACTCGTTCCCATCTACATGTCAATATTAACATCCATGATAAATTCTATAATGATCAGACTAAAGGTACGACCTGTAGCCCGTGCTAAAGAATTTAGTCATACAAAGAGTAAAATCCAAGATGGCTGCTGGCGGCCATGTTTTTGGGCCGAATGACCCCAAAATTACTCATTCCCATCTACTTGTCAATATTAACATCCATGACAAATTTCATGATGATCAGACGACCAGTACGATCTGTAGCCGGTGCTAATGGAATGAATTTTGAAATCAAAAATGGCCTGTAGCCCGTGCTAAAGGATCTAGTCATACAAAGAGTAAATCCAAGATGGCTGCTGGCAGCCATGTTTTTTGGCCGAATGACCTCAAAATGACTCGTTCCCATCTACATGTCATTGTTAACATCCATCACAAATTTTATGATGATCAATCTAAAGGTACGACCTGTAATCCGTGCTAAAGGATTTAGTCATGCAATCACTAAGACGCGGACCGTACCTGATTTCCAGAACTAATATGTGGAACCATGCATACTAAGAAGTGAAACCCACGTGTTAGCCCGAAAATTGGCTATATATCATATATCCGTGTAACATCTGACAACATAACACCCATAAATCATTACTTGACGTTCTTGTGTAGTATTATTTCACCTGGTGTGGTCGCGAAACTATTTTATATTAGAAAAAATAACGATTTTGTCAGTCAACTGCGCAAAATGGTGTGAATTTTTGGTGATCAATGTTTCTTTTAGTGTAAACAAATATATTTGTCATACCAATGTCAGTACATTAGCGTTTAGTGTTAACCATAGCTAATAACTGCAAACGGCAGCCGGTCAAATTATGATATATTGTGATAAAACTTACCGTTCTTTGGACAACACCCTCCATTTTTCTCAAAAATCGACTATGACTGTCAACAAAAATCAGCTAAGAAATGTCACATAAAACTCACAAGAAGTGATCTCATAGGAGCAGTTGAGCGACAGTGAGTACAGTGAGGTGCGAGATCAGATTATATATATACCTTTATTTCCTCCGCAACGGAGAGTTTAACATTATACATTATACACGAGTTTAGAGTTTCAACATATTGGTGACAAAAATAACCATCAATTTATCACATGGTTTTATACACAAAATATGCGCAATACAAATTCAATGAGATATGTGCATTGCAACTGTTGGCCTCGTGTATTTATAATTTCGCGGAACACTTCACCTGGATAAAGTATCTGTCTGATGGAGAAAGACGGAGTTGTCTGCGATATAGCTTTATTTGCGTTATAGAGTTGTTGAGCTATTATCACGTTTAGTTAGATGCCACTCCGACTAAATACAAATTATTCATGTATATCTTGTTTTCTGTCTCCGATCAGAGCGGTTCGTGAGCTGTTTATATGTGATCCATTTAGTCCACAGATTCTAGCCGCATCAGATCCGAATATATGTTCCACAGCTTGAATGCATTGCGAGCAAGAAACAAGGCGAATTGCTTAATATCATTTACGAAGTCGCGAATGGATGGCGGGATACATGCAAGAAATATCATCAACTGATCTATGGGGTTCAAGTTGTCAATATATAAGAAACATGGTATACCGAAATCCTCTATGACGTTGAACCATATTTCAATTCTTGTTTCGGCTAAGGCGGGACACAAGAGAATTGCATGGTCGATTTCGTTTTCAAAAAGTTTATGACATATCTGACACTTCCCGTGTGCTGGGGACAAGGCCCGGGCCAGGATTTTGGCTATTTCTAGAAATTCAAGCTTATGTTGAGGATAGCTTCTACATGCTAGCCAAAGAGGTGAAATTGACAGTGAACTATGATTATTTGCGAATGGGACTAGGGAATGTTCATTTCGTAATCTTGTCTGCCATGACTGCTCGTTTGGTTGTTTGATTTTTGTTACTATGAGGGATTTCCATGTCTCCTTGGATGGGAAGTGTCCTTCTTCTAGAAATGATGTTAGATAGGGCGTGAGGTTATAGTTGTCAAGAATTCTCATGATTTCTGAAATAAACGATGTATTACAATTAGGTTGTTGAATGTGACTCTTAAGACGGAACATGAAAATCGTTTTCGATGTCTTTTCATGTGCCGTCCTGCAGAGACATCCAAGTAGACTAAGTTTTCTCTTGTTAATAACTGCTGATAGAGAGGATAGTCCTAGCAAGCCTTGTACCACATCTGTGCGCGCCCTATAAGGGAGTCCTTGAATTTGTTTTAAGCAAAATCTGTGAACTTTTTCCAGTGAGTTTTCATTTGTCAAAGATATGCCGCAAAGGAATTCAGACCCATATAGGCCTTTGGGTAAAACTACAGTGTTGTACAAAGTATTTTAACTGAGGGGCGTTATACCACCGGCATAAATACCAGCGTTACTTAACATGAGATGCGTAGAGCGTATTTTGTGGCATATGTGATCAGTTAGATGGTTGCTCATGTTAATGTTTTGTAATGGGATTCCAAGGTGTGTGACCTGATCTGATTCCGACACGTGTTCATTATTTATAATCCATACAACTGTTTCTCGGGATTTTTGTAAGGAAGATGGTTCATTAAAGATGACTACTTTGCATGTATCCTGGTTGTATTTGAATCTCCATTTCTGACTGTATGAACTGCATAGGTCACACAAAGTTTGGAGGCCAGAAGAGGTTAGAGACAAGAGAGTCATATCATCGGCTTGGGTTGGAGATGCGCAACACGCAGTACCCACTCGCAAACCATGGTGACTGTTTTCAAGTTGGAAAATTAGCTCATCGATGAAGATCATGTAAAATAAGGGGAGAGTATATTTCCTTGACGCGTTCCCTGTTGTATATCGACGTATCGCGAAATCGAACCATTGAATTGAACAGAGCATTTTATTCCACTTAACAAAGAACTTATAATATGCCATATTTTACCAGTGAATCCACGTTGATAGAGTTTGAGCAGGAGACCGTGAATCCAAACTGTGTCAAATGCTTTACGGACATCTAAAAAACAAGCAAATAGTGGGCTGTGATTTTGGGCCGTGAAGGCGATACTTTCATGAATTATGAAGGACGACGTGAGGCAGCTAACACCTTTTTGAAATCCATGCTGTAGTGGATGTACTTTGATGAGATCTGTTGAAAAGGTTTCAAGACGGTTCAAAATAATTTTTTCAAATTTTTTATATAGAACAGGGAGCAATGTAATAGCACGATAATTATCGAATTGTTTTTTGGATGTATTGCCTCCTTTGAAAAGCGGTACCATAAGGCCGAGTTTGGCTCGTGCTGGGACATGGTTGAGTTCAACCATTTTGGACATTAATGTTGCAACTGTGCTCTGCAGGCGCTCTCCACCATAAATTATATGTTCATAACTTAAGGTGTCTAATCCAGTAGCCTTGCCTTTCTTGGCATTGTGCAGTACATATTGTACTTCATCAATAGATACATTGAAACATAAATCTGCATCAAGATCGCTATATCCGTGCGACGAGCGTATGTTCTCTATTTCAGCGTTAACATATGAAAAGTGTTTTTCGTCAAAATCGTTAGATTTTAATGGGGAATAGAGGTTCTCATAATAAGATGACCATGCTTCAATTACCGCCTGTGGGTCTCTAAGCGTGGAACCGCTTACTTCAAATAAACAGTTTGACGCGGTTTGCCGTTGAACTTTCCTTTTGTTGAAAGCCCTAAAAAAGCTGTTTATGTAAAGTTCGGCCATTTTGTCTAGCTTGTCATCCATTTCTTTGAGATAAAGCTCATTCGATTTGCGGAATTGTGCACGAAAGAGACATTTTGCGTCTTTATATGATCGATATGCAATGTGTGATTCCTCCCTTGGTCTCCCGGCATAGATCCACACTTGACGCGCTGATGTCATATTATGATGCAGTTCTTTTAAGGTATCATTCCAAAAAGGTCTGAGGTGGCGATTGAACCTCCTAGACGGTATGACTTTTTGGGTGGCATTTCTTATGACTGACACAATTTCATCATAGTAGCTGTCAAGCTGATCTACGGTTTGAATGCATCTATCATGTAAGTTGAAATTTATAAATGATTGGTAGGCGTCACTAGGCGTTGATCAATTCAGGGGATACACTAAAGTGTTTCCAATTGATTCTTTTGGTTGCAAAAGGTATTTTATTGGGGCATGAAATTGTGTCGTAACAAATTTGTGCAAAAAGTGGGCGATGATTTGACACATTATTTTCTGAGTCATCTACGACCTCGAAGCGACCTATTTTGTGAAGTTCTGCTGTGGGTATGATGATGTGGTCGATTATAGTTCCTGGGCCCCCCATCGGCGGGAATAAACGTTGACATGAAACCTTTGCATAATGGCGAGGAATGGATAGTCGTGAGTTTGCACTTTCCCAGAAATCGCGACAATGTTTTATTCCTTCCCCCTGATTTCTCCGGGTTCCCATTGAAATCACCCATCAGAACGATATTACCTAGTGAACTGAATGTGGAGAAGATATCGTTCAGTTTCTGGATGTATTCCTGGTAAAATTTGACGGTATAATTTGTGGAAGGTAGGTATACTTGGAAGATGTACAAAAACACGCCAGATTCTAATTGCATTTGTACTCCACAGAATCTGTCGTCATTAAGTTCAAGAACTGTTATACGTTCGCTCAGTGTCTTTTTCCACATGAGACATATACCATCTTTGTATCTCCCCCTCTGCGTCGGGAGGCGTTGTGAGGAATCACAGACTGCGTTGTACTCGTACGAAGAGCTGACAGTATCGAGAAAGTGGACATTATGTGCATGTAACCAGTGCTCAGTAATTCCACATATGTCGATGTCGAATTCACTGAGCAGCTTGTTCAAATATAAGCTACTGGATAACATGCCAGTGCAATTCCAAGTAAGTAAATTTAGCATCATATGCATGTATAGTGTTGCCAAAAAGACATAAATAAGACCAACAGTGCGTGTACACTACAATCACCCGTTTGGAAGCCCATACATATATATAGACACTAATAACCTATGTTGATGTTGTCTAGATATGAAGATCTCATATGGTACCCAATCAGTGCAAATTGTAGATTTGGGCCAGAAGTTAGGCCCTTTGCAGAATTCGGTGTCGTTAGATTGGACATTGATCCGAGCTGTTCGCGTTCCGTCTTTCCTCAGTTTTAAAAGTCGTACCATTGAAAATTTTACTTTGTTGTCAAACAGAAAATTCGCGATTTCCTCTGCTGTGACGTACGCTGGAATGTTTGCCAAGAATAGCCTGGATGTTTTTATGGGGTGTTGGTTGCGCGAGCGGTAAATGTCCGGATCGTCGTCATGTCTATCTGTGGTATGCTGTGATCGGCGCCTTCGGTAACTCTCTCGTGGCGATTGCGATTCGTGATAATTAGAGTTATTCCTCTTTTGTTGCGGTGAATCCTCTTCACTAGATATGTCACTGTACATGTTTGTATGCGGGGAAGAATGGGAATTTGTTTGCGCTTTGCTCTCGTTTTGTCGGAAGCTGTTTCTCATCTCTTCGCGCAATTGGTATGCGGCTTATACGGACCCTGGCTCTTACGGACCCTGGCTTTTACGGACCACCGGCTGATACGGACCCTGGCTTTTTCGGACCCCGGCTCATACGGACCTCAATTAAAATATGCAATTTTCAAACTTATATTTATGAATTTAATATATAATTATGATTGTCTTTTCACACATATATGTGTATTAATTGAGAATTTCGGTGATTTTTTTGGTGATTTTCAAACTTATGAATTTAACCGATTTTGTCGGTGATTTTCAAACTTATATTTCTGAATTTAATATATAATTATGATTGTCTTTTCACACATATATCGGGATTGACTATTTCGAGTAACAGGAACGGAACGAGGAACAGGAACGAGTTCCGAGTAACAGAATGACTATTTCGAGTAACAGGAACGAGGAACAGAGATATAAGCTCACATTTCTCGCGTTTTGCTCTATGTAACGATACATATTATACATCATTCGAAAGGTTAGCATAGCCCCTTCATTAATATTGCAACATTTAGATACTAATTTTGCGAACAAAGCGTACACTTGGCCAGGAACGGCGAGCATTGAATAAGAAATTAGCTAAAAACGAAAAAATCCGAGTACCGGGAATCAGGAACAGAGATATAAGCTCACATTTCTCGCGTTTTACGCTATGTAAAAATACATATTATACATCATTCGAAAGGTTAGCATATCCCCTTCATTAATATTGCAACATTTAGACAATAATATTGCGAACAAAGCGTACATTTGGCCAGGAACGGCGAGTGTTGAATAAGAAATTAGCTAAAAACGAAAAAATCCGAGTACCGGGAATCAGGAACAGAGATATAAGCTCACATTTCTCGCGTTTTACGCTATGTAAAAATACATATTATACATCATTCGAAAGGTTAGCATATCCCCTTCATTAATATTGCAACATTGAGACACTAATATTGCGAACAAAGCGTACACTTGGCCAGGAACGGCGAGCGTTGAATAAGAAATTAGCTAAAAACTGGAAAAAATCCGACTAACAGGAATCAAGAACAGAGATATAAGCTCACATTTCTCGCGTTTTACGCTATGTAAAAATACATATTATACATCATTCGAAAGGTTAGCATCTTCCCTTCATTAATATTGCACCATTTAGACACCAATGTTGCGAACAAATCGTACAATTGGCCAGGAACGGCGAGCGTTGAATAAGAAATTAGCTAAAAACTTGAAAAAATCCGACTAACAGGAATCAAGAACAGAGATATAAGCTCACATTTCTCGCGTTTTACGCTATGTAAAAATACATATTATACATCATTCGAAAGGTTAGCATATCCCCTTCATTAATATTGCAACATTTAGACACTAATATTGCGAACAAAGTGTACATTTGACCAGGAACGGCGAGCGTTGAATAAGAAATTAGCTAAAAACTGGGAAAAATCCGACTAACAGGAATCAGGAACAGAGATATAAGCTCACATTTCTCGCGTTTTACGCTATGTAAAAATACATATTATACATCATTCGAAAGGTTAGCATCTTCCCTTCATTAATATTGGACCATTTAGACACCAATGTTTCGAACAAAGCGTACAATTGGCCAGGAACGGCGAGCGTTGAATAAGAAATTAGCTAAAAACTGGAAAATATCCGACTAACAGGAATCAGGAACAGAGATATAAGCGCATATTACTCGCGTTTTACGCTATGTAAAAATACATATTATACATCATTCGAAAGGTTAGCATCTCCCCTTCGTTAATATTGCAACATTTAGATATTACTTTTGCGAACAAAGCGTACAATTGGCCAGGAACGGTGAGCGTTGAATCAGAAATTAGCACCCCGAAGAACGTACGTAACTTATTCTTCGTAGAAAGTCGCAGATTTCTCACGAATTACGCAACGTCACTGCCAAATATTTACAGAAATAGAAAGAGTATCATTCACTATATTCATTTCTGTCGCATAAAATGCTTTTTGTGCAATAAAGTTCAGACAAAGTGTGAAAATGATTGATATCTTTTAGGCGAAATCTTAGATTCCCCGGACAAATATTTTATCTATATATAGGATATATGGCGCAGCCAATCAGAAAATACAGTAGGCGGGGTTATCTCAAACCAGGAATAGGAAGAGATTATGGTACGAATTGACGAATTTGAAGTAACAGGAACGAGGACGAGACCATTTCGAAAAAACATCTGGAACGGTATATGTCAAGATACAGGCTCAGCTCTCGGTTTCCTGTTCAAAGCATCCACCACAAGATACAAGAAAGTGAACATAAAAAAAAATCCAAAATTGCTCCTTTTTACTTCTTATGTACGCAATAAAGGCAAAAATATGAGGGGTGAAGGAAAGGGCCTATTGGCCCTTTCGATCATCCGGGGGTTACAACCCCCCCCTCCCAATCACACACTTCACAATTATTTAAAGAACAGGAACAACTTATGGTGAAGCAGCGACTATTTGGAGTAACAGGAATGAGGAACAAAGCTCAAATGTATCACGCTTTAAGCTATGAAACAATACATATTATACATCATTCGAAAGCAATGCAACCTTCCTTCTTTAATATTACAACATTTAAACACTACTATTGAGAACTATGCGTATATCTGGCCACGAACATCGAGCTGTGAATCGGAAATTAGCAAAACGTTAACTTTTTCCGAGTAACAGAGATATAAACTTAATGTTCTCGCGTTTTACGCAATCAAAAAATACTCTTTATACACCAGTCGAAAACATGGCCTCTCCACTTCATGAATATTGCAACAGTGAAACGATACTTATGAGAACTATGCGAATAATTGGGCTAGGAACGTCGAGCGGTGAATCATAAATTATCCAAAACGGAACGAGGAACAGGAACGAGTTCCGAGTAACAGAATGACTATTTCGAGTAACAGGAACGAGGAACAGAGATATAAGCTCACATTTCTCGCGTTTTGCTCTATGTAACGATACATATTATACATCATTCGAAAGGTTAGCATAGCCCCTTCATTAATAATGCAATATTTAGACACTAATATTGCAAACAAAGCGTACATTTGGCCAGGAACGGCGAGCGTTGAATAAGAAATTAGCTATAAACTGGAAAAAATCCGACTAACAGGAATCAAGAACAGAGATATAAGCTCACATTTCTCGCGTTTTGCGCTATGTAACGATACATATTATACATCATTCGAAATGTGAGCATATCCCCTTCATTAATATTGCAACATTTAGACACTAATATTGCAAACAAAGCGTACACTTGGCCAGGAACGGCGAGCATTGAATAAGAAATTAGCTAAAAACGAAAAAATCCGAGTACCGGGAATCAGGAACAGAGATATAAGCTCACATTTCTCGCGTTTTACGCTATGTAAAAATACATATTATACATCATTCAAAAGGTTAGCATCTTCCCTTCATTAATAGTGCAACATTTAGACACTAATATTGCAAACAAAGCGTACACTAGGCCAGGAACGGCGAGCATTGAATAAGAAATTAGCTAAAAACTGGAAAAATCCGAGTACCGGGAATCAGGAACAGAGATATAAGCTCACATTTCTCGCGTTTTACGCTATGTAAAAATACATATTATACATCATTCGAACGGTTAGCATATCCCCTTCATTAATATTGCAACATTTAGACAATAATATTGCGAACAAAGCGTACATTTGGCCAGGAACGGCGAGCGTTGAATAAGAAATTAGCTAAAAACTGGGAAAAATCCGACTAACAGGAATCAAGAACAGAGATATAAGCTCACATTTCTCGCGTTTTACGCTATGTAAAAATACATATTATACATCATTCGAAAGGATAGCATATCCCCTCATTAATATTGCAACATTTAGACACTAATATTGCGAACAAAGCGTACATTTGGCCAGGAACGGCGAGCATTGAATAAGAAATTAGCTAAAAACTGGAAAAATCCGAGTACCGGGAATCAGGAACAGAGATATAAGCTCACATTTCTCGCGTTTTACGCTATGTAAAAATACATATTATACATCATTCGAACGGTTAGCATATCCCCTTCATTAATATTGCAACATTTAGACAATAATATTGCGAACAAAGCGTACATTTGGCCAGAAACGGCGAGCGTTGAATAAGAAATTAGCTAAAAACTGGGAAAAATCCGACTAACAGGAATCAAGAACAGAGATATAAGCTCACATTTCTCGCGTTTTACGCTATGTAAAAATACATATTATACATCATTCGAAAGGATAGCATATCCCCTCATTAATATTGCAACATTTAGACACTAATATTGCGAACAAAGCGTACATTTGGCCAGGAACGGCGAGCGTTGAATAAGAAATTAGCTAAAAACTGGAAAAAAATCCGATTAACAGGAATCAGGAACAGAGATATAAGCGCATATTTACTCGCGTTTTACGCTATGTAAAATACATATTATACAAAGCGTACAATTGGCCAGGAATGGCGAGGGTTGAATAAGAAATTAGCTAAAAACGGGGGAAAAATATGATAAACCGGTATCGAGGAACAGAGATATAAGCTCATATTTCTCGCGTTCTACGCTATGTTACAATACATATTATACATCGTTCGAAAGATTATCATCTTCCCTTCATTAATATTGCACCATTTAAACGATACTTCTGAGAACTAAGTGTACCATTGGTCAGAAACGTCGGGCGGCGAGTAGGAAATTATCAAACGGAACTAGGAACAGGAACAGCTTCCGAGTAACCGAATGACTATTTCGAGTAACAGGAACGAGGAACAGATATGTAAGCTCATATTTCTCGCGTTTTACACTATGAAACAATCCATATTATATATCAATCGAAAGGATAGCATCTTTCCTTCATTAATGTTGCAACATTTGGACACTACTTTCACGAACAAAGCGTACAATTGGCCAGGAACGGCGAGCGTTGAATAAGAAATTAGCTAAAAACTGGAGACAAAAATCCGACTAACAGGAATCAGGAACAGAGATATAAGTGCATATTACTCGCGTTTTACGCTATGTAAAAATACATATTATACATCACCAAATGCATAAATATGTTATATGTTTACACTAACAAACCCAACCAGGGCCCAAAACGTGTTCTCCAAGTGATAACCGCGCATGTGTAAACCGGTACAAAAAAAACTTACTTCGGTACACACATTGCGCGAATCAACACGCATATGCTAATGATATAACGGTAAGTTTTAAATATTGTTCTTACTCAGAGCATAAATCATATTCCAGGTGGATACGTTCCAGGTTTTCATCGAGTCTACGTGCTGTGCCGACAATGAAACAATGTGCCTGACATCTGGACTATTGGTCAATAAGCACTATTTGCATTAACAGTATAGCGACTTAACTGTAAATGGAAACTAGTCAAGTATAATAAAATATCACATGCTCTATAAATATGCCGTTACGGTGGATGAGTTCAGGTAGATTGTGAACTATGTTAAAATAGCACTCACGACTAATGTGATCGCGCATTAGCAAATATCGTGTCCACATCTGTTTACGGAAGTTCACTCTCTTGACAAAAAGAAAGTTGGTCCTCAGTTATGATCACATGTCGCATGTCCAAATATATCGTCACGTGAGTTCCGTTCAGATTGTGAACTGTGTTTATGTGATATCATTCCCCCATTACTGTAAACATGTATACTAGGAAAATAAATTGGCGTTGTTATCTTATAAAGACGCATATGTATACCGAAAATATTCAGCTCATGCAGTTATGGCAGGCTTGTTCGAACAATCAATCACTCTAAATCCCACAACTGTCTGGTATGTAAAATTGTATTTTTTATTGTCATATATGAATATATTTGTGACCATGCGTGGATTAATTCTTTATGAAATATTGCCAGCAAATGGCAGTGTAGACTTTGGTGCAAAGATATTTTATTTCCAAATCATGTGTATAATTTTATCTTAAACAACATACGGACACTTAAAGGCACGGGCGGCGTTCGTTGTAGAAAATTCATATTTGTTCAAATCGCCACCAACTGGAGGAATATGAAACTATATAGTTTTGTTCATAGGCGAAACATAGTCGGTGCGTAAATAGTATATTGTCGTCAAGACATACGATGGTGGACGTAAACAACAGCCTGCTCGTGATACAGAAGTTGTGTTTCTGTCTACATAACACATTGCAACTCTATTTGCGTGGAATTGGCAAAAAATAAAAACGCTCTTTATTGTTTCATATCAGGACAACAGTAACAAATAATGATCTTTATGTTTTCCATATCCGGATGTAAATAAAAGCCAGGAAACGTATCGTAAGGAAAAATAATTGACAATAACATACTGTTTATGAAATATTTCTGATTGGCAAAATCTATATCTTACTATTTATGTTTATGGCGGTTTTTGACGGAGAAGAACATTTTAACGACATACCCATTACCACGACGGCCCGTATCTTTAAACTATCATTCATGCTACATTTAAACAGTAATTTGTACTTATTATATAAGTGTTCATAGTCAACAAAGAAAAACATATATTAAAACTATTTCCGGAATTTAAAAAAACACGAGACTGAGATAACTTCTACACATATTGTCGATTACTGAGGAGATGACTCGTCTGTTGCCAGATCCTCTCCATCCTTATCTATCCCAAATGCATGTCATTTCAAACACATATAATCATTCACACGTATGGCATATTCTCGATGGAAATCGACAGTTTTATGTTAAAGATACGGAAGGCCTTGGCGGTGGGTATGCTGTTAAAATATTCATTGCCGTCACAAACCGCCATAGACAGAAGGAATAGTAAGGTTGTTCTTATGCCAATCAGAAATATGGCATAAACAGTATGTTATTGTCAATTTTTTTCCCCTGTGTTGTGCAAAAAATAAAAAAGGTTACTTTTCCTGGCAAATGGTAAACATAAAGAACGTTATTTGTTACTGTTTTCCTGATATTGAAATAATAAAGAGCGTTTATATTATTTGTTTATGATTAACCAATGGAATTGCGCTGCGTTATGTAAACAGAAGCACAACTTCTGTAACACAAGCAGTCTCTTATTTGAGTACACCAGCATACGTCTTGACGACAATATACTATTTACGCGCTGATTATTTTTTGCATATGAGCTAAGCTGTATATATTTTGGTTTTCTTTTTGTTGATGGCGATTTGAACAAATATTAATATTTCTGCGACGAACGCTGCCCGCACCTTTAACCGAAATACAAAGTCGCATACATGGTCAAAGAAAAGAACCGTATATACCAATAACATTCTCCTTTCTACATCATACATGGTAAAACGCATATCTTAATTATCGAATATAAAACTTACATGGATTAAACGAGTGAAATGAACTAATTGTCACTCATCCATTTCGAATCGACGATTGACCCAGGGTTAGCGCATATATATGTTCCCCTACCCTGGGTCAAACGTCGATGCATATAATCAAGATATGTGTTTTACAACCATGCATGAAGTAGAAAGGAGAATGCTATTGGTATATATATATAATCTATATACCAATTATAAACAATTTATATTGCTCTCGCTTCCGGTAACTGGGACATACATTACACTATTTATAGAACACTACATATACTGATTGAAGACTAATATGTCAATCTATATATTTGTTCCACATGACAATAGTTTAGGAATTATCTGTATTAGCCAGTTTTTAAGAAGGTCCTATTAAACCGATGCTAATGGTGATAATTGGTTGTGTTTCGTGTATATGTAATTTACTTGATAGCGTGTAAATATTAATTTCGAATCTATGTTTGTTTTGATATTTTATCTCAAATTATCTAAATTTAATGAATTGTTTATTCCAGGCTCAAGTCGGGGTCTCATCCACAGGGGACATACCTGGTACAAGAAGACGCACCGTGTACGAAAACAGGGTTACCCCACTGGCCATTGCTGATGCAATAAATATTCTTCAGAACCCCAACGTAGATAAGGTTTGTGACATACCACCAATGAAACCCCTTGGTGGGACACTATATCTTTATTCATGGCAAGATTCGGATCGCCAGCATGATTGGAAGTGCGACCAGTACATGTGGGTTTCTAACGGTAGTCACCATCTACCTCGAAACACTCCCGTGTTACAAAAAAAATATTTCATAGCTAGACTACCAGGTACATCAAAAGGCTCTCATAATTTCCAGAAATTGGTTTTCATTCTTGATGAAAATCCTTATTTAGTTCTTGTACAATATATCGGTGACTCATCTCCATTTGAGGAGCTGCCACGAGCAAATTCCGCGAGACAAAATGTTCCATACAAACGCACTGCCAAATCAACACTGATCAAAATGAAAAAAGCTGTATCTGAAAATATCACACAAAAACCAACTCGGTTCTACCAACATTTAATTTCAAAACACTTGCTCCCTGAACACCAAGGTGTGTTCAATCCCAGAGACGCAAAGCAAATTCGAAATATCAAAAGTGATGAATTGGACAAGCAGAGGATATCTAAAGATTCTGTTGCAAACCTCTTACAAATGGCTTATCAACTAAACATTATTCCGGTGATAGCCATCAATGATCAAAATTTGTATTGTACAGTCCATTTTCCTGAATGGACACAGGCAGTAAATGAATTATTAGAAGTGGACACTGGGTCATACCGCTACGTGCTTGGGTACGACACCACTTTCAACATTGGTGATTTCTATGTCTCAGCATTAGTATTGAGAAATGTAATTTTCGAGGGAGCGCCGGTTGTCCCGTTGGCATTTCTTTTACTCGATCGAAAAACAGAAAAGCCGCATGCTAGATTTTTCGAAACAATGAAAGAAAAGATTCCCAACCTTTGTAAGCTGTCTATTCCGATCATATTAGATAGGGAGAGTGCCCTTACAAATGCGGTCAAAACGCATTTGCCGAATTTAACAATTTTATATTGTTGGAATCACCTCAAGAGGGATTTCAGATTTCATCTCAAACATCGTTTAGGGGCTCAACCGAAAGAGATCCCCGTGTATTTGGAAGACCTTGCTGTCTTACTAAAATGTAACAATGTTGAGGAATTTACAAACGAGTACCAACAGCGATCTGAAAAATGGAGTGGTGCAGCAAAATCATATTTCGATAAAAATTTAAAATCAGAAATTTTAGCATCATCAGGGGCATGGATATTGCGACCTCTTGGTGTCTATGATCCATTCTCTGGCGTCACTAACAACATTTCTGAATCGTTCAATGTTGTTATTAAGTCACTAACTGAGTGGGAGCAAGTTTCTATGGACGCCGCCGCCGTCGCTTTCCATTTTCTGATGAGATATTATTACATTGAATATATAAGAGGCAGATTAGGGGTAGGGAATTGGAAACTGCAGACATTTTTCCAAAATGCCAAACTAGAAGAAGATGAGATTTCAATACCAGACGGTGTGTTTATGCCACTTGATATTGTAAAACTGATCCGTGAATCCGATGTAAACGTTGGCCAGGTAACTGAAGACAGTCCTGTCGAAAATGAACATATTTCCGATAAACCACCCGTAAACACACAACGTGCTTTGGCTCTTGATATTGTTAAGCGAAAGAAAATTTCATTTGTGCCGGACCAACGTGCTTTCCTCGTCGAAGGAAGTACAGGTAACATGTACGGAGTTCAGCTTTTCCCTAAAGAAAACTGTCAATGTCCGTCAACAAATACATGCTTCCATATTCTAGCTGCCCGATTTTTTATAGGGATAGATGACTGCCCAGATCCTGCCCCTGTTAACCTGACTACGTTGAGGAAACGTGGCAGATCGCGTTCCGATCGGAAGTCACTAGGTAAAAAATGGTGTCCGAACGATGTTGATGTTGTTCCGGCTCCTGATTCAATATCGGCAAACAAAGTTGAGAAACAAAAATCAACAAAAAAAGGAGCTGGTCGCAAAACTCCTGCAATGTCTTTGTTGAACCAATCAGACCAATCGAACGAAACAGTTATTCACGAAACGCCACATTCTTCATCGGTTGGTGACAATTCACAACCAAAAACATCTTCAATCGAACAATTAGCAAACAGTTCAGATTCGAATATGAACATCTCAGCTCCTGTCCTAAATATTCCAAATCTGATATTGAATAACCAAGCCCAATTGAGTGATAATCTTGACGTCACATATAATGTATCGGTTGAGACAAAGTCTCCATTCTCCAACACTACTGACAAAGTAACACCAAACAGAGAGTTAATTCCGAATACGAGCACACCAAACAAATCTTCTATGACTATACCATTAACATCAGAACAATCAATCATTGAGACTAGTCAATCTTGTTTGAACAGTGCAATACATGGCAATTCACCCCATCATGTAGACACAAGCTCCAATGTGTCTAATTCTGAAGACAGGTTATTGTCCTTCAGACTTTCCAGTTCAGAGACTGAAATGGGCATCTCTCTGACAAACACCAACGTACATCTTTCTGATTCTTTGTCATCTCATTCAGATAAAGCGTCAAGCGAGCCAGCCGGCATCAAAACGGTTAATTTCACTTTAGGTCAGAAATCCGTAAATGAGACACAGTGTCATGATGGCAGTTCGCGTGATGCAACTGAGGAACTCCCATCACTGAACCCAGGTTCTGAAATCTCAACCGATTCGGTTATACAAATAACTACAACTCCTGTCATTTCACCACCCAAATCTCAAGCTATGATCAATACAAGTTTCGGTTCTCTGTCACCAATTAAGAGGTGCATTCATACGACACCGACTAAAATTAAGACTAAAAAATTACCTTCGAAACACAACATAATAAAAACTCTTACCCCGAGGAAAATTGAACGGATTCAAGGCGGTCATTGGTTATGTGATGATATCGTTAGGCAATTTCAAAACCTTCTTGCAAATGAATTCCCAGTAATGCGTGGTTTTCTTGACCCATTGTATGCCCCGGTTAAAGACTCGAAAACGGGCCGATTTGTCCACAAGGACACAAACCTTCTCAGTAATTTTGGACCCACAGAAATCGTTGCTCAAGTTCACTACACTGGGCACAGTCATTGGGTAACATCAACATACGTACCAAACGATAACGATGATGCCGTGTATCTATTTGACTCCCTCTTTTCGCAATCAGATCCGATGACGACATCCACGCAAATTCAATTATGGTCCATGTACGGAAGCAACTGCGCTCTGGGGGCATTGAGGGTAAGGATTCCACATATACAGAAACAGTCTAATAGCTCTGATTGCGGTGTATTTGCTTTAGCGCACCTAGTAGAATTTGGCTACAATCCCCGATATGGACGAACAGAGTCGTCCCGATTCTTACAACATTTGATGCGACCTCATCTGACGAGTTGCCTATCGTCAGGGAAGGTTAATCGCTTTCCGAAAAATAATCTGTGTTGTAGAACCAAATTGAAGTTCACAGAAGCGTTGATTCTGAAAAGCTGTTCTCATTTGGGATGCTCAATGCCTGATTGTTTCGATAACATGATTGAATGCAGTTTTTGTCGAAAATGGTATCATATTTCCTGTCAGAAGGCAGATAAGATGCCCAGAAATTGGAGATGTTTCCCTTGCCCTAAGTAATTCTTTGCTTTCAAACAGCAATAATTTAGGCCGGTTGCTCCTGTGGCATCGGGCAGTCGCAATTCTCGCCCAACGTTCCACCTAGGGCGAGTCTTGTTTACCTCATGTTGGGTATGTTCGATGCCATGCGATCAACTGGGCTATTAGTGATTATTGTATGCTATGCCATATCTACATTAATTTTAGGGATACGATTCATATGCGATATTATCGAGATATATAGTGCTGTCTGTCTTGAGATATACATACTCATTTGATAGGCCGGTTGCTCCTGTAGCATCGGGCAGTCGCAATTCTCGCCCAACGGTTTGACGTCGTACCTTGAGACACTTTTCAGAATGTTGGGTTTTAAATGACGAAGGCATCTCCTCAATATCACAATTAGTTCACAATTAGTGCTTATAACATGTTTTTAATTATGGCCACTTTCACCAAACTAAGAGTATATGTTGGCAATTGCAATGTTTTAGTGCAAACGTAATGATAATTTACATTTCAGACCAATTTGTGTTGATTGTTACAGGGTAGACAATTCTCACCGAAGTTACACCAAGGGCGAGTGTTGAATACCTCTATTCCGGGTATACTCTATAACAATCAACATTTAATTGGTTTGACGTCGTACCTTGAGACACTTTTCAGAATGTTGGGTTTTAAATGACGAAGGCATCTCATGAATATCACAATTAGTTCACAATTAGTGCTTATAACATGTTATTTATTATGGTCACTTTCACCAAACTTATAGTATATGTTGGCAATTGCAATGTTTTAGTGCAAACGTAATGATACTTTACACTTCAGACCAATTTGTGTTGATTGTTATAGGGTAGACAATTCTCGCCCAAGTTACACCAAGGGCGAGTCTTGAATACCTCTATTCCGGGTATACTCTATAACAATCAACATTTAATTGGTTTGACGTCGTACCTTGAGACACTTTTCAGAATGTTGGGTTTTAAATGACGAAGGCATCTCATCAATATCACAATTAGTTCACAAGTAGTGCTTATAACATGTTATTTATTATGGTCACTTTCACCAAACTTAAAGTATATGTTGGCAATTGCAGTGTTTTAGTGCAAACGTAATGATAATTTACACTTCAGACCAATTTGTGTTGATTGTTACAGGGTAGACAATTCTCGCCCAAGTTACACCAAGGGCGAGTCTTGAATACCTCTATTCCGGGTATACTCTATAACAATCAACATGTAATTGGTTTGACGTCGTACCTTGAGACACTTTTCAGAATGTTGGGTTTTAAATGACGAAGGCATCTCATCAATATCACAATTAGTTCATAAGTAGTGCTTATAACATGTTATTTATTATTGTCACTTTCACCAAACTTAAAGTATATGTTGGCAATTGCAGTGTTTTAGTGCAAACGTAATGATAATTTACACTTCAGACCAATTTGTGTTGATTGTTACAGGGTAGACAATTCTCACCCAAGTTACACCAAGGGCGAGTCTTGAATACCTCTATTCCGGGTATGCTCTATAACAATCAACATTTAATTGGGTTGACGACGTACCGTGAATGTTTGGATGGCTTAAGAGCTGCATGGCTCACATGGAATGAGCCAGTTTTGTACGTGTTGTTTATAGTGCTTGTATATCGTTATTGTAAATAGAACCCATATATTGCACATACTATGTACCTATAACCACCAGTACGAGGGAGGCATGGCTCTGTGATTAGTGTATATAATGATTGGCTTAGTATGGAGTTGTATGGTATGCAAACAACAAATTGTTGGGTGATTTCAAAAGAGGATGCATAAATCATGTGGTCAGACACATGTTCGGGGTATTGAAACTTCGCCACGCGATCGTGTATTTTGCTTACAATATTTCCGACTCACCATCAGAAAAAACACACAATATCTTCAGCTATCTTCCTGAACATTTTCTAATTTAATTTATAAAAATTATTTATAAAACACAAAACGACACCGCGTGTTCTCCTCAGCATCGCAGTTCTGAAAAAAAAAACAACCAGAGCTGAAGATATTGTGTTTTCTGACTGAGTCGGTATGTTTTTTAGCAAAATATACGATCACGTATCAAGTTGCCATGCCCTGATGTTCGTATTTTGGAAAGCACCACTTCTACGTGCTCAGCCGACCATGAGACACATCACTCACATAACCATGATTCGCGCATATTGCATGTGGCCTTGTACCAAAAAGTATTTCTGGAAACTTCATCAAAATCGCGCGCATCATTTTCGTGCTTATTTGTCGACAGGACAGAAAAACTTTTTGGAGTCGTGGCGTGTGTAAATATTTGTAAATACAAATTTTTATCTGAATAAAAAAAACTTCAAAAAGTTTAATTTTCATAAGATATTTGACTTCGAACTTCCTCGTTTTCATTCGGAAACATAATATTATACAGCATTGAAATGAGAAATATTTTCGATTTTACATGAGATAATTATGTTCTGATGTTGAGGAAGTTTTGGCTCACAATTGTCAGCCGATCCTCCGCGTTGGTGTGGGCCGGTAACAGGGCTTACCCTGGCAAAAAGGCTGATGTGTATATACATGTATAATAATTGAAATAATGACAGGCACGATTATGCATAGTTACAGAAAATTATATTTACATACATATTTATATGCATTCATTTACACTTTATAATAGTTAATCAAATTATTTCACGTATTTACATGTTTTTTTTACAAGATTTACACATTTCTATACATGCGTTCAGTTATATATGATATTTTAAACGATGATGGTTATATGCATTTACTGCTTCATTATACACATGTGCATTATATCTTGCATTCTCTGCGTACTGGAATATATGTAAAAGGGGTCACTAATTTAATTAGTTTGTTTTCGCCCCATGTTCGGAAACCAACTAATTAAATTGGTGTGGCCTAATGTCTAAATGAACATGTTGATTACGTATGTTTATTGTATTGAGATTTGTGAACACAATTGTATACTAACTACAAATATCTTGGCGGACGCGAAACTTCAACCATCTCCATGCAGTCTCCAGAAGATCTTCCTATATACCTGCAGTCCATGTTCTTCAACGTTTGCTGTAAAGGCCTTTCAACCGATTCCAGCACCGAATATACGACATGTTCTCAATATTCATGTGAATCTGAGAATAAACTTATATATATCAAGGCGTGTTGCGGTATCCCACGAAATGAATCACAATAAACTTTCCAGAGACTAATCTCTTCGAAACTACTCTGCTACTGAGACAAACGCCACCACCATATCATTCACACATAGGCGTCCGACCAGAACTCAATCGACAACCACGGCCATGGCAACGATTATCGATAACTACGACATCATAGACAACAGAAACCCTCTGGGCAACGGTCATAATTATACAACAAGAAGCAAATGTCGATGTATACCAAAAACTGTCTAAAATACTATTCTGTTCAGAAAATAGTGACGATACCCGCATGCGCCGGACGTCCCCATTCATCTTCATCGATATCGCCAGACAAATCGACGTTCATGTCTGGCCCGGACACACTCAGACCATGTCAATGATGTCTTTTATTCCAAGCGCCGAAGGGTTCGATGGCCTAAATATTCACGTACCGATGTTGCCGTGGTGATCGAAATGTTCAGATGTCGGAAATCAACGAAACAATCTAATCGCTCAGCATGCAGTCCCACAGCTACATTGAAGTAAACATTGAATTGTAATATCATGTATTATGTTCTAATAATGTAAAACTTGTAATATGTATTCAAAGTGTTTGAATATGTAATATGATACATGCATGAATATGATACATGTTTATGAATTTGTTTTCTGTTGCTAATAAATTAATTTGTTATGATTTTAGTGTTATCCTACATCGAAAACCCTTACATATTTCCGAACCGAATGAGGTGTAATTAGGGAGGTTTCGCGTGTAGCGATTGCACGGGGTGTTCGTATTGTAACTTGTCGCGTCACAGACCACTTGACTAAATTGATTCACTTACTCCCAATTTCGCATAAATTTCGAGAAACTCAGTGTTATGGTCATAATGATACTGCATATCAGAATGAACATCATAAAACACGTTTATGTTACACTAATTTCCGTAAACAAACACTATTGGGAGGCCAAGAAGCAATTAATGTATCATTAGTGAATCCAAATGTGGCCATCTAATGGGTGTCAAAGGCCATCCAATCTGTGTCCAGGCCACACTATAGGTTTCCAGAACCATCATATGGGTGTCCAGGTCCAACATACACACTATTTGTTTTTTTGATGGTTTTGAAGAAAACCCCATAGTCCAGTCAATCTACCGATTGACCTTCAACAAATTGCAACGTGGCGTCCAAGCTGGCCGCGTCTACGTGTTTTTGCTTTTGTGGAAAATTATATTCGACCAATCGCCATGAAACGACTACGATATCGTAGTCGAGATGGCGGTCATTTTGTTTCTTCTGTGACCTAGAAATTGTATCTAACCCGCACATAAGTCACATCAAATGCCATGTTGAATAGCGAATAATTATTAATCCATAATACCATGGCAAATTCTAAATTTATGTAGAGTTCTGTTGAAAATTGTAACAAATTATTTTCAGATAAATAATCTATTATGGTGGCCATAATAATCTATTATGACAGTCAATTTGTGTCGGCCATTTTAGAATATGGACAACTAAGTTGGGTCATCAGTGCACGAGTAATGTTTGTAAAATGACAGTGTGGTTTAATATAAATAGATATCACTAGTAAGTATCATTATGACCATAAAACTGAATATCTCGACATTTACGCGAAAATGGGGAAGTCGATTTAGCGGCCATTTTGTTTGTTCCTTGACTTACAAATTTTAACTAAACCACATGGAAGTCACACCACATGGAACTCACATCAGATGGACTACTGAAAATTTTCTGCATACTAATCCACAATACCATGGGAAATTGTAAGATTATGGCCAACTAAATTGAGTCATTATTGCAGATACAAGGGTTGGAATAATATAGGCGTGTTTAAATAGAAATAGATATCACTAGTAAGATTCTGTGTATATAAAGTCGATTTTACAGAATGCGGTATAAAATTTCACAAAAAATCACAATTGGGATTCTAGTCATATTTCAATAAGAAATGAACAGAAGTTTGTAATGTAAGTGAGGCATATCATTAACTATTTAATATTCCAAATCACTGGAACCAAAATTCTTACTTTGGCTCAAAATGGCTGCCAACATGGCCGCCAAAATATGGAAAATGGCAAATATTACACCAGCGTGTCCTCCAATCGCTTACAAGTTGTGGTTGATGTATACAATTGGCTATTCTGCATTCTATACATTGAATACTAACATGTCTGATGCACCATGGTTAACTGTTACTATTGTCACCCCTGACATCGTCGAAAATATTGGATTTTTCTCTCAAAGACTTGACATAAACATTGGCAAAAGTTCACTTTTCAGGTTTGGACCATTTTTTCAGGTAAAATATAACTATCTTTGGATTGAAAGGTGTTTATTGTTTTGGTCTATTTTAAATGTGTAACACTACAGTGTTTATAGACTGAATTGCTCAAGATGGCTTCAAAATGGCAACCAAATTTGTAGAATGTAAATTTTTTACATATATCCCGAACATTCTATGCGTTATCAGAAAAGGTAGCATATTGTGACTCACTTGGTTATTATACATGTTAGTTAATTAACTGACAACTACATGTTCTATTCTGGTTGTCTCAGTTCCGTCCCGTCCCGTCTTTTAGTAGATCCCCATATATCCTATATATAGATAAAATATTTGTCCGGGGAATCTAAGATTTCGCCTAAAAGATATCATTCATTTTCACACTTTGTCTGAACTTTATTGCACAAAAAGCATTTTATGCGACAGAAATGAATATAGTGAATGATACTCTTTCTATTTCTGTAAATACTTGGCAGTGACGTTGCGTAATTCGTGAGAAATCTGCGACTTTCTACGAAGAATAAGTTACGTACGTTCTTCGGGGTGCTAATTTCTGATTCAACGCTCACCGTTCCTGGCCAATTGTACGCTTTGTTCGCAAAAGTAATATCTAAATGTTGCAATATTAACGAAGGGAAGATGCTATCCTTTCGAATGATGTATAATATGTATTTTTACATAGCGTAAAACGCGAGAAATGTGAGCTTATATCTCTGTTCTTGATTCCTGTTAGTCGGATTTTTTCCAGTTTTTAGCTAATTTCTTATTCAACGCTCGCTGTTCCTGGCCAATTGTACGATTTGTTCGCAACATTGGTGTCTAAATGGTGCAATATTAATGAAGGGAAGATGCCAACCTTTCGAATTATGTATAATATGTATTTTTACATAGCGTAAAACGCGAGAAATGTGATCTTATATCTCTGTTCCTGATTCCTGTTAGTCGGATTTTTTCCAGTTTTTAGCTAATTTCTTATTCAACACTCACCGTTCCTGGTCAATTGTACGCTTTGTTCGCAAAAGTAATAGCTAAATGTTGCAATATTAATGAAGGGATATGCTAACCTTTCGAATGATGTATAATATGTATCGTTACATAGCGCAAAACGCGAGATATGTGAGCTTATATCTCTGTTCCTGATTCCCGGTACTCGGATTTTTTCGTTTTTAGCTTATTTCTTATTCAACGCTCGCCGTTCCTGGCAATGTGTACGCTTTGTTCGCAAAATTAGCGTCTAAATGTTGCAATATTAATGAAGGGGATATGCTAACCTTTCGAATGATGTATAATATGTATCGTTACATAGCGCAAAACGCGAGATATGTGAGCTTATATCTCTGTTCCTGATTCCCGGTACTCGGATTTTTTCGTTTTTAGCTTATTTCTTATTCAACGCTCGCCGTTCCTGGCCAAATGTACGCTTTGTTCGCAATAATAGTGTCTAAATGTTGCAATATTAATGAAGGGAATATGCCAACCTTTCGAATGATGTATAATATGTATTTTTACATAGCGTAAAACGCGAGAAATGTGAGCTTATATCTCTGTTCTTGATTCCTGTTAGTCGGATTTATTCCAGTTTTTAGCTAATTTCTTATTCAACACTCGCCGTTCCTGGCCAACTCTACGCTTTGTTCGCAATATTAGTGTCTAAATGTTGCAATATTAATGAAGGGGATATGCTAACCTTTCGAATGATGTATAATATGTATTTTTACATAGCGTAAAACGCGAGAAATGTGAGCTTATATCTCTGTTCTTGATTCCTGTTAGTCGGATTTTTTCCAGTTTTTAGCTAATTTCTTATTCAACGCTCGCCGTTCCTGGCCAAATGTACGCTTTGTTCGCAATATTAGTGTCTAAATGTTGCAATATTAATGAAGGGGATATGCTAACCTTTCGAATGATGTATAATATGTATTTTTACATAGCGTAAAACGCGAGATATGTGAGCTTATATCTCTGTTCTTCATTCCTGTTAGTCGGATTTATTCCAGTTTTTAGCTAATTTCTTATTCAACGCTCGCCGTTCCTGGCCAAATGTACGCTTTGTTCGCAATATTAGTGTCTAAATGTTGCAATATTAATGAAGGGGATATGCTAACCTTTCGAATGATGTATAATATGTATCGTTACATAGCGCAAAACGCGAGATATGTGAGCTTATATCTCTGTCCCTGATTCCCGGTACTCGGATTTTTTCCAGTTTTTAGCTAATTTCTTATTCAACGCTCGCCGTTCCTGGCAATGTGTACGCTTTGTTCACAAAATTAGCGTCTAAATGTTGCAATACTAATGAAGGGGATATGCTAACCTTTCGAATGATGTATAATATGTATCGTTACATAGCGTAAAACGCGAGAAATGTGAGCTTATATCTCTGTTCTTGATTCCTGTTAGTCGGATTTTTTCCAGTTTTTAGCTAATTTCTTATTCAACGCTCGCCGTTCCTGGCCAAATGTACGCTTTGTTCGCAATATTAGTGTCTAAATGTTGCAATATTAATGAAGGGGATATGCTAACATTTCGAATGATGTATAATATGTATCGTTACATAGCGCAAAACGCGAGAAATGTGAGCTTATATCTCTGTTCCTGGTTCCTGTTACTCGAAATAGTCATTCTGTTACTCGGAACTCGTTCCTGTTCCTCGTTCCGTTTTGGATAATTTATGATTCACCGCTCGACGTTCCTAGCCTAATTATTCGCATAGTTCTCATAAGTATCGTTTCACTGTTGCAATATCCATGAAGTGGAGAGGCCATGTTTTCGACTGGTGTATAAAGAGTATTTTTTGATTGCGTAAAACGCGAGAACATTAAGTTTATATCTCTGTTACTCGGAAAAAGTTTACGTTTTGCTAATTTCCGATTCACAGCTCGATGTTCGTGGCCAGATATACGCATAGTTCTCAATAGTAGTGTTTAAATGTTGTAATATTAAAGAAGGAAGGTTGCATTGCTTTCGAATGGTGTATAATATGTATTGTTTCATAGCTTAAAGCGTGAGACATTTGAGCTTTGTTCCTCATTCCTGTTACTCCAAATAGTCACTGCTTCACCATAAGTTGTTCCTGTTCTTTAAATAATTGTGAAGTGTGTGATTGGGAGGGGGGTTGTAACCCCGGGATGGTCGAAAGGGCCTATTCCTTGACCCCTCATATTTTTGCCTTTATTGCGTACATAAGAAGAAAAAAGGAGCAATTTCGGACTTTTTTGTGTTCACTTTCTTTTATCTTGCATGTGGTGGATGCTTTGAACAGGAAACCGAGAGCTGGGCTTGTGTCTTGACATATACCGTTCCAGATGTTCTTTCGAATTGTCTCGTCCTCGTTCCTGTTACTTCATATTCGTCAATTCGTACCATAATCTGTTCAGATCTATGCCTGGTTTGAGATAACCCCGCCTACTGAATTTTCTGATTGGCTGCGCCATATATCTATATATAGATAAAATATTTGTCCGGGGAATCTAAGATTTCGCCTAAAAGATATCAATCATTTTCACACTTTGTCTGAACTTTATTGCACAAAAAGCATTTTATGCGACATAAATGAATATAGTGAATGATACTCTTTCCATTTCTGTAAATACTTGGCAGTGAAGTTGCGTAATTCGTGAGAAATCTGCGACTTTCTACGAAGAATAAGTTACGTACGTTCTTCGGGGTGCTAATTTCTGATTCAACGCTCGCCGTTCCTGGCCAAATGTACGCTTTGTTCGCAATATTAGTGTCTAAATGTTGCAATATTAATGAAGGGGATATGCTAACCTTTCGAATGATGTATAATATGTATTTTTACATAGCGTAAAACGCGAGATATGTGAGCTTATATCTCTGTTCTTCATTCCTGTTAGTCGGATTTATTCCAGTTTTTAGCTAATTTCTTATTCAACGCTCGCCGTTCCTGGCCAAATGTACGCTTTGTTCGCAATATTAGTGTCTAAATGTTGCAATATTAATGAAGGGGATATGCTAACCTTTCGAATGATGTATAATATGTATCGTTACATAGCGCAAAACGCGAGATATGTGAGCTTATATCTCTGTCCCTGATTCCCGGTACTCGGATTTTTTCCAGTTTTTAGCTAATTTCTTATTCAACGCTCGCCGTTCCTGGCAATGTGTACGCTTTGTTCACAAAATTAGCGTCTAAATGTTGCAATACTAATGAAGGGGATATGCTAACCTTTCGAATGATGTATAATATGTATCGTTACATAGCGTAAAACGCGAGAAATGTGAGCTTATATCTCTGTTCTTGATTCCTGTTAGTCGGATTTTTTCCAGTTTTTAGCTAATTTCTTATTCAACGCTCGCCGTTCCTGGCCAAATGTACGCTTTGTTCGCAATATTAGTGTCTAAATGTTGCAATATTAATGAAGGGGATATGCTAACATTTCGAATGATGTATAATATGTATCGTTACATAGCGCAAAACGCGAGAAATGTGAGCTTATATCTCTGTTCCTGGTTCCTGTTACTCGAAATAGTCATTCTGTTACTCGGAACTCGTTCCTGTTCCTCGTTCCGTTTTGGATAATTTATGATTCACCGCTCGACGTTCCTAGCCTAATTATTCGCATAGTTCTCATAAGTATCGTTTCACTGTTGCAATATCCATGAAGTGGAGAGGCCATGTTTTCGACTGGTGTATAAAGAGTATTTTTTGATTGCGTAAAACGCGAGAACATTAAGTTTATATCTCTGTTACTCGGAAAAAGTTTACGTTTTGCTAATTTCCGATTCACAGCTCGATGTTCGTGGCCAGATATACGCATAGTTCTCAATAGTAGTGTTTAAATGTTGTAATATTAAAGAAGGAAGGTTGCATTGCTTTCGAATGGTGTATAATATGTATTGTTTCATAGCTTAAAGCGTGAGACATTTGAGCTTTGTTCCTCATTCCTGTTACTCCAAATAGTCACTGCTTCACCATAAGTTGTTCCTGTTCTTTAAATAATTGTGAAGTGTGTGATTGGGAGGGGGGTTGTAACCCCGGGATGGTCGAAAGGGCCTATTCCTTGACCCCTCATATTTTTGCCTTTATTGCGTACATAAGAAGAAAAAAGGAGCAATTTCGGACTTTTTTGTGTTCACTTTCTTTTATCTTGCATGTGGTGGATGCTTTGAACAGGAAACCGAGAGCTGGGCTTGTGTCTTGACATATACCGTTCCAGATGTTCTTTCGAATTGTCTCGTCCTCGTTCCTGTTACTTCATATTCGTCAATTCGTACCATAATCTGTTCAGATCTATGCCTGGTTTGAGATAACCCCGCCTACTGAATTTTCTGATTGGCTGCGCCATATATCTATATATAGATAAAATATTTGTCCGGGGAATCTAAGATTTCGCCTAAAAGATATCAATCATTTTCACACTTTGTCTGAACTTTATTGCACAAAAAGCATTTTATGCGACAGAAATGAATATAGTGAATGATACTCTTTCCATTTCTGTAAATACTTGGCAGTGAAGTTGCGTAATTCGTGAGAAATCTGCGACTTTCTACGAAGAATAAGTTACGTACGTTCTTCGGGGTGCTAATTTCTGATTCAACGCTCGCCGTTCCTGGCCAAATGTACGCTTTGTTCGCAATATTAGTGTCTAAATGTTGCAATATTAATGAAGGGAATATGCCAACCTTTCGAATGATGTATAATATGTATTTTTACATAGCGTAAAACGCGAGAAATGTGAGCTTATATCTCTGTTCTTGATTCCTGTTAGTCGGATTTTTTCCAGTTTTTAGCTAATTTCTTATTCAACACTCGCCGTTCCTGGCCAACTGTACGCTTTGTTCGCAATATTAGCGTCTAAATGTTGCAATATTAATGAAGGGGATATGCTAACCTTTCGAATGATGTATAATATGTATCGTTACATAGCGCAAAACGCGAGATATGTGAGCTTATATCTCTGTTCCTGATTCCCGGTACTCGGATTTTTTCGTTTTTAGCTTATTTCTTATTCAACGCTCGCCGTTCCTGGCCAAATGTACGCTTTGTTCGCAATAATAGTGTCTAAATGTTGCAATATTAATGAAGGGAATATGCCAACCTTTCGAATGATGTATAATATGTATTTTTACATAGCGTAAAACGCGAGAAATGTGAGCTTATATCTCTGTTCTTGATTCCTGTTAGTCGGATTTATTCCAGTTTTTAGCTAATTTCTTATTCAACACTCGCCGTTCCTGGCCAACTCTACGCTTTGTTCGCAATATTAGTGTCTAAATGTTGCAATATTAAAGAAGGGGATATGCTAACCTTTCGAATGATGTATAATATGTATTTTTACATAGCGTAAAACGCGAGAAATGTGAGCTTATATCTCTGTTCTTGATTCCTGTTAGTCGGATTTTTTCCAGTTTTTTGCTAATTTCTTATTCAACGCTCGCCGTTCCTGGCCAAATGTACGCTTTGTTCGCAATATTAGTGTCTAAATGTTGCAATATTAATGAAGGGGATATGCTAACCTTTCGAATGATGTATAATATGTATTTTTACATAGCGTAAAACGCGAGAAATGTGAGCTTATATCTCTGTTCTTGATTCCTGTTAGTCGGATTTATTCCAGTTTTTAGCTAATTTCTTATTCAACGCTCGCCGTTCCTGGCCAAATGTACGCTTTGTTCGCAATATTAGTGTCTAAATGTTGCAATATTAATGAAGGGGATATGCTAACCTTTCGAATGATGTATAATATGTATTTTTACACAGCGTAAAACGCGAGATATGTGAGCTTATATCTCTGTTCTTGATTCCTGTTACTCGGATTTATTCCAGTTTTTAGCTAATTTCTTATTCAACGCTCGCCGTTCCTGGCCAAATGTACGCTTTGTTCGCAATATTAGTGTCTAAATGTTGCAATATTAATGAAGGGGATATGCTAACCTTTCGAATGATGTATAATATGTATTTTTACATAGCGTAAAACGCGAGAAATGTGAGCTTATATCTCTGTTCTTGATTCCTGTTAGTCGGATTTTTTCCAGTTTTTAGCTAATTTCTTATTCAACGCTCGCCGTTCCTGGCCAAATGTACGCTTTGTTCGCAATATTAGTGTCTAAATGTTGCAATATTAATGAAGGGGATATGCTAACCTTTCGAATGATGTATAATATGTATTTTTACATAGCGTAAAACGCGAGTAAATATGCGCTTATATCTCTGTTCCTGATTCCTGTTAATCGGATTTTTTTCCAGTTTTTAGCTAATTTCTTATTCAACGCTCGCCGTTCCTGGCCAAATGTACGCTTTGTTCGCAATATTAGTGTCTAAATGTTGCAATATTAATGAAGGGGATATGCTAACCTTTCGAATGATGTATAATATGTATCGTTACATAGCGCAAAACGCGAGATATGTGAGCTTATATCTCTGTTCCTGATTCCCGGTACTCGGATTTTTCCCAGTTTTTAGCTAATTTCTTATTCAACACTCGCCGTTCCTGGCCAAATGTACGCTTTGTTCGCAATATTAGTGTCTAAATGTTGCAATATTAATGAAGGGGATATGCTAACCTTTCGAATGATGTATAATATGTATCGTTACATTGCGCAAAACACCAGAAATGTGAGCTTATATCTCTGTTCCTGATTCCCGGTACTCGGATTTTTTCGTTTTTAGCTTATTTCTTATTCAACGCTCGCCGTTCCTGACCAAATGTACGCTTTGTTCGCAAAAGTAATAGCTAAATGTTGCAGTATTAATGAAGGGGATATGCTAACCTTTCGAATGATGTATAATATGTATCGTTACATTGCGCAAAACGCGAGAAATGTGAGCTTATATCTCTGTTCCTCGTTCCTGTTACTCGAAATAGTCATTCTGTTACTCGGAACTCGTTCCTGTTCCTCGTTCCGTTCCTGTTACTCGAAATAGTTAATCCCCATATATCTGTATTAATTGAGAATTTCGGTGATGTTCTGGCTTGAAAAAGTATTTATTGAATCGTGTTAATTAATCTTTTCGGCGTGTGTGATCCCTTTATGTCGTTGTATAAACAGACACGCGGTGATAAATGGTCAGTGAATGGTGATCAGGATGAATCCACCGAGTTTTATTTGTTACGAAAACATGTTAGTAAAAACACAACTTGTTTCAACTGATTTATTGTCCGTTGTATAAACACTCGTGTGCGATCCCTTTATATTGTTTTATAAACAGACACGCGGTGATAAATGGTCAGTGAATGGTGGTCGGGATGAATCCACTGAGTTTGATTTGTTATGAAAACAAGTTAGTAAAAACACAACTGGTATATATATTCAACTGATGTATTGTTGACTGGCAGAATCATCAACAGGAAAAGCCTGGATCGACGACCAGGGCAAGATTGTATACTCAAGATACCCACTACCAATGAAATAAAGAACCCAAGAAAATTATGTCAAAAATGTGTTTTTTTTCCCTTCTTTTTTTTCGTTTGCTTTCTTCATAATAAAAGCTAATATATGAGGGGTGAAGGAAAGAGCCTATTGGCCCTTTCGACAATCCCGGCCCCCCGGGGGGTTAGCCCACCCCAAATACTCTTTCCGATGACTGGCATAATTCCACAATGTCTAACTGTGCTCCATTCGGCTTCGTCAGGAGGTTATTGGCTGCATTGAACCTGAATGTTCCCGTTTGACACATCCAGTCGGGTTTGTGACACAGGTGAGTTATAAAAAAAAATGTTAGGAAAACGAGTGAGACGACCGGAAAGTTGATGTCCTCTTGTGGATAGACTACTCGTCGATGAGGATAACTGCCAGCAAATTACTGAAAGAAGCCGCCAAGCTGTACGCCCCAGTTTAGATAATGTTCGTCTGATGTAACGTTGTTCCATTTTTGTTGTCATCATATTTTTGTTATCTCAGTATATATGTTGTCGTCAGTATTTTAATTTATTTAAATAAACATAAAAAATAAAATTGTATGTTTTAATTGAGGTCCGTATGAGCCAGGGTCCGTATAAGCCGAGGGTCCGTATAAGCCAGGGTCCGTATGAGCCGGAGGTCCGTATGAGCCAGGGTCCGTATGAGCCAGGGTCCGTAAGAGCCAGGGTCCGTATCAACCGGCATTCGCGCAATTCATCGAGAACAGTGTATATACTTTCATATTCATCATGATCACAGGCGACATTGACATGAGAATCATCACGATCATCTCCATTATCACTGTATGGGTTTTTGAGGTTAAGACAAATGTTGTCTACCTGTTCCTTAAGTGCATTGTCTAGATCGTCTCTAAATCCATCAAGATTTTCACACAAGCAACGTCCAAAGTCGATTATTGTCGTTTTTAATTCGTCGAAGTGTTGAGTGTCACGTGAATTCGTTGTGTTGTCCAATTTATTTACCCTGTCTTTCAGTGTCCCAATCGAACCGCTGTTACGATTTACTCCGCGAACAATTCCATGTGCTTTATCGACTGCATCCGCAATGTCACTTTCCAGTATTTTAATTTTCGCTCTCACGCTCGATACTCCGTCACACTTATCATCAATGCATCGCTGTATTTTAATGTCATTATCATTAAATTTCTGAGAGTTTTCAGTCACGATTCCATTCACATCATTGAGAGTGGCCTTTATTTCCTCGATGTCTGAAGTGATCACTCGCAGAACAGTTTGGTCGGATTCTCGCATATCCATGTTCTTCTCAATGTTAGTCACACGGTCATCGAGTTTGGTTATCGACTCACGAAGCGCTGGAAGTCTCTCCAATATCTTATTATTGGATTCCTGATTCTGTTTAAGAAGACACAAGACTTCGTTCTTAAAGGCACATGAATCATCTGGCACACCGAGTGGGGGAGAGGTTTCCGGACATATGATGGCACTATCATTTTGAGAAATGAAGCTTGGCTGCAATAATGTTTGTGTCATATTGCGGCTTGAGCTGATCAGGTCAGTTAACACAGTGCATCCGTCGACAAGGAACATCATCATAGTGTAAATATCCTCTGCTAGTTTATCTGCTAAGGAAAGACCCCCTTTAGTACTGGTGTCACGGCGCCTTTTAAGTGTGCTCTGAGGACCATATTTGTAAGAGTTTTCTGCTTTTACTTCAACGAATATGGCATCTCTCATTTGAAGGAGGATGGAGTCTTTCACAACGTCATCACTAGTTGCTGAGAGTTTTATATATTTTATAATGATATCCTTCGGATCAGAGCTCAAAAACTGCAGTATAGCTGTGATAGCAAGGGATGAAGCTGCAGTTTGTTCGTAGTGTCCGGTGTTCATTACGAGATCCCTGAGTTGACCAAGAGCGGTTTGTAGGTCTAAAATGTCATTTATGTCACCTTTCTGTAAGTCGTTTGGGATTTGATAAGATGTTATACTCTGATTAATGAACATATTATCAGGCATGCTACAAGTAATGGTTAGAGCACAAGAATAGTTCTTTACCAGAATAAATCGAGTCGGAGACGAGATTTATTCTGGTAAAGAACTATTCGCGTGCTCTGACCTACTTAGAGCACAATTGACCGCACATAATGCGATTATCTCGAAATACGCAATTGATCGTGCGTTGAACACGACGTACAATCCGTGCGCTGGCCGAGATGAACACAATGACCCGTTAGCCACACCAATAATCGTGATTACCCATGCAGTGATCGCCGTTGAATGTGAATAAATATGTCCGAAGCGACCAGCGACACGGATTAACGTGTGACGCGTTTTCACAAACCAAGTCACTCGCAGATGTGTTTGGAAAGTCAAATTTGGAAGTCGCATGATTGTGTCTTACTATTATTATATACATTGTATAAGTGGATCATGAATTCCGAAGAAGTCTGTCTGCCAGAATGATGACATGGAATTTGGACCTGTAACCAACAACCAACAACTTTTTGCCAAAGGTAATGCTGCACATCATTATTATGTGACAAACGTGTCTACCTTTCGAGAAACTGTTTCGAAATTACTACTATAATAGTCCATTGGTTCCTCCAGATTCTCCAGATACAAGTTCTGTTGTTAGTTATATCGGATACGTGGAGCGCTATATAGTGAAGTGGTGATTCTGTTGGATTATTGGATATATCACTATTTTGTGGTTCTATATGTAAATGTTAATTCGTTTAGTTTCATCGTTGGATTAGTGGTCCTGAGAATATTTTCGGAACTGGATTAGTTTTGTGGAATAATTATAATAAATGTAATTATTCTACTAGTTAATAAAGAATTCAACCAATGCATGTGTTGCTATTGCCACCCCCTCCGTTCGTCCTGTTGATATATATATATATATATATTGTATTTTGGTAAATCACACCCAATTCCCAATTCCCAAGGCTGGCAAACTAATATTTCAGTGATATCCCATTGTTCGAGACGCGCCACTATTAACAAACAAATCGCTCGGTCGTTTCAATGTAGCTTCAGTTATTATACAAGAGGACGTGCATCCCCCACCCGCACTCCCCTTATACGCCGTCCCTATATATGTGCCTGCTTAGTATATTAGAGGTGCATAAATAGTAAAGGCGTATAATGGCAGTGTATTTGGGGGAAGCAGAGCGTTGTTCGTGCCCCTGTGGTAATTGAAGCTACTTCGAAGCGACCGTGCGATTTGTCTGTTGTGAGTTGAGTGTGCCTAACAATGGGGTAATCATTGAACTATTCATTCGCCAGCCTTGGGAATCGGTGTGCTTTACCAAAAATCAGGGAACGATTGCAACAATGGGATTGTGCTCTAATCATGGTTATTGGATTCCGTTAACTCCATAATTGTTGCACCAGTGACAGAGTCGACAAACACTTCGCCTTGTGAAGAACTGTTATTCTCGAGCGCGAACAGGCGTGTAACGGGAGAAGAATTATGATTAATCTCAGGTGAGCTGTCCAGCCAGTGAAAAGCTCCTGGTATCATGTCAATGGGTTACTCTGGAGTTGTGTAGTGTTTATTGTTCTGTTCGCTCAACCGTGAAATTTTCCCACGGCCAAGATTCCGCTACTACCCGTAGTATCGGTGAGTAGAGTTCACATGGACAGTGGGCAAGGAAGAAAACATGGCGAACACAATACAATAAGAGTCACGTAGAATAGGCAATTTGGCAAGTGTTCAATACACAAAAAACATACTTTGATAGATATGATGATAATGATCGTTCCATCGCGGGACATGATCGTGACCCAGATGACACCCGTTGCACTTTTGTAAAGCAGGATAGACGATATCTAGCTGATATTTGGAGAAAAACTTGATAATATTCGCATAAACATTTTCTGAACTTGTAAACATTATAACCGGAAGTTCCAGTAAAAATATTTATAAAAATAAACAAACACTGCACACAACCCAGATGCTGACAGGCTTCTCTGAGTACAGCTCCATTATTCACTTGTTGATAAACAATTATCCCCAGTGTTATTTGTCTGTCTCCAACTAGCACTGGCCAAAGATTTTCATGTGAAATGACATCAAGAGGGAATGTTATCATTACATTTCTAATAGAGTTGTCCACCACTCCACCATATAGCTTTTTAAATGGCTTTATATTGGATACTCACATGATAATTTATTGATAACATTATATTAAATTCAAATATTACAGTAACATCTTCATACAGGACATCACACCTAATTACCGTATAAAACTATCAAATAGTGTTCATTAATAACCCTGGTTCAAGAGTATAAGAGTTAATTAATCAAAACCAAAATCCATACAGATGAAGAGAGTGCTAAGGAAGACCTAGGCACCTAAGAAATTTGAGGTAAATCAGAAGAAACGTATTTTACTTATTGCTTTTGATGGCATGTATGTGAAAGGGTTAATTATATCAAATAGTGTTCATTAATAACCCTGGTTCAAGAGTATAAGAGTTAATTAATCAAAACCAAAATCCATACAGATGAAGAGAGTGCTAAGGAAAACCTAGGTACCGTAAGAAATTTGAGGTAAATCAGAAGAAACGTATTTTACTTATTGCTTTGGATGGCATGTCTGTGAAAGGGTTAAATATTTCTAAACCAATCAACCAATCGATACCAAACACTATGTAGGTGAGGCAAATGTCATCATAAACCTGCATATAAAATATGGACACAATCGGGGAAAAAATATTTAAGTTATGGCATCGGATAGAACATGACCATGTATGGATGGAAAGTGTTAATCATTTCTAAACCGATAAACCGATCGATATAAAAAACTATACAGGTGAGGGGTGTGTCATCGTAAACATGCACATGAAATTTGAACACGATCCGACAAAAATTACTTGAGTAATCAAATCGGATAGCAAGTGTCTACGGACAGACGGACGGGAGGACGACGGATGGTTGATCCGGACGTCAGCATTATATGTACCACACATGGTATGGGTACACATAAAAAGTATAGTATAATGTACTGTAGTACTACTATAGTATACTGTACTCTAGAACTACTACATTAGAAGTACTGTGGTTCTACCACAGTACGTTTACCAAATACACCATATTAATCAGTATTAATACAATACTCAAAGTACCATAGTAAAAAAGTGTCCAAAAATACATTTGTACTAGAGTAGAGTAATATTATAGTACTTGCTAAAAGTACCATAGTAAAGTGTCAAAAATATTCAAGTACATTTGTACTGAGTATTACCATAGTAATTTGTATAAGGGTTTCCCCTGCAAGCGCATATCCATAGCAATGCCAGATATATATAGTAACACATTTTACAAGTTACACTAACGTGTGGCCGAACGAATGTTTAGAACAAACAGTTACAGTTACTGCTTGTTCAAAACATTTCAAAACTGAGACAATTACCTATCTATACGGATACCGTACTGTTACTTGAAAAAAAGTAGAGTTTCTGAGTCATCTATAGTCGCGCTGGATTGGCGCTAACGAGTTTTTAAATATACACATTCATGTTTATTGAATCTATTCCTCTCCATATTTATACATGTACTAGTATGTTCTGGAAACTGAATCTGACCCCCTTTGGCATACTGTTGACTCCATCCACCAACTTGTACATAAGTGTGACCCCCACGCATTGTTCGGCATGCAGTTTACACCGCCCCGGCGAGACTGCCTGTTCATGGATGTCATATATACATACATTATGTTTTATCAGTATATTACCCATATTACAATTGCACCTCCATAATCATACTCACATTTGACCAAATCCCTGTTTGCCATAAAGGACACTCTCGTACATCGGAACATTTCTTCACCAGAACAGGTCGTTTCAGATTCAGTCTTTTGCAGTATTTTTCAGAAACATATTTTATGTAATCAACGGTAAGTATCACACATGATACCGCTTTGGTCTGGTGACCAGGTCCACAACTATCCGGACACGGAGTCCAGTCACTAGTTGTGTATACTGTCTTAAATGTATTTATTGTTGCAATATCTCGAACCAATCCAGTATCCACTATGCTCCGATTATTTTTCTTATATTTGTCAACTATAATTTCTGAATAGTCAATACGTTTTATTACATTGTCTGCTATTTTTCTAGCTTTCTTTTTGTTACTAAAATTTAGTTTTATCCCGGATCTCTGCTCTTCTGCTAAACAAGTGTACACCCCTTTGTCTTTCTCGGGATCTGTTCTGGTGATTTTGAGAACACCGTAACGGGACACACGAACACGACCGACGGTTGGCACCAGGCGATTGTCCTTCGTCCAAAATAGTAACTTTTTGTCGAAATTCCTCACAGGGCATCGGATTTTGACGTACTGTCTCGGGAGAAGGTACGCCGACCCTCCGACATAGAGGTAAACCTTTTTAGCTCGCTTAATCTGGATGAAGGTTTCGTTTCTCGATTTTATCGCCGGATGTTTATCCCACCTCTTAAAACACTGCTTCTTCGTGCAGTGTCTGGTCGTCGGTGGCTTAGCGTCGACGCAATTGAGATTTGATACGTTGACTACCTTGTTGGCAAGAGGTTTCTCGACGCATTGAACCTCCCGTGTTTGAACCCCCATTCCACACGCAAGAGAACACTGGAATGAAAGACACATGTTGTAAAAATTCGCGAACTTATACAGTATGCAATTCACCATCAGACACATTTATACGCCGACAGATGGATCGAAAACGACGTTGATTGCATATATATTGACATGCTATTGTGGAAATTCACGAATCGTGTGCCCTATATATGAGCAATGTCAGAACCAGCCGCGGGAACATCTCGTCGCCTATACTTTGATGAACACTTGTCCAAACTTTTGATGGCTGTCCAAACTTTACACATGTCCATATTTGCTACAGTAGCAATGCTACAGCTATAAGCTTCAGCTTAAGTGCCAGAATTGTAAAAGTGTAAATGTAATACGGTTATAACCTTAGCAAAACACTGGTAAAAGCCCGATAAACCATGATTTACTAGGCTCTACTCTGGTAAAATGTGATAAAGTCAGGTTTACAATAAAAACACTCTGATTTTTGTGGGCTTTTCAAAGAGGCTGTTCGGAACTCTATATTGTAATAGCTTTTCACTACCATCTGCAATACTAGATATGTCGATATCTACAACGATTAATAACGCAGAAAGGTAAACAAAAAACTTTACATCTACTCAGAAAGGTAAACAAAAAACTTTACATCTCTGTCTGCTAATGCAGATTCCAAAATGATCGAAAACACTTTCAGCGGAGAACATGGGTCACAAAGCCAGCCATTCCCGTCAGGTAAGACACAAACAAACCCACGACTCCACTTATTAGCACGTTAAATGGACATGCTTCATTTGTAATTCATAATTATATATTCGCTATCAGGTAAAATATGGGTCGATAAATACTCGAAGTTTCCTTATGCTAACCTCTTATACTCGAAAAAAAAATTCACCTAATTTATATAAAATCAATAGCCGAGCCAAGACTTCATCTGAGAAAAACAAAACAAAGAAACGCTCTTTATTTCTACAATTTAAAGGATAAATACCACGAACGCTCGGAAGTAATTAGTGCCAAAGAAAACTGGATCTAAATATGTTTACATTCCACGAATTAGATGTATATTTAAGTGACAATCGGATGACGAATAAAGTTACATCGCAAGTGTATTGTCATAGTTTTGCTAGGTCATATCAAACCAAAATATATATTTATAGTTATTAATAACATTGATTGCAGACACAGCACCCAGAGTGTGAAGATGCATCATCTCCATAAAAATTGCCTCATATTGCATTCAGTGTTGAGTGTTTAGTGCTATAAATAAACTAACTGATACATCCGAGTCTGAACAAACCAGGCCACATTTAATACGAATATCCCTACAGGCTACAAGCAAGCAAAGCCACCTTTTCTGTGGCGGACGTAGTCAGAAAATGAATAAAACTTTAATAAATAAAAATTCTCACCCAGCCCCAACACACTGAATCCTAGGACTAACCATATAAACAAATAAATAAATAAAATAAAATATTTATTTTATGCCGAGTAAATAAAATAAAGAAAAAAATCGTGCTTATGAACATATGTCGGCATACCACCCCCACCCAGCTTGTCAACATCTGCTAGTAGTGCCTGGATTTATGTTCAGACTCGAATGTATTATTCTACACTCACAGTTCAGTTACCTTGCCATCTCAATAATTCCAATTATTAAAATTATTATTGCACTACTTATGTTTATATAGAACACTGTACATGTACAATTATGTATGTATCTAGATAGTACTTCGCACACTATTATGTTAAGTAATTCATTTATTTGTGACATGTGCAGGGACGTGGCTGATTGTCCCCATTATACAATGAATGTCTTACCAAGAAATAATCGAGTGATTCTCCCCACCCACCACTGAGTCGAAGAAATTTCTCAATAACACAATTTTCCCAGGGTCAAGAAATACTCAAATAACAATGATGTTATTGGCCACCACCTCTCCAAATAGCCACGTCCCTGCACTTGCACACACATACATACAACCATGCACCAAATGTGCTATGTCTCAATGCAAAATTTGATTATATACCACTAACGACAGTCGCAGAAATCCGGACACCTGCCATGGATCACCACCCCCCAATAATTAATATATAATAACACTCTAAATTATCAGACAAACAAGAGTCAACTCGTCGAAAAGAAACGAATAAAAATATATAGCAATACTCGACCTTCGACCAATACCCGGTGGCGTGCTCCCCACTTTCATGGCAGGTGCCGGAAATTTCTAGCGACTGTGTTACCACAAATCATTGCTGAATGTATCAAAACTGTCTTTAAAGAAATGTACTATATGCACAAAACCCTCGAATGCAGAACTAAAACACAGAAAAGTCACATTAACAAACCTCGCATTTTTAATAATCCACTGGAGTCAAAACACCGTCTGGTCAAAACACAATTAACTAGTCTAGTGGTCCTCCAGGACATTTATGACCCTGTGACAGTGATTTTCGACACCAAAGTTTACGGAGTTTCCATTTAAATATTCAGGGATGTGCAGTCATATCGAGATATCTGCAAGACTGCAACTTCAAACAAAAACCCATAATTTCATTGATTTATTGTCTTTCTAAGTACCCTGTCTCTCATATATACCTATTACTAGAATTTTCACCGAAAAAGGGAAGTCAATATAATCTAGACTTGAAATTGTTCTATCTAAAGCATCCCTCGGTAAGGACGATCCCAAATTATCAACATCTGCAAAAATCGCGATACACGTGGGGGATTCCCCTCGCCAGTGCGGAACGGTATAATCTATTAATGTTAGGAGTACAGCCTGTCCTCAATACGGAATTAAATCATCTTCACGACCACGGTGATTACCAAAACGCTTAAAATTGAACACTATATAGACACAAGACGAACCTTGAATGTGGAACTATGTAAGAGTGAATATTAATGTTCTAAATCCCATGTTTCACCTTTAGTGGTAATGGGGTCGTACTTTATTAACACGCAAGTAGTGTAATTAAGTACGGGTAATTAGAAGTAACAAATCGTTTAGTTTCTATCGTATCGGCTGAAAGGGGTGAGCAGATTGCTGGTGATGAATGTTCTCGTTAGCTGCCAATATAATGTGCATATTTGTCCCGTTACATTTATACACTGTAGCATTGGCGGGCCAGAGTGTGTTGACATGTTAATTGTTTGGTTCATTAATAACAGATCAGCAGGGATTTGTCGTGATAACGTATACGTGGAAATATGCCGCCTAAACGGTTAAATTAACGGTTGATCTATTACACCACCGTGTATACTCGGTTCAAATAGGTATAGTATATAGGGACGTGTGCTCAATTTTGGTGTGGACCGATGATAAAAAAAAAATCAGAGGTAAATGTCGGCGTCCATTTTTTCAATAATTTTTAAAGAAATTGAGCAGTTGCAGCAGCAGCAAAAAAAAAGAGTGTACAATTGGCAAATGATGAGGGGCGGTGTGACGTGTAACTAGGATTGAAATTAGAAATGCAATTTGGAGATTATTGGATGAGGGATGTTATATTAATTATATTAAAGGGACGAGAGGGCTTAGTTGTCGAAAATATTCATATTTGTTCCAAACACCGTAAACCGAAAAATATTAAAACGCATACATTTTGGTTCAAATATACGATCACTATCGTGTAAACATCATGCTTACATAAAGACCTACTAAATTTTACCTAAACAAGAGTCTGATTGTGTTATAGAAGGCAGCACAATGCTACTGGCTAATCACACACAAATGGTATAAACGCTCTTTATTATTTCCAAATAAGGAATTGAGCAACAAAGAACGCTCTTTATGTTTACCATCATAATATAAAGAAACACCAAGAAAGTAACTTTTTATGCTTTGTTTACATAACAATCGTCAAATTTACGACAATAACATACTGTTTATGAGATATTTCTCATTTGTATATTAACAAAGTCTGTCTATATTTGAATATTATTTTCGTTTGTAGCAGTTTTTGACAGGTGGAAATATGTTCACAGGATACCCACCAAGGCCTTCCGTACCTTTAAGGTATACTGCAATTTTTTTTCTTTTCAATAGCAGAATACATAATGCTATTAAGAAGTGACATAAAACACAGAACCTTTTTTTTAAATTATAAGTATTGAGCAGTGAGAAATATTTGAGTCGAGGAAACCAGTAACGAAAGGCGATATTAACATGATTTCTGTCAGCGAATAATTGTTTACGTTCCAATGAATATTAAAATGTACTGAAAACAAACTGCTAATGTGTGCCAGACCTTCATAAACACAAATTATGTATAATAATGGTGTAACGACATATTTCGTTCTTTATTGTCTCAAAAAATAGGGAATGGGGATGTTTGGATTTCTAGTTTAACGACATTTTTCGGTCTTTGTAGTTTAACGAAATTTTTCGGTCTTTAATAGTTTAATGACATTTTTCGGTCTTTATAATATCTCAAGATATAGGGGGTATTTGGATCTATAGTTTAACGACATTTTTCGGTCTTTATAGTTTAACGACATTTTTGGTCTTTAATATCTCAAGATATAGGGGCCCTTAGTGGGTATTTGGATCTCTAGTTTAACGACATTTTTCGGTATTTGATACCAAAATGGAAGAAGTACATCTTTGGAAAGATGTGGTGGCCCTAAAAAGGAAAGTTGTTTGGTGGTCTTGAAATGCAGTTTTTCTGAACAGTCTTCCTTGATTAAAGTGATGTGAAACACTCCGGAAGACACCGGGCAGAGCGATCAAATAGAAATTAAGAATAATCTTTCTCATAGTAGTTATTTGTTACGAATATTAATCCAAATGGATGATACACAACGTCATTCTTATATATTAGTTAAATGCAATGACTCTCGATGGCGAAATCATTTTTGTTTAATTATAGCCGATAGTTGCGGCCCGAATCGAGATGTAAATATTTACAATTTGGAGTAGTTCAGACGATGTTCTCTATGAAGTGGTGTGGTAGATTTTTTTTGGAAATTTTCAGTGATGTTAGTAGAATGATAACGTTCCCCAGGTTGGCAAAGTGCCTGAGCACTAACTTGTCAATTTCTCGCACCCGAAAAAGTCCATAACAAGTCCATAATATGTCTTTAAGCATATATACAAATCTCCGAAAACAAAAATCTAAAGCATTAAACGATTTCTTGAAATACAGTTTTTCTGAACAGTCTTCCTTGATTAAAGTGATGTGAAACACTCCGGCAGACACCGGGCAGAGTGATCAAATAGAAATTAAGAATAATCTTTCTCAAAGTAGTTATTTGTTACGAATATTAATCCAAATGGATGATACACAACGTCATTCTTATATATTAGTTAAATGCAATGACTCTCGATGGCGAAATCATTTTTGTTTAATTATAGCCGATAATTGCTCCCCGAATCGAGATGTAAATATTTACAATTTGGAGTAGTTCAGACGATCTTCTCTATGAAGTGGTGTGGTAGATTTTTTTGGAAATTTTCAGGTTGGCAAAGTGCCTGAGCACTAACTTATCAATTTCTCGCACCCGAAAAAGTCCATAACAAGTCCATAATATATCTTTAAGCATATATATAAATCTCCGAAAACAAAAATTCTAAAGCATTAAACGATTTGCTATATTTCCAGGGCATCAATTTCATCTGATTTTGCGAGAATCCATATATACTTTTTCACGAGAATCCAGGGTAATTTGCGAGAATATTTACGAGAATCTAGATTTGGATTCTCGCCGAAATATAAGCCCTGATTTCACTCTGAAGTGTGCCTAAATGGCATAAATTGTACCGTGGTTCCCATGTTCGCCAAAGTGGCATAAATTTATTTCAGGATAATACTAATAGGCATTCATTTATATCACTGATATCAGGACAATAAATAGCCATTTCCATTGCATGGAACAGAAAAGAGCGTTATTGTTTATCGGTGTTGTTTTTGGAAGTGGTGGTAGTTCAATTTTATACGTTTCGACCCCCAATAAGTATTTCCTAACAAATGAATTATTAACAAGCGTGACATGACATCATTGACGAAGATAATTAACACCGATCTACGAGAAGTACGTACCAGTAGTGGCAGTAGCCAAAAACATTAAGGTAATTGACAGTCTTTCGGCTGCTATTATCTGATTATTGATAATCTCATGTTGGTATCCTGCTTCTCTATTAGCCACCATGGAAAGAAGCAGAGCAAACATATCAGGTTTTAAAGTACACTAAGTTGCAGAACTGCCAGAACTTGGCAGATCTTCCAGAAAGCAAAAACCTAAACAACAATAATGCAGGCAACAATAATGGCGATATCTGCTTGATTTAGCCACCCATAGACACTTTTATATATTGCATATCCTCGCGGTGAGGTTTAAAATTGCCATTTTAGTTACGTTTTGTATCGCAAACGATGAATCTTCTAATTTTCATGTTAGCTGCCATTTGTATTGAGTCACGTGATCACCTAACGAGATCAGGGGAGATAATCAAAAAGTTACGGATAACCAGTAGATCCGCCCAACGCGTAATAGTATTATTATTAGTACAAGAACAAAGGATCATTAGGTGCGCTCGCGCAACAGTATTGCGATCAGACAGATTCGTAGGTACGTTGGTGTCACCCTACTCCGTTTCACTCCATGACGTCACCAAAAACGACGTAAAACCTCGTGACGTTCTGGCATTTTTACTGTGCCGCGTTTTTGCTATGTTTATTTTATGTGTTGTTTTCGATTATTTGTTTGTCGCCGATATCGCCATTTGTCGGGATTTCCTGTTTCTATATTTAAAACTGGCATGCTCGTAGTGAGCCTCGATTTCGATTTTTTCTCCCAGGTCAAAATACGTCAGAGTTATGACAAAAATAGATCGACCTCCATTTTCTCCATCAGAACTCTACATCAAAGAGTCTATAGACCTTCGGGACCTACATAGACTCCTTCATTTGGGTATTTTTACTTATAATTGGGAAGTTTTATAATTTTTGGTTCGTGCGAAGACCTCTTTTTATCATGCGGGAAAAGAGCTAGCTAGCTAGAGACATTCAAAACGCGATTTCGAAATTCGACGCAATAGGCTGAATAGCCTAACCTTCAGCCGAGTTCCGGGTCGAATAACGTAACACAAAACAAAACGCATTTGTTGATACAAACACCGTTTGAAGAGTTTATTATTACATAAAATGATCGTTATTTATTAATTATTGATTAATTATTGATATTTATTGTTGCATATTGGCTGATATCAATATTTACACAAATGGTATTAATTGCTCCTTTTGTCAACTTTGACTATCGGAAAATCAAAATCAAAATATGCCGCTGAAAAAAATGTAATCGATATTAAAGTCTCATTCTTTCGGCAACATAGAATTGGTTTTAATTAATTAAATGATTAATAGAGTAATTTGCCTGTTATCTGTGATTAAATGAGAAATGGTAATTGTGTTTTTTTGCTAACATTAAATTAAATTAAATAAATTAAGTAAAATACAGTGAAATTATTTTTTAAATTATTGTTTATTACATTTTTGCGCACGTTGGCATCTCTCTGATTGCATTCTAGTTGAAATCTGCGATTATACCAATCAACTTCGCAGGTGCGGTGGATATTTGCAGAACTGATTTTACCATCGTGTTATCAACACAAAATTGACTATTATTGATCAAATAACATCGCCATCATAAATTAAATAAATGAAACAAGTCAATAAAAATTTCTCTGCCTGGACTAATAAAATAAATGGCGACGTCTTCATGGAATTCTATCATTTCTGCGCATGCGCAAGAAACTTCCAAATAAGGAGTTGCCATATAAGGAAACTGCAATCTCAATAATTACCATCCAATTAAAGTCTTAACATACAAGTCAGAAATATTGTTTCATGATCGAACTGCGGACCTGATAATTATCGAAATATGTAGGCGAAATAATTTTTAATTAGTTAATCACATGATTTAGACATCAACACACTCTTAAAGACGCAATACACCGCCGTCTAATGTCGTTATTTAACTGGGTCGGTGTTTCTTGTTATCAATCGTTTATTGCTTCGTTTTTAGTAAGACCATTGTATCTGTTTTGCGCATGCGCAAGTCAATTTCCATATTTGGAATTTCCATATATGGGATTTGTGTTAACCTCTAATACCGATCAAGCCATAACAAATAACCACGCAATTATCTTAGCATAAAAATAAGATATATTGTAATTTATGCAACTACGACCCTGGTAACCCTGATAACTAATAAAATATACCGCCCAATTCATTTTAAGATCGTTATTACACTTTGCTTTAGGCATGAATACACTCTTAAACGCACATAAACGACCCATTGGCGTTAACTTAAATATACTCGGTATTTATTATATAACTTTTTTATTGCTCAGTATAGAGTTAGACCCTCGACACCTGTCAATATATTTGAGCTGAATTCATCTGATGCGGTATTATTCCTCGAAATAAACAACAAAGCCGTCGTTACTTCGAAATGTAGTTTGGGCTAACATTTACACAAATCCTCCATGTGTTCTCAGTCGACACACAGATCATTTCAGAAACAACTGTGAGATAAACACCCTAGGTTGAGTGAAACAAGAAAACTAAGATGCATGCACCAGGTCGCCCGTGAACTATCTACCATAGAATTGTTGTAGCTATCGATTATACATTTTGGAACACCTGTCTGTATGTATGTGTGTATGTATGAATGCATGTGTGTATGTGTTATAGACTCTAACACTGCTCGACTGATCCGACTCGGATTTGGTATTTAACGTGTCAACTTGACCTCGCTCATAGGCATGTTTCTGGACCTTGACCGATCCGACTAAATTTGTGTGTAGGACTACTTCGATCCCGGGAGCAATATGGACACGTCCAATTTCACGTGGGACCATGTCCTCGAACGTGCTGATATAGGCATGTTTCTGGACATATAATTATTAAATATGTCGGTGGAATATCATCAACGTTGAATATGATTGAATATGTGAGTGTATCAAAGTTATTAGATTAAATGTGTTATATTGGAGACACAAACAATAATTTATTGGCAGCTTAAAATTTTGTTATATACTATGTTTGTGTAAAAACTAAACAACACATAATTGTGTAGCACAAAATTTTAAAGCAGCTGCCAATTTTTTATTATGGCAGCTGTTACGAGGTTTATGTCTCAAATAGAAAAAATCTCATATATTAAATATAATATACTCACATATTCACTCATATTCAATGTTGAGAAAATTCCACCGACACATTTCTGTCATGTTGCATTTCTACACAATTTTGTTTAAGATCAAATGTAACACATATTGTGTAGTATTTATGCACATTTGTTCTAAGAGTGCATATTTTCCACGCAAATTTGATAGACTGATGGACAAAACCACTGAATCCGTTGAATCAATATACATGTATACATGGATTCATTTATATGCATTGTTATACACAGTACTGGTATATAAAGGTACTGAAAATAACTATATTACTAGTATACACACAATAAACCATATCATGGCTATGGGTTCTAATATCCGAACATGACAGCTGAGAACTTTGTGTGAATTGAATAGTGGTGGTGTTTCAAGCATATCTAACCCTCCACGTTAGAAACATGCCATTAAATGGCATAAGTAAAATCTAGCTTGAGGACAGAAGTGATCCATAAACCCCCTTAATTCAACCAGGTCCTCGCGCGCGATGTATGGTCGATCACATGATGATCTATGCGGGAATTAGAATTGTTGTATAAAAACAGCACTACATGTAAATATAAAATAAAATAGTGCTACATCTTATTACAGATTATTGCCACATATAATCAGTGACTATACAGACAGTCTGACAAAATAAAGTTTCAGTGACACTCTATCCGAATAGGGGAATAATTTCATCTGGTACAGTCAATGGAGCAATTATGAATCTGGAAAGGTGAAATTTCTAAGTAATACTAGATATCGACATGACGCGATAACATATAACGTAAATGCAATATGGCCGCTGGCGACCATTTTTTCCTATGAAATTCAAAAAATATTTGATAGCTCTTATCTGATAGATCAATATCAAGATAAATATAAAGTTTGGTGATTATTGGATGAGTGAAGTGGACTGTGGTCTGTGCTAAACGGTTTAGTAATGCTTTAAAAGATTCTTACCTTAATATTTTTATGTTCACTTTATAAACTTCACTGAGTCATCTTTGTCATGAATTGAATTTGATATCTTTTGTTAACAGTTTATAAATCATGTATGTCTCATGTTTGTTATTTTAATTTATGTGTTTATTATCATTAAATAAAGTTGCATTCCTTAAAAAGATTCTTACCTTAATGTTTTTATGTTCACTTTATAAACTTCACTGAGTCATCTTTGTCATGTATTGAATTTGATATCTTTTGTTAACAGTTTATAAATTATGTATGTCTCGTGTTCATTATTATATTGTATGTGTTTATTATCATTTAAAATAAATGTATTCACGTCCTCAATTATTATTTCACAAAAAAGCTCAAATACCCCAAAACACAATAGTTTAGAGTCGCCATTTAGTTAATCCGATTACCTATAACACTAAGCACATAAGCCGCTTAGCCTTTTAAATGGGGCCGACCGTTTACACTTTATAGAATGAAAGAACGAAAAGTTGAATAAAATCAACATATTTGTGAATTTAAGAACAATTCAAACGTTAATGTTGTCCATGTCATAACCCGGACATATGCACTATATTTCAGTCTTGTCCATTTATAAACAAAGAAGATAATGAGACATCAAGTCCGCTCACACCTTTTATACACCTTTATAGTGTGTTTCAGAACGAAAAAATAATGAATAAAATCAACAAGTTTGTAAATTTAAAAACAATTCAAACGTCGTTGTGTGTATTCCATGTCCCAGCCAGGACATATACACCAAATTTCAATAATATTCATTGAGAAACAACGGACCAAACGCTATATAACTCCCCGGTTACACCTTTTATTCCGAGTCGGTCTCGGCCTCGGATACATCTTATAGTGTGTACCGAATTGGCACACGTCGACTGGGGCGAGTTGGCCCTGGGGAGATTAGGCCGATCTGACACCTTCTATAATTTACAGTATGTACCCGTTTACGCGTAGTTTACTTCAGAAAGTTCCGCAATTAATACCGTAAATAGAGAGACTGTATTTGACAGAGAATGCCTCTGTTATTGATTATCAAGTTGCTATACATTAAAAACGACAAATTCACATGCTCGTTCAAGCGCAGTAGTCCATGTTAAGGACATCCACAAATACTAAATAACGCTAACCTACTGCAAATGTTCTACACGACAATTGTTAACATATTTGGGCTGAATTCATCTGATGCGTATTATTCCTCAAAATAAACAACAAAACCATCGTTACTTGGAAATGTAGTTTGGGCTAACATTTACATAAATCCTCCACATCATTTATCCGACACACACGTCAGAAGAAAAACAGCCATCAGATAAACGCCCAAATTGGGCGAAATAAGTTATAAATAAAACAAAGGTTATATATCAAGAGAACAAAACTCATTAAACGACCAGTGTATAGTCAATAAACATCCCTCCTTCATAATAAGCCCGTCCTTTCTACATTCGCCGACCGTTTTCAACATGTAGACTACGCGCGGAGTTGACAATTGTGTTACTGTGTCACACACCGAATCGGTCATATTGAATGCACAGAAATTGCCTTCTCTCAGGTTTTATGCTTGTGTCAATATATTGCGGGATTGGGGGGGGGGGGGTGACGCGCGGTGGATGGGTCATGGTCGGATTTGGATAGTCGTGGGAAATTGTTGGATTTGCGCGGCGATTTGAATATTGTAGCTGCTATGTACTGAGCTGCTAATACCTTATTTGCGTGATATTTATCAATTGTATGGCCAATTGAAGCAAATACACATTAATCAGATATATAATCGTGCTTGTGTTTATCCATAAACTGTACACATTAGCAGGTTGGGGCGGCAACACACATATCGCGGTATTAAGGATTGCCTTATAACCGACCTGGTATGGCTGCCCTGATCTCTATAATAATAGGTTAAAGGAGCACACGTGGATTATGTACCGGTATATATAGGCATAATTATACGTGTGTTTATCATCAAACTGCATGTGCACATGTATTGGTATGAAGGACTGGCATGTCACCACAAACTCAGGCTCGTCTTTTCAAATGGTGGCAGCTACAATGTCCGAGGCGCCGTGCGGGCCTGTTATTGTCTCGTGGTTGTTTTGGTCTGATTGTAATATGTCTGCCGCGCGTTGCACCCCCACCCCAACCGCAAACTATAAAGTAAACATTGTTCCCCACGATGAAGCACACGTCTACGTCAAAACGTGTGTCAACACCTACATTTACTATTCTACTCACATATGTTCTTGTTTATATTTGCACCGACTGTAAAATGTACGTTTTGTGGCAATGGCAGTGGCGGGAAACCCACTCTGGAATTATCATTTTCCATAGGTCCCTATTGGAATCACATGAAATTAACCCTTTGAACACAGTTTCCCATGGGAGTTGAACTAACTACGTGGAGAATAACGATAGGGACCTTCCAATTTTCCAGACGAAACGGTTCACAGAAAACGCCATCGCTCCCTAAATTAAACTCGCTTTCGGGATTAGCTCAATTAGATTAATATTACTATTAACAACAATCTTGGTATGCAGCGGTTTCCTAGAATTGAACCCCGGCCCTGATAATGGCCAGGCCCACTCAGACAATCACTCCGTCTCTATTTTCCACTTGAACATATGAAGTATCCGAAATAAACTGTTTAAAATATTCGATGAAATCGACGACCATGATATATTATGTTTCACCGAAACCCACTTAGAAGCAACATTTCCAACAACGAATATACAGCTCGAAGGGTTCTCTGATCCAGTAAGACATGACGGTTCGAGCTACGGGGGAGGTATTGCCGTTTATTTCGCAAATCACCTGATCTTCGAACGTATGCCCTCTCTCGAATTCGATGACTCAGTCCTGTGGTTCAAACTGAGGTGCATATCTTCAAACTATCTTTTATGTGTGTCATATCGCTCTGACCAATTCTGTCACGAGCGATACTGGGAACTACTTGATCAGTCTATAGCGGATGCACTAGATCTTAATATACCCATGGTTGTAACTGGCGACTTTAATTCTAATGCCCTGGACCCATCCTCAAAAATCAATGAAATAATCTCCTACTATAGCCTTCGGGACATCATTAAGACTCCAACCAGAGTTACATCGACAACATCGACACTTCTCGACCCCATCATAGTGAAGAGCACTGTTACATCATGTGAATCAGAAGTGATTGACTTCGGCAGATCTATCTAAGATCACTATGCGGTAATAGCATATTTGAAATACGAGTATAGCAGTAATGGTCCATATTATCGATTGGTCAGAAACTACGAAAAAGGCAATTATGAACAAGCAATGGAACTCATCCGCGACCCAGAATGGTTACGCTCAATTGATATTGACACAGCGACTGAAATTTTTACTTCGAAATTCCTTGAAATTATGGATCAAACTGTTCCTCAATCTAAAATATTGATCAGGCCCAAAGACAAACATTGGTTCACATCAGAATTACGATCGATGATTCGAAGAAGAGACAGGCTACGTAAGATTGCGATAAAATCCAAAAAGGACATAGACTGGGCGAAATTAAAAAAAGTTCGAAACACGGTCAACAATATGAAAAAGTACGCAAGGGCCCAATACGAGGAACATCTCCAGAATATTGTCAAAGACCAACCTTCCCCAAATTTTTTTTTGGCATAGCATCAACGAAATTATGCAAAACAAACATAAAGACGCTACCACCCCCCCTCTCATCGATTATGATGGCAATCTTGAAACTGACGATCAAACCAAAGCATCGATGCTTAATAATGCCTTCACTGCTAACTCATTCCTCGACGATTCCTCTTGCAATCTACCGGTGTTCACACAAAAATGTAATGATACGATAACTGAAATTGACTTCACTCTTGACGACATCACTTCGGCAATTGCGAGTATGGAACCAAACAAAGCGTCAGGCCATGACGGCATCACAGTTAGAATGCGGCAGAAAACAAGCCCAGCTATTGCCATCCCTCTCAGAATTCTATTTAAGAAATCTTTTGAATCGTGCGCATTTCCTAATAAATGGAAACAAGCAAATGTCATTCCTATTTATAAGAAAAACGACAGATCCAACTGCAAAAACTATCGCCCAATATCTCTACTTCCATGCGTCAGCAAGCTCCTGGAGAAAATAGTACTGAAATATTTATCCGCTTATTTCAGTATGAACAATATACTATTCCAATACCAATCAGGATTTGTATCAGGCCACAGCACCACTTTTCAGCTACTTGAGATATACCACACCCTCTGCCAGGCACTCGATGAGAAGTTAAATACGTCTGCAATTTTCTGCGATATTTCCAAAGCATTTGAGATAGTCTGGCACAGGGGGTTGTTATTCAAGTTGGAGCAAAACGGAGCAACCGGGAATATACACAAATGGATACACAGTTATCTCTCTAATAGATCACAGCGCGTTCAAATAGGAATTACATTCTCTGACTATCAGACGATATCGGCAGGTGTTCCACAATGATCTATCATCGGACCCTTTCTATTTTTGACTTACATTAACGACCTCGCAACAAACGATCCAATCACTCACTCGAATGTACGCGGATGATACTTGCTTCTTTACTGCCCAAACATCACCCGATGATTGTGCTCGCGAACTGAAAGAGTGAATCGGTGGTCAAAACATTGGATGGTAACCTTTAATGCAGAAAAAACAAAGTCTATGGTATTTTCACTGACCCCCTCTGACGATTCCCTCGATTTAGATCTCGACAACGATGCGATTTAACAAGTAACTCTTCACACCCATCTTGGCGTTTCTATCCAATCAAATCTACATTGGGACACCCAAATAAATACTATTTGCAAAATAGTTGCCAGCAGATTGTCACAACTCAGGAAGATTAAATTCCAAGTAAACCGACAGACGATCGAGATAATGTTCAAAACATATATACTCCCAATAATGGAATATGGTGACATAATTTGGGATAACGCCCCTGACTGCCTACTCCAAAAGCTCGACTGTCTATATATCGACAGTGGTAGAATAATAACTGGCCTGACCGATCTGCCTCAGAAGCGAGAGTACTGGGTGAACTTGGATGGCCTCCCCTCAACGAAAGACGTAAATTACATAAAACGCGCATGTGGCATAAAATATTGGACAATAAGGCCCCTCCCTACATAACGAAACTTTTGCCTCTTACCGTTGGGGAATCATGTAGATACCCAATTAGAAATCCGTTACGATACGTCAACTATTCCACGAACACAACTCACTTTAAATAAAGTTTCCTCCCAATTATGATTGCTGAATGGAAAATAACAACTGATGCAAAAAAAACTCACAGACCCCACATCAGAACCAACTAAGGACGAAATACTTGCTAATATGTATAATAATTTACGCATTGAAGAGACATCAATAAGACCCCCTTCTTACTACAATGTCGGGCGGAGAACATCAAATATTTTGCAATGTAGGCTCCGAAACAACTGCAGTGATCTCAACTTCGATAAATTTAAAAATTACATATCCTCAAACCCGTGTTGCACCTGCGGTAACCAATGTGAAGACGCAAGCCATTTTTTTTTCGAATGTCCTTTCTACACAGAAGCAAAGAACCGTATGTGGACACGACTAAATGAGCATAAAGTGGTCATCACCAGTATTAAAGATATTCTCTTTGGCATACCCGAAATTAGCGACACCTTGAACAGGCGATTATTCGAGACAGTACAATCATTCATCATTTCGACAGACCGATTTCAGTAATCATTATTCCATTGACTCCGCCCACTGCCACTGCCATAGCCACAACTACAACCTACATGTTTTTGATTGGGAGCCGGTTCCCCTATGTATACATAGCCGATCACATGGGACACCGTCTCCCACACAAATAACAACAAAACTTTCATTCCCGCAAAACCATCGACTTGAATTCATCAGCAGCTGAACGTCAGGGGAGAGGAGCTTCACTAAGTTTCGTAACTTGTGCTCCGATCCCCTGTGCACCCACATCATCATCCATATATTCTGTTTGTAAATTATTCCATGTATTTGTGGGTCACAATAAATATGTTCAAACATAGTTTTGTCCCTTGGAACTATACTTTAATTTGACAGAGATTAGTATAATCTAAGATTTAAGCGAGAGGCCGATCACGATCGGCAGATATTAACCAATCCCTTGGCGATAGTAAATTACTATGATCGGAATCATAAATGAGAGTTTTGGTGTTGAATTATAGTGTATACTGTTATGTACTATTATAGACAAATGTACATAACACAATTTATTGGAATTGATGGGTCACTCGCATTTATATAAGAGAATGCACTGTACAGGATCTGTAATGCTGCACCACCACAGCCTTGGGTTAAATGTGAAAGGTGACATGGACATGGAATACTTGGGTTATCTTATGATAATGTATCCAATTCTACCAACAATATAGATCAAGATAAGCCACCTCACTGCTGACCCATTACTATCAATTATATAGCAGAGCTGTCAACAAATCACAGGAATTGTTTATGTTGAAAGCTGGCATCTCTATTAAACCAATAAGATTTATAATGACCTCAGACCATCGGTAGAGTGATATCTTCAGCTGTGCAAGGCAGCACCAGATGTTCAAGTCTACTGTTAATATCATGTGATGTGTATTGTTGAATCTTTATTTTAAATTAGATACCATAGCTTTCTTTATCAGATTATATGCACATTGGCATAATAGACGTCAGAAAATAATGAAACATATTGATTAAAACAAAGATAATAATCCAAGTACATTTAGGCTGGTTCATCTGTATAATTTGGAGTTCTATTTCAAGTTATATATAAGTGTCAGAATTCACCCCAACCCATGGAGTGACTTCGGACGAGTTTTGTGCCGTTTCATGGATACATAAATATCAAAGGCACATGGCAGGATATTTGAACCTATTGATTACCACCTACTATTCAATTACAAGCATAAATATCCACCCATTTCATTCATTTAAGATATTGTAATATTCAAAACCCAATAGAAGTGTCCGAAATCACCCCATTTTACGGCACGAATAATTCTAAAACATATGAATCGTACAATGCCTATCGGGAAATCATATTGTCACCACGGGCTAATTCTACAGCAAATTAGCAAATTAAAAGCAAAAAAATGGTGGTGACCCGTGAAAAATACCATTCGTCTGAGTCGTCTGACCATTATTTGTTACAGTCTTGATATTAATTGAATGGTGTTCAACCTTAACAAAAACAAGGGTCTGACTGTTACTGTTACAGTCTTCCAGTTCCATGTTTAACGATCCAAGGTTGGTAGCGATGTTACGCGGTATGACACCGTTAAAGCGATGGGTATTTTTATAAAAGTATATGCAACATGGTACTTTTTATTCCGCGCTCCGTGTGTATAATGGTTTGCTGTTTCTTGGTATACAGTGGGCGCATGCGCCTTTTATTTATAGAATGGGAATTTTTGGACGGATTAAAAGTCGAACTGCGACCCGGAGGCCGAGTCCGGTAAAATGTGTAGTTGGGAATTTCAATTTCAATTTCAATTGTTATTCGGGTGCCAAGAAGTGCAAGGCGATTAATTCTATGAGTTGGTCATTCGTGAAACCAATATATTTTATATTCTATAATTACAATCATGGGTATATAATAGATGACCATGAGCGCGTTACCATTTCTGACTATGGTTTTCTTGTATGGTTTGGTATATTTATTGTAATTGTATTGTCCATATAGGATGCGCTCAACCAAGGCGTTGTTGGAAATGAGCGCAAAATTAATTTGTCAGTTCAGGTTGAGTGTGAATATAAGTCATGCATCTTGATTTTGTCGTGGGCGTCCATGGGGGTGTAGAGTTGAGACTCGAAAGTGCTATACGATCGTTGGAAATGGGTGCTAAATGGTATTTTAATTTGCCACTTCAGTGTGAATATAAGTAACTAGAAGGGTTACCCGGCGTTGCCCAGGTTAAAGTGATGTGAAACCATCTGCATACTGTGGATATATGGCGGGAATAGAGGATACTCTTGTTCAAAGCGTTACCCATATTTTCATAAATTATATATCCAAATAGCATCACAAAACATGATTCTTACACACGAAATATAAGTAGTAGCTCACCTTGTCGGATCGGAGCGATTGTCATGTTGTTTATCGCGATTAATCCGTCCCATAATAAAGAACTATTTATTTATTTACAACTGCGTATACTTCAGACGTTATAGCATGAACATCATAAACACATTAGTTCGCAAAAATAAAAGACGACAATTGGGGTTCAATCTAGTGGGTTTGACTAAGATTTTGAGGACACCTGGTTATCATATTTCCATGAAGATACAGATATTTTAAAGAAATATCCAGGTGCTCCTCTGTTCATGGTGCTATATACTGGCTAATTATTCTCAGTTTTAAAGAAATGTTGCTATGCAACTATATCAGCTGCATGTGCCCCACTCAGAGCAAGATTTTGAGTTGTTTATGTTAGGCGATAAGTCTGTTCTAAAACATGAATATATCTTCTGTATATTGGGCAGATATAACCTTGTCAGATGTCAGTATTGGAGGGTCCTGAAAAGTTATGTTCCACTGACTCCGTTTTCTTTTATCTCAGAAGAAATTATATTTGACGGCACACTGTGATCAATATTGTTGAACAGGCCTTCTATATATACATTTCAATATCTCTTGTAACTTTTGTATGGAAACTATTGAATGGGCAGACTAAATTGTGTTATAATATTAACATGTAACTAATATTTTAACATGTACCATTCTCTTCCTCGTAAAAATTTACCACTTTTAGAATGCTTGGTGCCATCTCGATTGTATCCCGTGAAGTTATATATAAAACACATACAGACAGACATGTATTTGCATATATATTTAGGCATCAAATGTGATGTTTTAACACGCAAGATTTGATTACTCGTATCATTTGAGAAGAACGTGTATGAATTTGATGTTAATTTGCACTAAACATAATTCTATCAGTTTTGGTAATCCGCCCGTCCCTATTTAGGACTCAAGTGGTACTACAATTGACATAATTAAACCCCAAACTTACGACTCATTATAGAGATGAATATATATAAATTTGTTTAACATTGGCGAGTATACAAATTCGTATCAATTTAGGGCCCCCACATCTCTCACCGAAATGGCACAAATTTGGCGTATTTAAACCACACGATTAGATTCCTCGAATCACGGAGAAGAATATGTATCAGTCTGGTGGAAATCGGCACTAAACATAATTTATTGTTTATCAATTGTTGTGTCTCTCTCACGTCTCGAATGGTACCACTTTTGACACCTTTAAACTACACAATTAGACTCCTGATACCATGGAGATGATTATTTATAAGTTTAGTGCTGATCGGCGACTAAACAATATTTTTTATCAAATTTAGTGCCCACCCCACACCATCTCTCACACAAACAGCACCAATATATCGTCTTTAAATCACATGATTTGATTTGTCATATCATGGATAAGAATGTTTATAAATTTGGTGAAAATTGGCGCTAAAATTATTGTGTATGAATTCTGGTGTCCCTCTCATTTTTAGTTCACCCTGAATGACGCCACTTTTAACAGTTTTAAGCCACACCATTAGACTCATCATACCATGTGGAAGAGTTGTTGTATAAAATTGCGAGTATACAAATCTGTATACAATTTAGGGCCCCCATATCTCTCAACCAAAACGGCACTAATTTAGCGTATCTAAACCAAACGATTATATTTCTCGTACCTCGGAGAATATATATCAATCTGGTGGAAATCGGCACTAAACATATTGTTCAGCTTTTTTGTGTTCCTCTCACCCTCTATGCATCATGACTCGAATGACCCATGTGTGACAGTTTGCGACATCCTTAAACCACCCACTTCGACTCCTCATCATGGAGATGATTATTGATAAGTTTGGTACTAATCGGCCACTAAACCAGTGTTGATCAAATTTATTGCTCACTAACCCCCAACTGTCACCCAACAGCACCAACATGGCGTCTTTAAATCACACGATCAGACTCTACTTTGGTGGAAATTGTCGCTAAACTTATTGCGTATCAATCTTGGTGCCCCTCTGCCTTTCCTGACTCGAATGATGCCACTTTTGACGGATTTAAGCCACACCACACCATGGGGATGCTAAGTATAAATGTGGTGGCGACTAAATCCATTCAAATTGAGTGCCCCTTCCACAAACTTTCATCCAAATGACAGTAATTTGGAGTCTTTAAATCGCACAATTAGATTCCTGTTATCATGAAATTACCCGATTTCAAGGTGAAGGTCACGTCGCACGGGCAAATTAATAGGCCTATGTCACCCCCCGGCCGAAACCTACCAAGTTTCATCGAAATCGGGTCGGCCGTTTTCGAGTTCATCGCGAACACACACACACACACGATGGGTTAGCATAGCTTTTGTGGTATTTTCTTTTAATCTGTATTAACTTTATCATCTTCATTATTATTTGTGCATATTTTGTTGGAGTTGCACTTTGTCAATAAATTATCTCTCTCTTTCTCTCTCTCTCTCTCTCTCTCTCTCTCTCACACAAACACACACACACACAGATCTTCCAAAAATATATAATAGATATATATATACCTAAGTCCGGGGAGTGGCATAAGGCCTATATCCGGAAATCGCAACTAGTCCGGAGACAATGGGTCGTCCAGCTAGGTACACCCATGAATGTACTTTGTGGAGGAGGTAGAATTTTCCTGGGCGTGGCTTCGGATTGAGTAAAGAGCTGATGTCTTATCCCCCTTTAAGAATGTCGCTATATGAGTTCGTTCAGTTCTTCCAGATATTCCACAGTAGGGTAATTTCAGTTGGTCGTTAGCTTCTGCGATATATTAATATATATATAATATTTAGTGTTAAGAATACAACCTTTATCGCTGGGTTTGGTGGTGATTCTGCTGTTATTAGGTAGGGAGGCTATGGCTTCTCAGCGGGTTTGAGGTTGTGTAGAAGTTTATAATTCATTGACGTAATTTCTGATTTTACTCTACTGCGAAATGATTCAACATAGTCCAGCTTTTGATTACGACCTGGCGACTGAGTCCACGTTGGAATATTCTGTATGTTGTAACTGTGTTGGTGAGAATTATTTGTGTCATGGTAAAATATCTTTCAAACGTCGGTCTACGTCGAATGAAATATGTTTGTTTAACCTTTGTTTATTTATTTAATGGCAATTTCTTAATTTATTTACTAGCATCGGTATGCTTAAATGACTCCTCAGCGTAACATTTCAATCAGCCCTCATGGCAAGCATGGAGGGGAGACTCACATTGATACATTTAATGTCCACCAACTTGAAGGACATCGAAAAAAATATATCTATACAGTCTATTGATATGATAATATGGTAAATTTGGAGCCGCGTTGTTCAGTAGAATTGTCAATTTAGCATAAACGGTAGTAAAACAATAGGTAAAGATGCTACAGAAAAATTGTTTTGTAGGTTACATGTATGTCGTACCTTACTCCATTCTCCGTACGTCCAATGTGCAGGGCAGAATTTGGAGTTGCAGACGCGTATGGAACTTGGCATATCTAGTGGGCAGTTATAATCAGGGATTCGCTCCGTTTTTCTTTCTTCAACGTCTTGGACACAATAAAGTTTTCTGTCCTGGTATCCTCCCCCACAGAAAGCAGAACACGGACTGAAATCTCCCACTTTCCACCTACGACACAAGAGATATTTACAACATTATCACAGGGGAATCGAATGCTATGATGAACTGAATTGTGAGTTAAAACGCGTTAGAGTTTACTAAACATATTTACACATAATCCGGTATGTTTATAGATTATTTATAGATATATACATGCGCATTGGTCGCTCAAGCTTCATGCTTATTCGAATATGCGAACGGTCGTGGTTTTTGTCTGCTACGTGTGTTAGTTCAAACATATTTATTTATCTAATTTCATGAACATTGTAAATTCACAAATAATAGTTAACACAACGGGATTGGAGGACTACTGTAGCAGCATGGTTGTGACTGTGGGTCATGTATGTGTGGGACCCCTTTTCCTATAGGTCTATGGCTCCATAGTATGACAACGCCCCCTTTCCTATGCTTTGTATGTGTATATATGGCCCCATGGTATGGTAACGCCCCCTTTAATTATTATATATCGCTCCTCCTTCCCACGTAATTTCTGGAACATTTTTATTGTTCTGGAAAATTCTGGAACATTTTTTTTGTTCTGGAACATTTTTATTGTTGTGGAACAATCTGGAACATTTTTTTTCTAGTAAAATCCATAATGTATTCGTGTAATAAAATTCATATTTGTCTACGGCCTCTTTAAAATTATATAACTGTAAAGTCCCGATGTTAATTTCACACGGTACACACATTGGCTATCATAGCATCTATTTATTTACCACGCATAGAATATAGGCATTTAAAATTATTTATCAAATCTCCTTAAAACACTTCGGCCTCTTTAACTTTTTTTACCTTTAATAAAAACATTATTGATCTCACAGATTTATTAACTGTTATGTACCTGGTAGAAAACACATTCCACGGGGCACGCTTTCTAACAATAATAGAGCATCATATTATATAATGGTTTAAACGATTCCACATGTGCACTAAGAACGCGATGCACTAAGTGCGTTTTCACCATGAATTTATCTGGTAATTTAAGCGTTCAAACACATTCAGCGTAACCGTAGATAATAACCGATCTAATGTGTAATTCATTCAATCTTATTATTCCGGGGGCCACATATCATTTGCACAAACTGGGTAAGAAATTGTCTTTCTAAAAGGTTATGAAAAAGCCGACAAATTAAAACAAAAAAAATTGTTCCAGATTGTTCCACAACAATAAAAATGTTCCAGAATAACATCAAATTAGTGTGGGCGTTTCAAAGATCACTAGTACGTTCTAGAATAAAGATATATCTTATAAAACCATCGCAATCTTCATAACACTGCACTCGCACTTATTTTTATGAGTTGTACGTTTCAAGAATTAATTCAATTCAGGTGGAATAATCTGGAAATTTGTGTCTTCTACAACATTATAGTAAATCCATAATGTATTCGTTTAAGACACTTCATACCCGCATATGGCCCTTTAAACTAACAATGCTGAAGGCAGACGCACCTTTGTCTGTTAATTAACTTCCAAGCACGTGGGAACACAATGCACCTACTGCAGGGCACAGAGCTCTCAAGCTAATAACACAACATATAACCATTCTGGAACATTCTCCATACCGACGGGGATAAAGCGGTGAAACAGATTAATGAGATTATGCATACCACTAGGTGATAAAACATTTAAACCTGCACTAATTTGAATAAAAAAACAGTCAGGGGCCGGTATCATTTGCACATATTGGTTAGGAAAAATATAATGCCTTTCTAGCTGCCTCTGAAACAATTAATAAAATTAAAATAATCTACAAAGTTCTCAGCACATGGGAGACCATCTAGGTATTAAATACACATCTAGCTCCAAGCAGCCAACATATGCTTACAGAGCATAACCCATGCAATTTAACTCTCACAAAAGTTATTCCGCTAGCGGAATGAACCCTGAATACATACTGACTCCCCATTATGTATCCCTCCTAATGGTCAACTGTTATGGTACAATTGATTAAATCATCACTAACATTAGTTAAGCTTTTTCTCTAAATACCCCTTTAATATCTGTAATCGAAATATTAGGAATCAATCAACGCCTTGCCAATAGATATTTGAACATTTCAAATAAAGTAAATCCTACACACAATTTCTCGAAGCTTCGTAATTAAACACATGTTTAAGTCATTTAATGCCTCGATGCATGCACGAGGAAACATTGTAGGAAATGAAGGTATTGATGTGTCATTACTTCAGAAATTGTTCATACAATTGACCGTATTTTGATCACATACCTTAAAGGTACACGTCACTTTTTGTCTATAATCAGACAATACATTACACGTAGGGTTAAACATGTCCATTGTAGTAAGCTTATTTACTTCAGAAATGGTTCCAATAGCATACTATTGCACCCGTGGTCACATACCTTAAAGGAACACGTCACTTAGGCATTTAAACATAACTCAGTGTATCTATCAATAAAACGCTCTTTATTTTCAAAATTTGTCTTAATTACACTAAATTTACATTTAAAATTAAGCATTTAAACATAATTCATCGTATCTATCAATAAAACGCTCTTTATTTTCAAAAACGTCCATAGTTTTAACAAAGATTTTGCAATCTACATGCTTTAATTCATATAAAATTACCCAGTGTGTGTTAGACAACAACATTATAACATATTGGCTTTCAAGTTACATATGCATGTACATTCGATGCATGCACGAGGAAACATTGTAGGAAATGAAGGTATTGATGTGTCATTACTTCAGAAATTGTTCATACAATTGACCGTATTTTGATCACATACCTTAAAGGTACACGTCACTTTTTGTCTATAATCAGACAATACATTACACGTAGGGTTAAACATGTCCATTGTAGTAAGCTTATTTACTTCAGAAATGGTTCCAATAGCATACTATTGCACCCGTGGTCACATACCTTAAAGGAACACGTCACTTAGGCATTTAAACATAACTCAGTGTATCTATCAATAAAACGCTCTTTATTTTCAAAATTTGTCTTAATTGCACTAAATTTACATTTAAAATCAAGCATTTAAACCTAATTCCGTCTATCCGTAAATAAAACACACTCTTTATTTTCAAAATTTGTCTTAATGTCCATCGTTTACTAAATTTATATTTAAAATTAAGCATTTAAACATAATTCATCGTATCCATAAATAAAAAACGCTCTTTATTTTAAAAAACGTCCATAGTTTTAACAAAGATTTTTGCAATCTACATGCTTTCATTCATATAAAATTACCCCATGTGTGTTAGACAACAACATTATAACATATTGGCTTTCAAGTTACATATGCATGTACATTCGATGCACGAGGCAACATTGTAGGAAATGAAGGTATTGATGTGTCATATTACTTCAGAAATTGTTCATACAATTGACCGTATTTTGATCACATACCTTAAAGGTACACGTCACTTTTGTCTATAATCACACAAAACATTACACATAGGGTTCAACATGTCCACCGTAGTAAGCTTATTTACTTCAGAAATGGTTCCAATAGCATAGTATTGTACCCGCGGGGTCACATACCTTAAAGGTACACGTCACTTTTGTCTATAATCAGACAATACATTACGCATAGGGTTCAACATGGTCACCGAAGCAACCTAATCCAAAAGCAAAGAACACCCATTACTGAGTCCCGCTGTCACACACAACACAATAACTCGGGATTAAGGTCTTCTAGTGATGAGTTATGGTTGTATACTTTAGAAATGGTACCTATAGCATAATATTGTACCACATTGATGCACATCACGTTTCATGTGAATTACATGAGCAGGTAACTCAATTCTCTGCATTTCGAATGGAGTTGGGTATTTTTGTATATTATATACAGTGTTATTTAGCTTACAAATGGTTGTTATTTTATATCAATATATGCCAGTTTATGTCACAGACAAAATGCGTACTCACTCTTCACATAGACTAATATGTAAGCATTTGTATCATTTAGAATGGCAAAATATGGTCTAAGTCAGTCGTATTAGCTATATATGGCCACTTACCGTTCAAGTTATAACCCCATTAAAACTATGCTTCAAATGTAAATTATATGTAACTTGAATATGATCGGTCCCCAGGCCCTTTTTAGGTCATAGGTTCTAACCGACCATCGTTCATACTCGAACGCCTGTGTATATGATAGATGTGGTAATGGTAGAGAGAGCTAGTTAGGCAGGCCATGAGATAGGTAGACCCACTGCCTACATCAATATATATATACGATATACATGCACTGGCCGCAATGGGTTCCCGTTACTAGCCTATAGACATGAAGTATTAAAGTTATACACCTTCATCAGCGCGCTCTTAATGAGTTTTGAATTGGCATATGGGTACGAATCCAAACCATTCGGATGTAATTTATCGGAATGCCAATCATAACAATCTGTACAGAGAAAGCTAGTGGGAACGATACACACTGTTTGCGTAATTGACTAGACACATGGCGTTAAAGAAGCACCCTGATGTATCAAAGGTATATTTCAAGGATTTTTAATCGGCAACCAATTATTGAATATATTTTTGTTGGGCATGGTCATATGCACCACTGTGTTTCATATAAAACAAATAGTGGGTGGTTAAATCACCGAAGGCCAATATTCCCGATGGTAAGTTATTTTTAGCATATGGGATACATTTATGACTAAATCGGTTATAGGAAATGAGGTAAATTGCACTTTATTATTTAAAAGGAATAACGCTATACAAGCTTAAACACACAAACCATGGGTTTTTATCAACTTATTACGTGTAGCATATTTGGAGTTTAGTTATGTTCATCAAACACCGGCAATTGACACCTCTGTCTGGATATTTATGTTATTACGATTGGGTCCCGTGTTCACCCTTTTTTAGTCGTAAGCGAATAGTCTCCATAGCTCCAAATCGTTCCGAATGTCCAAACTAATTCACTATTTAATTCTGAAATAGGTTTATTTGTGCTTACAATGTAATCCAAAACTAGTTGTTCATTGAACATCTTTTCAATAGTGAAAATAGGACAAGGTTCCCTCATAATAATGTAACCATAAATTGATGTAACTTCTTCGAATTCCAAACTATAGTCATTAAAAACCGTGCTACGGTATTCAGCGAAGCGGGCAAAGTTATCACCGATAAGTACACGAATCTCATATATGTCTTTTTTAGTAATACCACTAAATATCCAACACTCAGAAAACAGTTGATCCAAAGTATCCAGTAAGGTATCTGTTTCAAATTCTGATCTCTCCATCAAAGCATTCAATCTCTTTCTACCATCATCAAAATTTCCTTCTAGAAGTTCCGTAATTATTATTTTACTCTCCCTTAAGAACCATGTATGTTGTAATTCTGTTTTGATGTCTCCATGTATCGTTGACGCGTTAACTAACTCCTTGTAAATTTTCTCAAGCATTTCTGTGGGTAATATTTCCTCCATAATTCCTAATTTACAAAACCATCTGTTTATTCGAGTAAATCCGCCAACTCACATGTCATTGGGCATGAGTTTCTCATATAATTAACACAATCGGTTGTTCGTACCCATACCTAGTGAGCTTTTGATCTATAATAGCTAACGGTAATGTATTTAGTTCTTATTATAATATTTATAACCAATCAAAATCCGTTGCTGAATTTAGCTATACGAGGACAAACGGAATGATAACAGCCGTTCAACAACTTGGTATTCCAGTCATAGTCATAGTTCATTTCATATTATTGATCTAAAATCTCCATTACATGGAGAAAATAAAGAGCCCATCTGATGTAGACTAGTATATAAGTACTTAGTGATTTATTTTCATCAATTATATGTATTGTTACTCCTATAAATATAGTCTGTTATACAGTATCGTGTCGCGAAAGGTCTATAAAAGTATATAAATGCGCGTCAGGTTTATGTATATGTCCCTGTTTCTTAAAGCAAATCCAGTACATATACATGCGTTGAGACACGTGCAATTGCCACTGGTAAATCACGAATAAACGCTCTTGATTGTATAGTCAACTAATCATTTCTACATACACGCTGCTCTAGGGTGGTCTGTTGTGTCTTACCATTATACCATTATATGTAGAAGGTAATGTAGTAAAATATGTATAAGTCTGATTTTGTGTCGATGTGCCTGTTATTAATCTCATCAATTGGGTCGTTATAAGTCGTCAAACATGATGATTTCTAATCATCTAATAGGTATTATAAAAAATGCCTACTTCACAAATATTCTGAGTGCATTTCAGTGTATGTTTCGTACTCTGTAAAAACGTGATTTGACCGCTAGTGATGTAGTGAAATAACCTATTTTATAGTTGTCAAATACGTACTAAAAATATTGTCAATTTATGACTCATCTAATGAATTTTCCACACCTAGTGTCTACAATATGTTTATATATTGTGACTCATTACTACGATTGCAGTATGTCCACGTATGTCAGATATTACATAACCTTGATAACTATGTTTAGAAATACCTGGTATATGAGATCATATTGTAGCTGACAGAGACTGGAATGCGACTTGCATCTACCATCACGTGCGTTCGAATGAAGTTACATGTACGATATGAGCCATTATATGTGTCGATGAGGTGTTATATCAGTATATTCATGCAATATTCGTAAATGACAGCAACATATCTTTTCCCTCCCATTATCAAGCGAGATTTTGTGGTTAGCTGACAAACATGGCATTTCGAATATATATAGCCTATTGGACACTTACTTCAAATGCTAAAATTGCCTCTTCAAAATAGTTAAAAGCACACATTTTTATTTCGAATTTCATTGTTTACGGTTAATTTCCTGTTATGAAATTGGTCCTTTTATAAACGCGTAATACGTAGTTACAAAAAGCCCTAATTGACAAACATTTTAAGTGCTATTATGACTATATTCGACGAATAAAAAAAACGCCATTTGACATAGTACAACAACGCGAAATGACTACTTTTTTAAACGCGAATTTGAAACAAAACTAAAATTATAAGTTTGGTTGATGTATAGTTTGGTTGACAGCATTTTCACACACAGAAGCGTTATGATAAAGATTCACCACGCACACAGAAGCGATATTATATGGTGTAGCGATATGTTACAGAGTTATCGTTCTTTTCGAGGCTAAAAAAAGAGCAGGCCGGCCTCTCCCTCTCCCCCGTTTTAAAAGGGGCGGGGTTAAGGGGGAGCGATCGAGCGTCACGAAAAAAATGTCATAGAAGAAAAGTATAAGGCAGAGGAAATGGATGGGGAAACGACACAGTATGTGGGGTAATGGAGTGGGGGACAGGGGGATGGGATGATATGACCGTGTATTAATTGGAGATGATAATGGATTAGGTAGTGTACACTGTTCATGGTTTTTAATATATGAATTAACATGAGGTGTATACATGTATATGGTGCAAAAGGGGGAAGGAGATGGGGAGAGCGTGAGGTAAGAAATTGGGGAGAAGGGTATAATTTGGAGAAAAATATTGAGGTGTAAACCTTACTTTCCTAGGAAAAAATTGGGATTGTTGTGGGTAGAACAGAGGTAAAATAAGAGTTGTATAAAATGGAAAAGGGAGACATTAAAAGCATGAAAGGTGCTTATGGGAAAAGGGTAAAGGGGGGCAGTGGGAGAGAGTACAGAGGTGTATATCGAAGAGTATAGGAGGCTAAGAAAAGCCACTCAATATAGGTTTATACATGTAGATGGTGCAAAAAGGGGAAGGAGATGGGGAGAGCGAGAGGCAAGAAATTGGGGCAGAAGGGTATAATTTGGAGACAACATTGAGGTGTAAGCCTTACTTTCCTAGGAAAACATTGGGATTGTTGTGGGTAGAACAGAGGTAAAATAAGAGGTGTATAAAATGGAAAAGGGAGACATTAAAAGCATGAAAGGTGCTTATGGGAAAAGGGTAAAGGGGCATTGGGAGAGTGTATATAGGTGTATAGCGAAGAGTATAGGAGGCTAACAAAAGCCACTCAACAGAGGTTTATACATGTGTAAAATGGGGAAGGCGATGGGGAGAGTGAGAGGCAAGTAAATGGGTGCAGAAGGGTATAATTTGGAGAATACGTTGAGTAGTAAGCATTACTTTCCTAGGAAAACATTGGGATTGTTGTGGGAAGAACAAAGTGTTTAGAGGTACAAAAGGGGAAGGTAAACAAGAATGAAAGGTGGTTATGTGGAGCAAGGTAAATGGGGTATAGGGTGAAATACATAGAGGTGTATAGCAGAGAGCTGGGTTGGGGAACATGTACATAATTAAAGTAGATGAGATAAGAATAATCATTGAGTATATACCTAAATCATATGAAATGTGGGGGTTTTGCTTTGGAAGAGAGGGGTTACCATGCTTGCAGACAGTAATTATGGGTAAGAGCCGGCAAGGGGCTTAAATGGTATAGAAAATAAAATGGCACCAGGTAGAGGGAGTGAGAAAAGAGGGCCATATGGGTAAAAGTATAACTAAATCATATGAAATGGGTGGAGGGGAGAAGAGATGGGTAAAAGGGGACACACATATATATATATATATAATTTAGGTGTAAGCAGTTGGTCGAAAACATAGGGGATGTAACGCGACAACAGAGTAAACATAAAGCAGAGAATGAATGGACAGTATTACATATATGTGTATGAACTTGGTGGTTTGTGTATTAAGGATACAGTAGTAAAAAGGAGAACACATGCAAAATGGTGTAAACTTATAGGAAATGACAGGGACATAGGGCAAAGAACATGAATGATGCACAAAGTAGCACAAAGATGATGGCTAAGAAGTTCGGAAGGGAGGGGGTTATATTGGGTAAGGGTAAAAGTAGAATTGTGGTAAATATGTAGAAAGGTTATGTGTAAAATGGGGTGAAATTTTTTTCGTGACGCTCGATCGCTCCCCCTTAACCCCGCCCCTTTTAAAACGGGGGAGAGGGAGAGGCCGGCCTGCGCTTTTTTTAGCCTCGAAAAGAACGATAACTCTGTAACATATCGCTACACCATATAATATCGCTTCTGTGTGCGTGGTGAATCTTTATCATAACGCTTCTGTGTGTGAAAATGCTGTCAACCAAACTATACATCAACCAAACTTATAATTTTAGTTTAAAATTCTTTTGTATATTAGTTTTGTTTCAAATTCGCGTTTAAAAAAGTAGTCATTTCGCGTTGTTGTACTATGTCAAATGGCGTTTTTTTTATTCGTCGAATATAGTCATAATAGCACTTAAAATGTTTGTCAATTAGGGCTTTTTGTAACTACGTATTACGCGTTTATAAAAGGACCAATTTCATAACAGGAAATTAACCGTAAACAATGAAATTCGAAATAAAAATGTGTGCTTTTAACTATTTTGAAGAGGCAATTTTAGCATTTGAAGTAAGTGTCCAATAGGCTATATATATTCGAAATGCCATGTTTGTCAGCTAACCACAAAATCTCGCTTGATAATGGGAGGGAAAAGATATGTTGCTGTCATTTACGAATATTGCATGAATATACTGATATAACACCTCATCGACACATATAATGGCTCATATCGTACATGTAACTTCATTCGAACGCACGTGATGGTAGATGCAAGTCGCATTCCAGTCTCTGTCAGCTACAATATGATCTCATATACCAGGTATTTCTAAACATAGTTATCAAGGTTATGTAATATCTGACATACGTGGACATACTGCAATCGTAGTAATGAGTCACAATATATAAACATATTGTAGACACTAGGTGTGGAAAATTCATTAGATGAGTCATAAATTGACAATATTTTTAGTACGTATTTGACAACTATAAAATAGGTTATTTCACTACATCACTAGAGGTCAAATCACGTTTTTACAGAGTACGAAACATACACTGAAATGCACTCAGAATATTTGTGAAGTAGGCATTTTTTATAATACCTATTAGATGATTAGAAATCATCATGTTTGACGACTTATAACGACCCAATTGATGAGATTAATAACAGGCACATTGACACAAAATGAGACTTATACATATTTTACTACATTACCTTCTACATATAATGGTATAATGGTAAGACACAACAGACCACCCTAGAGCAGCGTGTATGTAGAAATGATTAGTTGACTATACAATCAAGAGCGTTTATTCGTGATTTACCAGTGGCAATTGCACGTGTCTCAACGCATGTATATGTACTGGATTTGCTTTAAGAAACAGGGACATATACATAAACCTGACGCGCATTTATATACTTTTATAGACCTTTCGCGACACGATACTGTCACGTGGGCGATGTATCCTCTGTATAACAGACTATATTTATAGGAGTAACAATACATATAATTGATGAAAATAAATCACTAAGTACTTATATACTAGTCTACATCAGATGGGCTCTTTATTTTCTCCATGTAATGGAGATTTTAGATCAATAATATGAAATGAACTATGACTATGACTGGAATACCAAGTTGTTGAACGGCTGTTATCATTCCGTTTGTCCTCGTATAGCTAAATTCAGCAACGGATTTTGATTGGTTATAAATATTATAATAAGAACTAAATACATTACCGTTAGCTATTATAGATCAAAAGCTCACTAGGTATGGGTACGAACAACCGATTGTGTTAATTATATAAGAAACTCATGCCCAATGACATGTGAGTTAGCGGATTTACTCGAATAAACAGATGGTTTTGTAAATTAGGAATTATGGAGGAAATATTACCCACAGAAATGCTTGAGAAAATTTACAAGGAGTTAGTTAACGCGTCAACGATACATGGAGACATCAAAACAGAATTACAACATACATGGTTCTTAAGGGAGAGTAAAATAATAATTACGGAACTTCTAGAAGGAAATTTTGATGATGGTAGAAAGAGATTGAATGCTTTGATGGAGAGATCAGAATTTGAAACAGATACCTTACTGGATACTTTGGATCAACTGTTTTCTGAGTGTTGGATATTTAGTGGTATTACTAAAAAAGACATATATGAGATTCGTGTACTTATCGGTGATAACTTTGCCCGCTTCGCTGAATACCGTAGCACGGTTTTTAATGACTATAGTTTGGAATTCGAAGAAGTTACATCAATTTATGGTTACATTATTATGAGGGAACCTTGTCCTATTTTCACTATTGAAAAGATGTTCAATGAACAACTAGTTTTGGATTACATTGTAAGCACAAATAAACCTATTTCAGAATTAAATAGTAAATTAGTTTGGACATTCGGAACGATTTGGAGCTATGGAGACTATTCGCTTACGACTAAAAAAGGGTGAACACGGGACCCAATCGTAATAACATAAATATCCAGACAGAGGTGTCAATTGCCGGTGTTTGATGAACATAACTAAACTCCAAATATGCTACACGTAATAAGTTGATAAAAACCCATGGTTTGTGTGTTTAAGCTTGTATAGCGTTATTCCTTTTAAATAATAAAGTGCAATTTACCTCATTTCCTATAACCGATTTAGTCATAAATGTATCCCATATGCTAAAAATAACTTACCATCGTGAATATTGGCCTTCGGTGATTTAACCACCCACTATTTGTTTTATATGAAACACAGTGGTGCATATGACCATGCCCAACAAAAATATATTCAATAATTGGTTGCCGATTAAAAATCCTTGAAATATACCTTTGATACATCAGGGTGCTTCTTTAACGCCATGTGTCTAGTCAATTACGCAAACAGTGTGTATCGTTCCCACTAGCTTTCTCTGTACAGATTGTTATGATTGGCATTCCGATAAATTACATCCGAATGGTTTGGATTCGTACCCATATGCCAATTCAAAACTCATTAAGAGCGCGCTGATGAAGGTGTATAACTTTAATACTTCATGTCTATAGGCTAGTAACGGGAACCCATTGCGGCCAGTGCATGTATATCGTATATATATATTGATGTAGGCAGTGGGTCTACCTATCTCATGGCCTGCCTAACTAGCTCTCTCTACCATTACCACATCTATCATATACACAGGCGTTCGAGTATGAACGATGGTCGGTTAGAACCTATGACCTAAAAAGGGCCTGGGGACCGATCATATTCAAGTTACATATAATTTACATTTGAAGCATAGTTTTAATGGGGTTATAACTTGAACGGTAAGTGGCCATATATAGCTAATACGACTGACTTAGACCATATTTTGCCATTCTAAATGATACAAATGCTTACATATTAGTCTATGTGAAGAGTGAGTACGCATTTTGTCTGTGACATAAACTGGCATATATTGATATAAAATAACAACCATTTGTAAGCTAAATAACACTGTATATAATATACAAAAATACCCAACTCCATTCGAAATGCAGAGAATTGAGTTACCTGCTCATGTAATTCACATGAAACGTGATGTGCATCAATGTGGTACAATATTATGCTATAGGTACCATTTCTAAAGTATACAACCATAACTCATCACTAGAAGACCTTAATCCCGAGTTATTGTGTTGTGTGTAACAGCGGGACTCAGTAATGGGTGTTCTTTGCTTTTGGATTAGGTTGCTTCGGTGACCATGTTGAACCCTATGCGTAATGTATTGTCTGATTATAGACAAAAGTGACGTGTACCTTTAAGGTATGTGACCCCGCGGGTACAATACTATGCTATTGGAACCATTTCTGAAGTAAATAAGCTTACTACGGTGGACATGTTGAACCCTATGTGTAATGTTTTGTGTGATTATAGACAAAAGTGACGTGTACCTTTAAGGTATGTGATCAAAATACGGTCAATTGTATGAACAATTTCTGAAGTAATATGACACATCAATACCTTCATTTCCTACAATGTTGCCTCGTGCATCGAATGTACATGCATATGTAACTTGAAAGCCAATATGTTATAATGTTGTTGTCTAACACACATGGGGTAATTTTATATGAATGAAAGCATGTAGATTGCAAAAATCTTTGTTAAAACTATGGACGTTTTTTAAAATAAAGAGCGTTTTTTATTTATGGATACGATGAATTATGTTTAAATGCTTAATTTTAAATATAAATTTAGTAAACGATGGACATTAAGACAAATTTTGAAAATAAAGAGTGTGTTTTATTTACGGATAGACGGAATTAGGTTTAAATGCTTGATTTTAAATGTAAATTTAGTGCAATTAAGACAAATTTTGAAAATAAAGAGCGTTTTATTGATAGATACACTGAGTTATGTTTAAATGCCTAAGTGACGTGTTCCTTTAAGGTATGTGACCACGGGTGCAATAGTATGCTATTGGAACCATTTCTGAAGTAAATAAGCTTACTACAATGGACATGTTTAACCCTACGTGTAATGTATTGTCTGATTATAGACAAAATGTGACGTGTACCTTTAAGGTATGTGATCAAAATACGGTCAATTGTATGAACAATTTCTGAAGTAATGACACATCAATACCTTCATTTCCTACAATGTTTCCTCGTGCATGCATCGAATGTACATGCATATGTAACTTGAAAGCCAATATGTTATAATGTTGTTGTCTAACACACACTGGGTAATTTTATATGAATTAAAGCATGTAGATTGCAAAATCTTTGTTAAAACTATGGACGTTTTTGAAAATAAAGAGCGTTTTATTGATAGATACGATGAATTATGTTTAAATGCTTAATTTTAAATGTAAATTTAGTGTAATTAAGACAAATTTTGAAAATAAAGAGCGTTTTATTGATAGATACACTGAGTTATGTTTAAATGCCTAAGTGACGTGTTCCTTTAAGGTATGTGACCACGGGTGCAATAGTATGCTATTGGAACCATTTCTGAAGTAAATAAGCTTACTACAATGGACATGTTTAACCCTACGTGTAATGTATTGTCTGATTATAGACAAAAAGTGACGTGTACCTTTAAGGTATGTGATCAAAATACGGTCAATTGTATGAACAATTTCTGAAGTAATGACACATCAATACCTTCATTTCCTACAATGTTTCCTCGTGCATGCATCGAGGCATTAAATGACTTAAACATGTGTTTAATTACGAAGCTTCGAGAAATTGTGTGTAGGATTTACTTTATTTGAAATGTTCAAATATCTATTGGCAAGGCGTTGATTGATTCCTAATATTTCGATTACAGATATTAAAGGGGTATTTAGAGAAAAAGCTTAACTAATGTTAGTGATGATTTAATCAATTGTACCATAACAGTTGACCATTAGGAGGGATACATAATGGGGAGTCAGTATGTATTCAGGGTTCATTCCGCTAGCGGAATAACTTTTGTGAGAGTTAAATTGCATGGGTTATGCTCTGTAAGCATATGTTGGCTGCTTGGAGCTAGATGTGTATTTAATACCTAGATGGTCTCCCATGTGCTGAGAACTTTGTAGATTATTTTAATTTTATTAATTGTTTCAGAGGCAGCTAGAAAGGCATTATATTTTTCCTAACCAATATGTGCAAATGATACCGGCCCCTGACTGTTTTTTTATTCAAATTAGTGCAGGTTTAAATGTTTTATCACCTAGTGGTATGCATAATCTCATAAATCTGTTTCACCGCTTTATCCCCGTCGGTATGGAGAATGTTCCAGAATGGTTATATGTTGTGTTATTAGCTTGAGAGCTCTGTGCCCTGCAGTAGGTCCATTGTGTTCCCACGTGCTTAGAAGTTAATTAACAGACAAAGGTGCGTCTGCCTTCAGCATTGTTAGTTTAAAGGGCCATATGCGGGTATGAAGTGTCTTAAACGAATACATTATGGATTTACTATAATGTTGTAGAAGACACAAATTTCCAGATTATTCCACCTGAATTGAATTAATTCTTGAAACGTACAACTCATAAAAATAAGTGCGAGTGCAGTGTTATGAAGATTGCGATGGTTTTATAAGATATATCTTTATTCTAGAACGTACTAGTGATCTTTGAAACGCCCACACTAATTTGATGTTATTCTGGAACATTTTTATTGTTGTGGAACAATCTGGAACAATTTTTTTTGTTTTAATTTGTCGGCTTTTTCATAACCTTTTAGAAAGACAATTTCTTACCCAGTTTGTGCAAATGATATGTGGCCCCCGGAATAATAAGATTGAATGAATTACACATTAGATCGGTTATTATCTACGGTTACGCTGAATGTGTTTGAACGCTTAAATTACCAGATAAATTCATGGTGAAAACGCACTTAGTGCATCGCGTTCTTAGTGCACATGTGGAATCGTTTAAACCATTATATAATATGATGCTCTGTTATTGTTAGAAAGCGTGCCTCGTGGAATGTGTTTTCTACCAGGTACATAACAGTTAATAAATCTGTGAGATCAATAATGTTTTTATTAAAGGTAAAAAAAGTTAAAGAGGCCGAAGTGTTTTAAGGAGATTTGATAAATAATTTTAAATGCCTATATTCTATGCGTGGTAAATAAATAGATGCTATGATAGCCAATGTGTGTACCGTGTGAAATTAACATCGGGACTTTACAGTTATATAATTTTAAAGAGGCCGTAGACAAATATGAATTTTATTACACGAATACATTATGGATTTTACTAGAAAAAAAATGTTCCAGATTGTTCCACAACAATAAAAATGTTCCAGAACAAAAAAAATGTTCCAGAATTTTCCAGAACAATAAAAATGTTCCAGAAATTACGTGGGAAGGAGGAGCGATATATAATAATTAAAGGGGGCGTTACCATACCATGGGGCCATATATACACATACAAAGCATAGGAAAGGGGGCGTTGTCATACTATGGAGCCATAGACCTATAGGAAAAGGGGTCCCACACATACATGACCCACAGTCACAACCATGCTGCTTACTGTTGGTCCCATTTATTGGTATCTCCTCTCTCGTCGGTTTCATTTGTTTTAAGTAAATAGTGTCACATTTTCCCATTTATTTCACCACGTGATATATAGCTGTGTACAACACACAATGCCACGAAGAAGCTGTCCTCGGGGAATTAGTGAGAATGATTGCCATTGGTCTGCTGGCTCTTCAACTTATTTTTAGTTTAAACATACCTTGGAGGACATGGAACAGTGTTGCACTCTCTTGTGTGCCGTCTTGGTTTCTCTAGAGTAAAGCACAGCTTCGGACTCACAGCATGTCCAGATGTATTCTTGCATGCGATAATCGACTCTTGAAATCCTTTCAAATATAGAGGACAATAAATATACAGTTCAGAAAAGTCCCTATACATGCATGTGACTCAGGTAAGAAAGGATATAAATTAAATTTAAACAAGAGGCCGATCACGATCGCCAGATGTTTAACCCATACCTTTCATAAATTCTTACACCAACCTTTTCAACAATTCACACCTTACTATTAAAGGTACTCAATCCAATTAAGCACCCCTCAGTTACTATTTATTTGGCTTCGGGGTAAAAAATATTTGATCTGAATAGAGGAACCCATTCATCAAAGCTCAGAGTGAGCAGATGTCGATTTTTTAAATCTATTATTTTTCACCACCTCGAATATTTAGTGGCAGAGTAAAATTCGATGAGAAGACCAAATAGCAGATGAAGATAGATAACTCTAAAATAAAGTGGCCTTTTTGTGTCAGATATTGACCATCGAATCGGATTGAGTACCTTTAAGTTTAAATGTGGCATAAAACTTGTTTGGGCACCTTCCATATGAACATGGATATGGTATTCGATTTCAACCTATTAGGTCACTCTAAAATAGATATGTCTTATAGAGTGATAAAGCTAATTTAGCTCAGTCCATAGTCAGGCAGAAGCACCACACATAACAGTTAAAGATAAAATAGTTATAATTTTGGTAAAATATGATTGATAATGATTGGATATAACACCTTTTAATGCATAATTATGAGATAACTAGAGGTGAGATATGAGAATGGTCAGATTGAAGATATTAGAGTCATTACATTGGATAGCATAATGTATGTCTATGTAATGGGTGGGTTAATTTTCTTCTAAGCTGATCATTGGAAATATATACACAGCAGAAATATATTTAAAATTAGGGTTAATATTTTCAAAAGCATTCAATCGATACCAAAATCTATAATGAAGAATATGTCATGATTACCTGGATGTGATTTTAAGAGTGATTGGGTGAAAATTGTTTAGTTATCACATTGTGTCAACAGGAGTTTTGGAGAATGTTAATATTTAAAGCAAATATACCAAACGACCCTCTCTATGCAGGTCAGGGGTGTGTTATCATAAACTATGCCATGAAATATAAACATAATCATTGTCAAATATTTGAGTTATCAAATCAGATAGCAAGGAATTAATCTTAACCACACTAATGAACTGATCAACACAAAATAGTCTATATAAGCATGTAATAGGATATAGAAGCCCATACAATAGGCCAGTCTCAAGAATACAAGCAACGTTATTATTATCCTGCGCCCCAAATGCAATAGATGGAATTTCAAAATAAGACATTTCCTCAAATGATGAATATTCCATTGGTGTTTTTTTAGAAATCCTTACTGAACCTGGCTCAAAGTGAAAGGTATAATTTAATATCTGACTATCCGATAACAATCAAAACCATATGATGTGTGGAGAGGGTTAATCATTTTCAATGACATAATATGATGGAACTACGGAATGGGTGGGTTAATTTTTTTCAAAGATAAGATACAGTGTCTCTACAGCTCTGTAAACAAGTGCTGCTAGCTGGCCATGCATGTACTGGTGTATTTTGTCAATAAAATGTACCTATCCATACCAGTTGCTAAATATATAATCTAATAATTCACTGCTCTGTGAATGTGACTTTCTCTTAAAATTCTCACAGTGTCAGTGTATTACATGTAATTACATTATCAGGGACATAACTATGTTAAAATATATCGGATCACATCCAAATTCGAACTTGATCTGTATTTTGGGGTGAGGACCACATGTACCAAATTTGGTGTCGATCAGATGAAAAATATTTAAGTCATCACAGCTTGGATGAATTATATTTAAAAACAAGAGTGGAAAGGGTTAACTATACCATACCAAAATCTATACAGTTGAAGAATGTGATAATAAAAAACCTAGGTAAGAAATATGAGGCATATTAGAAAAAAATTGTTTGACTTAGATGCATCGGATAGCATTTGTATGCATTATCAGTTAATTATTTTCTAAACCGATCAACCAATCGATACCAAAAACTATACATGTGAGGTGTGTGTCATCATAAACATACATATCAAATATGAACACAATCGGACAAAAAATACTTTGGCTACAGCATCGGATAGCTCATGCCTATGTGTGGATGCAAAGTGTTAATAATTTCTAAACTGATAAACCGATCGATACCAAAAACTATACAGGTGAGGAGTGTGTCATCATAAACATGCATATAATTTAAACACGATCCGATAACAAATATTCGAGTAATCAAATCGGATAGCAAGTGTCGACGAACAGACGGACGAACGAACGAACGACGGATGGTTGATCCGGACGTCAGCATTATGTGTACCATACATGGTATGGGTACACATAACAAGATAGCCAATGACTGTGGAGACGCTCACCTACTGCAAAGACTGAGAAGAAAGGGACTTTGAAGACTAACACAGTCAGTACTTGTCAAAATAACTTAAGACGGGTACATGTAGTTCTAAACAGGGACATAGCTAGGGATTTGCTGATGCTTGAAATTTCTAAGTGCACACTACTGTCAAATCTCCAACCCCTTTTAAACAAGATAATCTTAACCATACCATAGTCCTAAGTTCACAAAATTCCTTTTGCACATCCCTCTTATGTTGAAATTTTATAGCTGCAATGGGTGCTTCAAGCTCTCAAACTTTTGGGAATTTCCAACCTGACATCTCCCATAAAGTTAAAATGTGTGCCCCATTTTGGTAAAACAGTTTAACATGAAGTAGGCAAATATGGACTGTTGGTTTAAAAACATACTGGTTGGAAAATAAAATCAAATTATGAGAACTATTCTAACTTATTTTTGGTGTGAAAATCTAATGTTGTATCAGAAATGAAATTTTCAAGAGGAATCTATATATTATTATACCAGTAGCATACAACATAGATACAGGTAGTGTGGGTGGGGGAGCTAAACCTCTTACCTCTGCCCCTAGCTGAACAAACATGAATCCCCATCTATGAGATCTATTCATCTAGTAATGTTAAACAGTCGCTTTTAAGAGTTGAAGTAAATTGATTTTCCAAAAAAATGAATCCTGCATACCAAATATAAGCTAAATAGACTTGATGGTTCTTGAGAAGTAATAGTTGTTAGAATTACTATGGAGGGAGAAAGTTATGGCCCTGGCATCCCTCCTATTTGACCCGATGAACTTATTTGAACAAATCTGAATGTGAGTCGCCTACAGGTAGGGATTTCATATGGATCTCGAGAAGAAAACAATTGTTGATGGATGGATGGACAGACCAATGGATGGAAGGACACTCTGACAGACTGACAGTTTCAATCCAACAACAGCAATATACCTCCATTGTTTGTCCATAATCAGGTATAATGAGTTCACATAGATAAGTGGTTATTAATAAAATAATATTGGAACAGCCAAGCCTGAATTTAGTGTGTTTGAGGTCCCCAAAGGGTGAAAGTAGTGATGCTATTCTGTAAGGTGGGATAGCATCACCTAATTCACAATCTGGGAACCTAATTTTACTTAATCCTCAACTGCTATGGGAGACATAGGGACAGATAGAAATTCTCCAGCTGAAGTTGTCGACGTATGCGCACCCATTGGGCACCTCAATTATGCATTTTATCTTCTGCAAATTAGGGGATATAGAATCTGAACAGAAGGAAAAAAAGCAGCTAAAAATGTCAATTTGAAACTCTAGATACTTCCCAGAAGATGAGGCCTAATCAGAATGAGGTCCTCAGAGGGTGTATTTGGTGATACTAGCCTGCCGTGTGGGGTAGCATAATTAAATTCACCCTCTGGGAACCTCATTCTACAAATGCCAGACACACTTAATTCAAGCTTGGAGAAAATGAATTTAATCTGATTTTAATGACCACTGAGTGTTACTGTAAACAATGAGGGTGCTTCATTGACAACACTATTAATCTCATTTAAATTATGAATGACATGAATATACACTCTCTGTGAATTGAGAGTAATACGGCCATAGCAGTTGTTATATATCCATCTGGCACTGTTTTATAAACATGTGTCCATCAGTGTACATGGATGGCTTGCTGTAAGGATATTAAAGTAACTTACTGAACATTTATGTATATCTGTCTGTTCATGCTTTCCCCCAAACCCCTGATTTCAACCAAATTTAGTGGAGTGACTAGATGTACAACCCCCCTCCCGAAGATGTAATGTCATAAGTTCTTAAAAATGTTAATGATTTTTTTTTTTTTTTTATTCAAAAATAAAATATTTTATTTAATAAAAAAACAATATTTATTCAAACAAAATAATATTTATATCCCCAGCAACAAGGGAGAGATAAGGGAACAAAGTATTGCGATAAGGACTACCTATATTTTGAAAAATAGTTCTCAAGTTTACCAAAAATAGGTAGCCAAAAATAACATAATTACAGTGGGTCCGAAAACGCCTCCAACAATAACAATATGTAAAATGTAAGAAAAATATAAAACATATGTAAATATATCTAAAACAAACAATCTGAGCACTAACACCGTGCGAAGACCTTAAAACAGATATCACAGTATTAAAGATTCTCAGATCAAGCAAGGAGAGGAGGAGACAGGGGAGGATGGCGGGATAAAAATTTTTCGACAGAAATCGAAACCTCAAGGGAAATTAATCTGAGAATGAAGTACTCACAAGTTATTGTTGTCTTCGTGCGCGATCAAAAATATAGTTCCAATTTAATACCTTGAGCTCTTGTGGAAAAACCGAGAACAAGAGCAAGGCATCTAAATTAAAATCATCGCGATTATAGTTAGAAAGTTGATTTGATATTAATTTCTGATAAGAGAAAAGTGTTAATTGTATTTCACAACAATGATAAATTCTTACCGCGCATTTAGCGCAAAACGGTAGTGCAACGGCTTAAAATCTCGCCGCTTCTCGCGAGACTTAAGCGAGCCTTAGAAAGACGCACGAGATTTGAAAACGGTAAAAGCAGGGATGTTGCTGTCGATATAGACCCAATGGTAATTTATATCCCCAGCAACAAGGGAGAGATAAGGGAACAAAGTATTGCGATAAGGACTACCTATATTTTTAAAAATAGTTCTCATAAAGTTTACCAAAAATAGGTAGCCAAAAATAACATAATTACAGTGGGTTCGAAAACGCCAAGAGATGAGGACAAGAAGCACCACTGTTTGTCCGAGACTCACCCACTGTAATGACCCCCTCTCTTTGCTTGATCATACAAAGAAACGAATGAGAAATGAAAGGAATGATGTGATGTGACATTTGTAGCCTTATGCAAAATTGGCAATGATCGGACTAGGGTGTCATCTGAAAATCGAATCACCTGGTGATAAAGAATGACACTTGGAAAATATCCTATGGTAGGAAATGGTGATAACCGACAAGCGTCCTCGACTCAATGCCTGTAATAATTAGAAATATCGACGAATCAGATAATCGGGCTGTTATTGAGTATTATTATTTATTTTAATCTTTTTGTATAAAAGGACTGGAATAATAATAGCCAATTAATTCCGGTGATACGATGACCAGATGACATGAGCGGCAATGGTTCAGATGTGAACATTTGTACCATCAAACAATGATTTGTAAAAATAAGGAAATATAAAAACATGTAAGCACTCCATTAGTCCCCTAAGGGGGAGACCATGGCAATAACTGTACAAAATGTACTAGCACCATAAAATGCACCTTGAGATATATTGATGAATGATGTGAAGGACACAGGCATCCCAGATCCGAGGCAATATGTGTCAAACTATTGGAGAGGGCCTAATATAACGGTGAAATGCATTAGATTTCCATCTACCCATTCGACGAATCTGAGCATCAGAGAAACCCGAGTCTGCGGCGAATGAAGCCGCACCTATCCGGAAGCTGTGAGTCATAAATAAATCTGTACTAAGATTGCAAAATTTGAGACATTGTTTAAAAACAACCTCAAACTGACTCCGGAGAAGTGGCTTCCCATCTGGGAAGGAGAAGAGAGGACCCAGGACAGGACCGCGTAACTCGTAATATATACGCAAATTCTGGACCGCGCTAATCTGATGCTCAGCTCTACGAGATAGGCAAATTTGATGTGGCTGAATACCAATGTTGTGCTTAAAATGGTTGCATCGGAATCTGATATGTGACAATCTATCAGTTGCAAAACGTTATTTGTGTTTGCCCGGGATACGGGGCAAATTACGCCAATTCGAGCCATAGTGAAGAGGGCTGTTGTGAAAATAGTGGCCATGAGTTGTTGCTTATAAAATGTTAGACCAAGCAATGGAAGTGCTCGAACCATGCTCTGGAGAATAGGTAACGTTATGGGTAAACGCACATCTGTGAGCGGGTGTAAACGCCGTACTGCACACAATATTTTCTTAACAAGGAAACTTTTTGTCGGATCTGGGATACCCTTGACCTTATGAATGAAGGAAACTGCCGATAAAGCACTCGTTATGGAACTGGCCGCTAAGCCTTTCATATATAAATAAGAAATAAACAAGCAAATCGTATTAACTGGTAAAGGCAATACACATGGAATGTTAGTACCAGTACAGAAAGTTATGAGATGATTGCAGTATGTCCTGTACTGTCTTTTTGACGAAGTGGACAACGATTCAGAGAAAAGGTAATCTAGAGTTCCAGTAAGTTCTCTAATTTGAGGTGGGACGGCTGAATAAAAGCAGATTCCTGAAAGTTAGGGTAAATAAGTTTGAATTGATTAAATTGAAAGCGACTGAGCATATCAGCTCCAGTATTCATAATGCGTTTAATATGCTAAGCTTTGAAAAGAATATTGTTTGACAAGCATATAAGAACCAACTGCCTAATAAGAATCATCTTGTGTTTGTCTTTTGCTGTTTGTTTATTTATTACAGCCACGACAGCCATGTTGTCTGAAAAGAATAGAACAGAACGGTTTTGCAGACGATTGGCCCAAGTATGCAACCCCAAAACGATAGGGTATAATTCTAAAACTGAAATATTCAATTTACGTTCGCGGGGTGTCCATTCCCCTACTATATATTCTGGACAGAACATTTCAGCAAAACCGACGGAAGCTGCCGCGTCTGAAAAGAATTGCAAGGCGCCGGACGTTAAAAATTGGCGTTCAAGGAAAAATGAGGTGCCATTGAAATGTTCCAGAAATAACAGCCAAATGTGTAGATCTAGTTTCACCTCGCGAGTGATTCTGATACGATGATGTAATTTTGAAATTCCGATAGTTTTATTTATAAGTCGCCGGAGAAACACTCTACCTGGTTGTATAACGGAGCAAGTAAAATTAAGCAAACCAATTATAGATAAAAATTCGCAAAGAGTGGCTTTGTTTTTCAATAGAAGAGAATTAATGCGCTGAACACATTCTAACAATTTTGCTTGAGGAAGTGAGGCACACATTCTGATTGTATCCAAATGGATACCAAAAAAAGTAATCGATGTTGAAGGCAAAATAGTTTTGTCGTGTGCAATCGGCAAGCGTAAATGTTCACACATACGGAGAACAAATTTCAAATAGGCGTCACACAGTGATTCCGAAGAAGCGATGAGACAGAAATCATCCAGATAGTGTACACAGTTCTGGATAGCGAGTTTATTTATTGCAATCCATTCGAGTGCCGTGCTGAAAGCCTCGAAATTGTGACAACTTGACGAAGCCCCCATGGGCATGCATTTATCGAAGTAATAGAAATTATCAAATTTAAGACCTAACAGATGATAATCATCTGGATGACAAGCGAGGACCCTAAAGGCAGAAAGTACGTCGATTCTCGTACAGTAAGAACCGACAGGATGGTTTTGAATGATGTTGATTGCATCCTGGACAGATGCATAACATACTGTTTTAAAGTCGGCTTGGATGTGATCATTTACAGATTCGGGTTTGGGATATGAAAGGTGGTGTATCAAACCATACTCACCAGGCTGTTTCTTAGGAACTATCCCAATTGGGGAAATTACAAAAAGTGGACGAGGGGGACCCTTAAAAGGCCCCGCTATTCTCCCCATTGAAATCTCTTTCGCTATCTTTTTTCTGACTATGTCAGGCATCTCCAAAGCCGATTTCAAGTTAGGAGACTCGCGAGCAGACACCATCCCCTCATAGCCTAATCGAAAACCGTGTGTGAAGCCATTAATTAAGAAATCTCGGTTGTGTTGATCATAACCGGATAACATTTCATTTATTAATTGGACCAGGATTGGTGTTGGCAGTTTTTGTTGGTGCATTTTGTCTAAATGATGAGTTTTAGAACCTCTTGCATTTGGCGGCTGATAAGGCCGGTTTCTGTTGCGACGTGAGAATTTGACGAAACTGTGGGGTTGCTTACATAAGAAACAGTTATGGGAGAAGTTGCAACCGGTGCAAGTTTTTCCCTTGTGAAAAACCCAACAGTATCCATTTGGTATGGAGGTCTTTGAATTTTGAAAATGGTTCTGTGTTTTAGGATGGTATCCACGTTCTGGTTGAGAAGGTGTAAACACGGGCACTCGTGGAGCTGCCTGCATGTACAACTCCCACTGAATGTGGTTCCATGACAAATTTGTATTGAACTGACGCAATTGTCGGAACTGCCGATCATAATATGACCAACTGTAACCAGCTCGAGCCATCTTGCGGATCCGCATCATATAGCTCATGAGACTGGGCATGTGCGACGGGAATTTGGCAGAGTAAATAATTATAAAAATTATGAAAGCATCAAGCCATTGGTTAAAATGTCAGTAATGACTTTAGTTGGTTTAGGTTGTACAAAAAAAAGCCTGAGCACCAATATTGATCCACATGTTAACTGGAGCTGAAAAATTAACATTATGGTCATGATCCGGCAATAATGAGGCCAGAGGTATAAACTCATTGGCCCATATTTGAGCCCGGACTTTGGCAGGAACGTGAGCGTCCAAAGTTGTAGCTAGTGAAACGAAGTCGATCTGAGGCATACCAGATGAAGCAGCATCTTGAAGGGAGGTCGAGACCGGAAGTCCTAAAACAGGAGGAGGCTGAACACCTGGAACCGGAAACGATTGTAACGGCACCGAGGGTGCAGGAACAGCAGCCGGAATGTCCCAAGACCCCGGATGGCCGGAGAAGGGCGATGAAGCATGACTAAAGTCCGATACCGACATCGATGCAGGAATCACTGAACTAAATGGTTTCCCATAGACGCCAGTGTTAACGTTTCGGCCAAATTCACTGAATTGAAGCCTGCAGGCCATACCAGTGATGTTTACCCAGCTAGATTGACACCAGTTGATCACGAAAATGCAAGAAAAATCATAGGTCATGTGTTTACTTTTTAAAATAAATCCCCAAGTGTACGACAGGGCTATCCCACAGCCAAATTTGATCTGGAAAACCCAGATCTACAACAGCTAGATAAATACATTTCCCGCTCACAAAAATCCGTTCCCCCATTCATTCACCAGTTTAAATTATTTAGATATTATGTACAAATCAAATAAACGCGATGTCATCCTTTAATAACGTGTCGCATGTATCAGGTGAAGGTCATTCTTCAGTTACCTTCACCTTTAGCATTCCACGGTGTACTCGCTCCCCGACTCTAGAACACATTTAGCTCCCTGATTCCTGCAGGCAGGTCCCAAGAGGCCGGAGGATGAAGCTGATGTGGGCTGAATGTTAGTCAATGAGACCGAGCGGAACAGTACCTGGCGATAAATAAGCTGGCTGAGAGGTGGTGACAGATGACACCGAGCACGGAAGTGCGAAGGTGCATGAAAATCCCGAAGAACTAGAATGTCCCAGTGACAGCACCGTGGAAGTGGGAGCTGTCGGAAATGAACATGTCACAGCCGGAAAGTGAACACTTGAGACGGGAGACGGAAAGTAATGAGGCAAGTGTACATTGGATACCGGACACTGAGGTTGATGTTGAGGATGATGTGGATGAGGCGGCACCGGCAAAGCTGATGTGATCCCCAATCCAGGCGCAGTAGGAGGATGCAAGGCTGCAACGGGAGAATGTAATGCTGATTGACGAACAAAGGTGTCGACTGATGAGGCAGCAGGTACAACAGGAGCCGGGACGCAAGGTGATGAAACAAGTGGTGTAGACACAGCGTCCGGACGTGGTAGAGGAAGACGCCCACGACGTGGTCGTTTGGCAGGCGACCCTGACGCAACAGCATATGAGCGTTTTGGTGGCATGGTGTGCAAACTCTGGATGGCTTACTGTAAAGGAAAAGAAACAAAACAACAAGTAAATAGAACTATACAAGGAAACCGCACGCACCTACAGTGGTGAAAGAAGTCATAATGATGCACCCGGTATTACAACCCTAAACTCCAAAAGGAGAGAAAAATGTTTGCCATTATTAACGATCTTCATAATGAAGATGAATAATTAAAGCCATTAAGCGAGAATACCGACTGAAATAATTAATGAGATGGAAGGCGTAAAACTTGTAGCATAAAAAGTAACGGCCACCATAACGAGGGCCATCAGTAAATTGAACTGCTATAACCCCAGCACTATCAAAAAGAATACTAGTTGGCTGAATCAGACTTAGAAGAAAATTAGGTGATAGGCGGAGCTTTTAATATTATTGAAATGCCACAGAAAACAACAATTTTTGTGTGCTTGTATTAAAATGTAAATTTATAACATGAAAAGAATGACGCCTTCCATGGAGCACCATAATGACATTATGTGTACCCAAAAAGATCTCGCATTGTTCGAAAACAAAATGAAACATACCAAAAAGCCTGTAACAAGAATAAGCTCCAATTAGACATGACCATTATCAATTCAAACCATACCAGAAAATTTAATAACAGTAAATAGCTGCAACACTTATGATTGGCCGATCCTTATGCCGAAACAAAAGGACAAGTAGGGAGGCCAGGCAGTTTACTGCATCACAACAACCGTCCACATATACTCATAATTGCATTACTCTCGCTCGTTCAACATGTTACGTAGGCATATATGTTTTTTATTTTATTTTTTTTGTATTTTTTTTTTTGAATATCTGCTCATTGTCATACACGAGAGTATTTAAATGCCCAGTAAAGAGCGACACTAAAACAAGATAATGATGTCTGGATAACCAAGATGTTACGACACATTAATAATGTCCCAACGCCATACTTGCATCGAGTCAACCACTGGTATGGAATGAATAAAGCGTAAAACAAAACATCAATTTGTGGGATTGATGAAATGAACTGGTCTACAACCTGGAGCGAACAATTGAATGACAAATAATGAATCATTGCAATAAAAGGCTTCCAAGAACAATTGCATCAGCCATACATTTAGCAAAATATTGCATCAGCCCTACTTTTGCAAAAACATTGCATCAGCCCTATTTTTAGCAAAATATTACATCAGCCATATATTTATCAAAATATTGCATCAGCCACATTTTTAGCAAAGTATTTTTGCATCAGCTATACCTTTAGGAAAAATATTGCATCAGCCATATTCTTAGCAAAATATTGCATCATCAATCAAGCTTCAGAGCTCTCACCAACTCTGCACCGGAGACATTCAAAAGACTTCCTTTAAGCAAATAATGTAGCAGAAAAGATAAGTAGCTGTGGAAACTGTAAAGCAATTCTAAATGTTCTTTGACTGAAATTGGTATCAAAGTTGTAACTGCATATTTATTAACGACAGGGTGGTTAAACCGTCGTTTTCAAAACAACTTGCAAAAAGGAAGTCTGAAGAACCGGCTAATGCTTTGACAAGCAAGTAAAAAAAATTGAGCTACTTACGACTGATGCAAATGAAGAAATGGGTGACCATGAGGCACCTGTCGCCAAGCCCGCTTTGTCCATGTACAAAAAATAAAGGACGATCAACATGCCCTTTAAAATTTTGATCCCAGATTAAACTTCCCTCCGATGAACCACCATGGGAGGGCAAACCCAAGTCAGGGAAGCAATACCATACCCGATAGCATCGCTGATGCTATACAGGTAGAGCACTGCTGGGGACCCCTTTATGTGGACCCCATCCCTCCCCAGGTGCAGGAGCTCGCCGTCAAAACGACGGTGGGGCCACGACTCCCACTGAGTTGAATGAGAGGGGAGAAAAGATGATAACAGATCGTTCATCTCTTCCACGTTGCTGTTGAAGACTGAAAGAGACTTTGGCCCCCGCACCGAACCCCGACAAATAGCCTGGGCAACCAGAACTTTCTGCACAGAGTGGATGGACCGGACCACCGAACAGAAACCCACCACCCTCTCGGCAACCTCAGAAGGAGAAGCCCAACACAGGTCGTTGCTTCCAACTTGCAAAATAACGACATGTGGCAAAAAAATCCCTAAGCCTGTGTTGAAGGGATAGAAGATCCCAAACCTGTGCCCCACCCCGATGAAAAAGGCAAACATTTACCGGGACCCCGGCGTAGGAACCCACCTGCAGTTCATCGGAGAAATTGCGCCCGCCGAAAAACCAGGTACGGTCCGCAAAACCAAACGCAGTGCCGATTCGTCGGACAAAACTATGTCCAACGACCGCAACTCTAACCTCGCTGGCCGGAATTAGGAAAGCCATAGTTGTGTTAACTTAATTACAAGTTATAATGTGCTCCCGAATTAAAATCAAAAAACCAGAAAACGAATTGAGCTCGACGACAGGCACCTACCTTTACCAAAACAATAATTGTTTTCGAGAGAAATCGAATCGTGCGACGCACCTCAAGGGAAATTAATCTGAGGATGAAGTACTCACAAGTTATTGTTGTCTTCGTGCGCGATCAAAAATATAGTTCCAATTTAATACCTTGAGCTCTTGTGGAAAAACCGAGAACAAGAGCAAGGCATCTAAATTAAAATCATCGCGATGATAGTTAGAAAGTTGATTTGATATTAATTTCTGATAAGAGAAAAGTGCTAATTGTATTGCACAACAATGATAAATTCTTACCGCGCATTTAGCGCAAAACGGTAGTGCAACGGCTTAAAATCTAGCCGCTTCTCGTGAGATTAAGCGAGCCTTAGAAAGACGCACGAGATTTGAAAACGGTAAAAGCAGGGATGTTGCTGTCGATATAAAACCCTTGGATCTCATAGACCCAATGGTAATTTAAAAAAAAATTTTGGTTAAATTGAGGAATAAGTTAAATCTAAAAAAACAATTGTTTTCTTCCGATTTATTTCCATAGCCCCACCCACATTTGACCCAGTGACCTCATTTGAACAAATCTGAAGCCCAGTCACCCAAGGATCATTCTTACTGATTGAACAAATCTGATTGTGAGTCACCTAGGGAACATTCATACCACATATGAACCCGATCGGTTTCATGGTTCGGGAGGAGAAGATGTTTTTTTTTAAATTATTGACGGACGGATGGATGGACGGACGTCCAGACGATGGACGGACGACGGACGAGGAGTGATGACTATAGCTCCACCGGAGACTTGGTCTCAGGTGAGCTAAAAACCACGTCAGGACAATAGTTATCGGAACGGGTACTACCAACTGCCACCGATCCAGTGTGAGATAACGACCCATTATAATCTCACAACTTGATTCAAACTATATGAATGTCCCAATATATAAAACCCCAAACTCAGATATTCGTGTTCGGTTCTTAACGAAACCTCACACGTCTTACTCCCAGCGAAGACATACACACAATGAAGATGGCTCCCAAATATGGTCAAGAGAGATGACCATAACGGAGGAACCAATCCCGATGTGTATTGCCAAACGCCTCATCTAATATGCAACCCAAATAGTATATAAGAAACAACCACATCCCATCACCTCATGCTTTCACTAGACTCATCTCATCTCGAGGTTAGTATGCTTCTCCAGGCAACACCCTTGCCAGGCATCAACCGTTCGGGGACCTCACTTCGCGGCGACTCTTAATCATCATATTTGTATACACTGCTTATCTTATTCACAACGCAATAAAGACTTGTACCTAATATATCTATGTGTTCATTAGCTCACATGGTAATAATGGTACCGTGAACAGTTCTACATCTCACCACACAACTTGAAGTCTTGGCCACTAAACGATCACTACAAAGCAGAAACAATCTCAAACCGCTACTCAACCACGGGGATACAGCCTTACACACCAGCCACGGAGAAACAGCCTCACACACTAGACCCCTGCATCGGGCAATCGCAACTCAACCCTTTGGGCACACAGGACCGCATACCAACCCTTCGGACACACAGGACCGCATACCAACCCTTCGGACATACTGGACCGCATACCATACTCATCTGATATCGACGACCCAACCCTTTGGACACACAGGACCACATACCATACCTTTCTGACATAGACGAATCAACCTTTTGGACACATTGTTTTCCTACGACCAACTCACATCGTGTATCCAGCTAGAAACATTACTCACGCCTCTTGCAGACCAGATCCAGCTATATATAAACATTAACATTCGATTTCGACACCCTTCTGTTTCCAACAAACACTACAAGAACATTCTGTACATCGCCTACCCATTCATCATCACAGATTCGTGGTCATTATTCTTCTTGGAAATTGGTGAGTGACCATCTTTTCTTTCACATTTGCTGTCAAATCGCACACTCCCTATTTTTTTGTATTTTATTTAATCATAATGGAGTCACCACCTCCGCAGAGCAGCGATTATTTTCATCCAAGCCAAAGTTACCGGGAAACGGAACGAACAACCGCAAACCCCCCCCCCCCACACAGACATTACTAATGAAATGGGCAAAGATACTCAAAACTTGCAATTGTCACGGCTTACCCATGAAATTAGCCATTTCACTAGTTCTATCCGCGATCAGACAAATAGTTTAAAAACTCAAACAACAATAACGGCACTGTTGGGTATGAATTCCATTATTGAACCCTTCGATGGCAAACCTGACGCTTTTCCCCAATGGATACTCCCGCGCAATTTCAGCACAAGATGAAACTATTATTAAAATTGCCGCTCAAACATGTAAATATGAAGTTTCGGAATTTATTCAACGCTTCATAAATGAAAATAACACGGACGGAAAATTCACGTTCACCTGGGCCGATCTGAAATCACAATTACGTTCATTATTCAGTTCCATAACCGATTCGCCCCAAGCCCTTTCCTCATTACTAGCCATTAGGCAGAGACATACGGAAACAATTGCCATGTTTGCAGAACGCATACGTACCCTTGCTAAACACGCGTTTACTGATGAAATTAACACAAGAGCAGTACAAATACAATTAGTAGCATTTTTTTCCGACGGTATTCGCGATTCTAGTATTAAATTCAGTCATCTCAAAGATGACCCCGTAACGCTTGATAGAGCTACTGATATTGCCCTACGCGAAATGAACCTTCGGCAACGCTATCGCTTACGTTACGGTGAACATCATAATGATTATAACCAATTCCCACAGTTACAATCCCCTCAACCAATGGATATCGACAATACCCACCGGCACATTCCAAGAGTGCCATTACAATCCACTTACAACCCCCGCCAATCCAAAGACAGACACCGAATCAATGATCACCCCCACAGGCGCCAACCTTCAAATTCTCACCATCCCTACTCTGCACCAAGGGTCTCCCATCCAAACTGCATCCAAACCATGGATGCAAGATATGCTACAACACCTCAACGACCCCTCTTCTGTACATACTGCAGAGAATCTCAAAAGCATAGAGTCTATAATTCACAGCTGCAGCCCATTAATCATTACCCCACGCTACCATCAAAGTGTCAAAACCAACGATATATTAATTACCGCACGCGGCGCCCACTTAATCTTCCTCGCCGCAGGCAGGTCACACATACCACCAACTGCAATAACAGGTGTCCCTCTATGAAATCCATATTTCATAATATTCCCAATAAGCCTATATTACCTCTTCTTGATTTAAACTTTCCTTCCCAATTTAAAACTGTGAATCGCCTTGAAAAACCAAGGCACCAACAAATTACTAATTCTCAGTCATCATCCAAAAGAAGGTCAACATGCGCCAATTCTCGCGAATCACATTCCAATACTGCAATTAACCCTGTAATACCACCATTAAAACCCATACAACACACAATACCAGTACTTAAATATCCAAGCGATATGACAGATGGTGCTCTAAACCAAACACCATGCTCAACTATCATTAACATACACAAACAACGCATTCGCTCACTATTAGATTCGGTAGCAACCACCAGTTGCTTGAAATACGACATTTATAGATCCATACCAAATCGACCACCTTTAATTAAAGAACATGTGTTACTCACATCAGCCGATGGAACACCAATGAAAGTTTTTGGATCCACACATCTCACATTTAGAATTGGAAAACTCATTCTTACTCACAAATTTGTCATATGTGCAACCTTGTCCCGTCCCTGCATTTTAGGGCGCGACTTTATGAAACAACACAGTATTAGACTTTACTTTGATCTAAAAAAATTCAGAATACAGAATAAATTATACCCAATGTTAAGGGACGGTCACATTGCATCACTCATCCGATCAACAAATAACGTTTCATTATCACCCCACTCATGCGCGATCATAACAGGCAGACTCATAGGGCCAAATGATATGTTTAACACACCTATAATCCGAATAGGCAAAGGTAACATGTCCATTTTCGAACAGGAACCAAATGTACATGTAACCGCACGATAGCAGATGCAAATAATCCAAATATTTGCGTCATGATAGAAAATCAATCGGCATCACATATGTCCATTAGGAAAGGTCGTGTAATAGCACAAGCATTTGGCACTCAAGAACAAATGATATGCAGGACATCCGATGAGGAAAACATTAACTCATCTCGGCCAACCAAACACAGTATAAATACCATAGGTGACCGGCAAGACATTAACCCTCCAGTCACCAAGACTCAACCTATATCTATCGATGATATCGTGGCACCTCAACACCTTAAACAGCAAATATTGCAACTAGTATCACAATACCCTGATGTTTTTACAAATGACATAAACAAGATAGGATATTGTCCAAAAATTAAAATGAAAATCGACCTCAAACCAAATACTTTACCTATTTTTTTCCAAAAATATCCAACACCACTTAACAAACAACGAATTATGGCTGCTGAGATAAAAAAGTTATTAGATGCAGACATTATTAAACCCACTGCCCATTCCTCGTGGGGATTTCCCAGTCTCCTCATACGCAAATCCACACCCAACCCCGATTGTACCCCCAATTACCGATTGGTAATCGATCTGAGAAAACTCAATGATGTTTCCATTCCATTAAAATGGTCTATGCCTAGTTTTACAGAAATATCGTCCAAGTAACTCGGCTCAACTATTTTCAGTACCTTTGATTTATCAAATGCTTACCATGTTATAGGAGTCGAACCCGAACATGTACCCATATTAACTATGAATACGTCGGAAGGACAATACAGTTATCAAAGAGCCCTGATGGGATATGTCTCGAGCTCAGGGTATTTTTTAAAACTCATGAACATGGCCCTACATGACCTCCCGTTTGTAGAAGGATTTGTCGATGACCTGATCTGTCATAGCTCCGATCCTCAAACGCATATACAGCAACTCACAAAATTATTTGACAGACTCAGGGAATACGGCTTAATAGTTAAACTATCAAAATCTAAATTTTGCCAACCACAAGTCAAATTTTTAGGACATATTATTTCCGACAAGGGCACATCCCCTGACCCTGAAAAAAATTCAATTATCAAGTCTCTACCACCTCCGAAATCAGTTAAAGAAGTCCGCAGATTACTTGGAATTCTTAATTTTTACAGATCATATTCTCCTACTTTCGCATCCACGGCATTGCCTTTAATCAAACTCACAGCCAAATATGCTAAATTTGTGTGGGATGCGCCATGCCAAACAGCGTTTGACACGCTTAAAGAAAGCTTAGCAACTGCCCCCATCTTAGCTTACCCAAATCCCGACAAACTGTTCATTCTCACAGTTGATGCATCTATCCATAGTATCGGGGCAATACTATCACAATATGCTAATAGCCAAGATGATAAACACGTTGAACTACCAATCGCGTTCGCCAGTAAAAAACTTAACAAATCACAAAGGAATTACTCTGTCACGGAAAAAGAAGCATTCACTATATATACGTTTGCAAGGCAATTTAAATTTTACTTACAGGGATCCCAAGTAGAGATTAAAACAGATCCGCATGTTTAAAAAACAGGATCTGATAAACACAAAAATTCAAAAATGTTTTTTGGAAATATCAGCATTGAACCCAAAAATTACTTATATTAAAGGCACGAACAATGTTACGGCCGATTTTTGCAGTCGTATAAACCCCGACACACACCCGTGCATCAATTCTTCCACAGATAGCGACCCAAATCCACCCACCAATCCCCTTGTACAGGATGTTAATATACTTGACATGAAAGATATTCAGGAATTTTCAAAACGAAATAAACAAACAAAAAAGAAAACGGATACTGAATCAGAAGTTGATCTTAACAACAGCCCGGTCCTTCCTCCTATAACTAATATAAGAGATGAACAATCAGCAGACCACACAATCACCGAGATTATCAAACAAATGCAATCAACAAATATACCCGAAAAATTAGCAAAAACCTTTATTCTCAAAGATGGTATCCTACACTATATGTCAATATATAATGACATACCTAAATTACGAATATATATAACGGACAAAATAGCGCAAGAAGTTATATCCCAATATCACAGTCTCGGCCATAGAGCGGTACAATCACAATACGCGATCATACGAAACAGATATTACACACCTCAGTTGTTTGCAAAAATTGTCACATACATAAACAATTGTCATACATGCCGACAACGAAATGCTTACAATCCAAAAATCTTGCTTCAACCAGTCACTGCCCCATCGAGACCAGGACAACTCATTGCCATCGATCTTATGGGACCATTTTCCCCCAAAACACAATCAGGAAATATATTTATCTTAACTATTATTGATCAATTTTCATTACATACTTTAACATACGCATTACCTAACAAAATGGTGGACACAATTTTAGAAAGATTGAATTCAGAGTATTTCACTTTATTTGGATATGTCCAATCTATATTAACTGATAACGGTTCGGAATTTGCAAACTCAACCTTCACTGAATTTTGTAAATATTACCATATCAATCACCGTCTCACAAGTTTTTATAATCCGCAGTCTAACGGGAAATCTGAGAGATCGCATAGAAGTCTAGCATCAATCATTTCAACAATCACCCAAGCAAATGTAGAAAATTGGGACCTATATCTAAATTATGCATCACAAGCAATGAACTTCTATTGTTCCAGTGTACATACACATTCACCATTTTTTCTAACTTTTTTTAGAGAACCACAGATAAGCATAGACCGAATTTTAACACACAGAGAAAAGTATTTAGGAGATGATTTTTTAGCCACCACGCTTCAAAATCAACACATTATTTTTAAAACTACAAAATCTCTTCTCGAAACAGCCTCTCGCAACCACAAACAGAACACAGGTGGATCTATTCCAACCTTTAAAATAGGCCAATTCGTCTATTACAAAATCCAAAAACCAAATCACAAATTTTCATTTAAATATGAGCCGTTTTGGCGCATCTTGAAACAAACAGGCCCCATATCTTACATATTAAGACATGACCTATCTGCTAAATTAACAAAATCACATCCTAAACACATCAAACCATCCCCTGTTGATTGGCCAACACCTCAACGGCCCACTCATTTAAAGAATAAACAACATAATCGATTTGCATTTCCACCGAGTGAAAACCAGTATTGATAGTAATAACTCTCAATCCACGTTGGAATCAGACGATGACCTCAAAACAACGGCAATTAAGCGCGCTCAACTTGAGCGATCAAACACAGACGACAGTTCTTCAATACCATTGGCTGAGTTGGCCAACAGACTCATGGCTTCGAAACATTTTAATAAAACAGACAGCCAATCACCCCCGCAATTTTCACCCAGCGACCATTCAAGTCCCCAAACACAGGAACCAAATGTCATAAAACACAAATTAATTACAACAGAAAATTCTTATAATACTACGTCAGACACAAAATCGGATCGCGCAGATAACAAATGCGGCCAGCATCGTAAATTATATACACCATATGCCAAACACACGCCAAAAGATTCATCGCTAGCTAATCTCCAATCTACATCATCCAATAATTCTCACTCATTTAGCAGCCGTGCGACGAATTGGTCAAACGAAAGTACGGAAACATATGATTTATATCAGATAACAACTGATATCGAACATTCATAATCATGTATCAAAATACTAATGATAGATAGTGTACATAACTTTTATTAGTATTATATAAAACAGGTTTTACAAAGGCAGACAAAACGACACCTTCTCCCATCCCACCCCTTAGACATAGAGATAGGCACCCTGTCACCCCACGGCATGAACTTGCCAAAAAGCGATAATCTTTACCCATGCCAGTGGCATGATCATTTAGCATATATATCAAACAGGGCACTGTCTCGTTTCCCAAATCTCTAATTCAATTCTCGATAACAGGTGTACGTTGAGTCATAATGCCGAAGTAATTAAACCGAATAGACATGAAATATAGATCTTTCGGTAACGACTGACACTGAGCGTCTTTGAACAATTGATTATTCACGGACCATGCCAATCTATCAATCATTGCCTTTGGCATCAGTCTCTGCTATCTCCGTGTTCTAAATACTAATGGGATTTTAATATGGCAAACTCCCGTTCAGAACTCAGTTACATCATCATTCCTTCCAATATGCTTAACTCAATAATATATTTATTGACATAGCACCCCAACACCGCAAGACCCTATATATATTATATAGTATGTGATACAATAATCACGGCATATTCTCCCTCAACGTATGAACCCCCCCCCAACGCCGCAATACACTATATGTTGTATAGCATGTGATACAATAATCACAGCATATCTCCCTCAATATCACTACCCCCAATACTGCCAAATAACGCTCTTTATTATAGAACGATTGGTACAGAAACCACGGCATTTCGATCATCATCACTGAATACCTCTTCCATTTCCCACCCCATTTCTCACAGACATTTGCCGACATTATTTGAATCCATGAAACCCCGAAACAAACATATAACGATCTTTACTATAAAGCATACATTATATCAACCCCGGCATCTCTCCCATATTCAATACGTTAACGCTCTTTACTATAAAGCGTATATTATATCAATCCCGACATCTCTCCCATATTCAATAAGTTCCCCTAAATTTGCCGCAACAACTAAAAAGCATATTTATTTGAACGAACAAACATGCTCAAGCAATATCTCTTCGCGCCATATACACATAAAGTCCACTTATAAATTAACACACTAAACATCATTTAATCATCAGATAATAACTCAATGCTAGCAAGTCCAGTGTGCACTGTGTACAAGTGTACACATATGGAATTTCGTATCGGATAAAGCCCAGAAGGTGTTACATTCAATATTAAGAGATTGATCCCCTCTTAAATTAGTAACATGCATAGAAACAGAGACATGCGAAAAACTTGCTTCCCTCAACAAAAATAAAATAAATAAATAAATAAATAAATGCAATAAAATTATGTTACACCAGGTATCATATCAATAAATAAGAATCTTGCTACATAAATTAATCAGTAATCACATAAACAAACCATTATCCAGCAAATTTATATCCGTCACAAAAATAACGAAAATTATCCATAATTATTCACTAAATTCGATAAAAACAATTAACCAAGATTCACAAGTTAACATAATGTCAAACTCAAGTGTCCCACACAAACCGATTATTATGGCATGAACACCGATAGGTGAACCTTCCATAACTATTTATCACGCTTACTATACCCCCACACATATCTAGTGAGATACAACTTCCCAATCCAATTTCCATGATACCCGAACGCCCTTCCACAAGAAATCCCCAATAACGTACCTGTTAACGGCCTAATTAACTTAACATGTAACCTATAACACACGACAAAAGTGCGTACACAATTACCATAAGATCCTCATATACTATTCCACATCCATTTCCCATACCACATGAACGCCCTTCCACAAGAAAAAAAATAATATCCAAATATAACGTACATGTTAACGGCCAATAAAGGCCTAATCAAATTAACATGTGACATACAAAACACGACAAACGTGTCACACAATTACCCATAACCCATCGTACACCCCACCCATAATAACAAAAGCCGCATGATAACGCGTGCTAACACATATACATGTGTAAGCCTAAACTTAACCTGACTAGCATGTATGTGTAAATCACAATATGTCACCCCAACACGACTACATCGTATACATCCCCCCCCCCCCCCCCCCCCCCGCCAAGATAACCAGCGCCACATGATAATGCGCGATCAACATATTATCATTGCGAGGTAGATAGAACTACTATTTCATGCGTCAATTGCACTCCACTCATACTATACAATCGCCCATGTATTTATTTACAGTAAACTGTCATCACAATCTTCTAAGAAAACAACCGTATACAATCACAATATTACCTCCTGTCGCCATGATAACTTTACCACCAAGGTGCATAGCTACACAGCCAGCATCAAATTAATTACATTCACAACTTTTAACTCATCAAACATCACCATCAAGACACAAATAACTCAATTACAATAAATCTTGTAATCTTGTAATAATTCAATAATTACACAAATTGCCACAATGGAAACCATGATTCTCGCTTCCATCCATAACCCATGCACCCCTCAATCTCTATTGATCATTTTTATCAATAATACCATTTTTTCTATAAGAGGCACAAACCCATCCATAGACAAATTATAATTTCATTACTGCATACAACTGTATATACTAACGCCATTATGACACGTGCCAAGTCCAAGCTTTAAGACAACTGATCGTCGATAATCATCAATAAGATTGGTCACGGATCTCGCCACCTATCAACAAACACATTAATCAGTGCCTCCCCATCCAAATTCGCAGCGCGGACATCATATGTCACATTCCAAGCAATATACTAACGCCATTATGACACGTGCCAATCCCAAGCATTAGACAACTGACCGTCGATAGTCATCAATAACATTGGTCACGGATCTCGCCACCTATCAACAAACGCATTAATCAATGCCTCATAGACCACACTCCAAACAATATTTCACCTCTGATACATGCTCTCAACAATTCCCTGTGCAATTGACGGCGGATGAGAAACATTTGGTCTCTCATTACCACAATACCGAATGTATACATATCGTCATGATTTTATTAACAATACAACATGCATTTATATAATACATCACCAATGTACATCATTTACAAAACATACCATGCACTATTACCGTATTGTTATATTCATTACTTCTCATACTTGTATCTCTATATTCTATTATCATACCTTATCCTACATATCAATCTAGCACGCATTATGACTGCTTGCCCGATCATTTTATATACCAACCCATATATGCTTTTCCCACCATTTATTTCGTAATCTCATAATATTGCGTATCATCATTTTAAGACAACTTTGTTCCGCATGTATTAATCATAACTTCACCACAATCAATGTTATTATACTTCATTTCAGCCTCATCCACATTACATGATCACAAATACCCCAGTTAGGTCCATAATTTTGATGTTACATAAGATTTTCCGCTGCGCTAAAAATCTTACACGGGTGGGGGGACATATGTGAGATAACGACCCATTATAATCTCACAACTTGATTCAAACTATATGAATGTCCCAATATATAAAACCCCAAACTCAGATATTCTTGTTCGGTTCTTAACGAAACCTCACACGTCTTACTCCCAGCGAAGACATACACACAATGAAGATGGCTCCCAAATATGGTCAAGAGAGATGACCATAACGGAGGAACCAATCCCGATGTGTATTGCCAAACGCCTCATCTAATATGCAACCCAAATAGTATATAAGAAACAACCACATCCCATCACCTCATGCTTTCACTAGACTCATCTCATCTCGAGGTTAGTATGCTTCTCCAGGCAACACCCTTGCCAGGCATCAACTTCGCGGCGACTCTTGATCATCATATTTGTATACACTGCTTATCTTATTCACAACGCAATAAAGACTTGTACCTAATATATCTATGTGTTCATTACCTCACACCAGTACCAATGTACATAAATAAATGCAACATACACATACATTATGGACTATATATAATCCATATCTAAATGGACGTACTCATTCGAAAACAAATTATTATGATAGGGTTTTGGTGAACTGCATGTGTCACGATCTCAGTATATGTTGAGTTGTTTTGGGAAAACCTGAAATCCAAACAACCTTTTATGCTAGGGTAGTCAATCTGGTTGGGAATCAAAATATTAGCAGACAAATAGGCAATTAGGTAGAGCTACGCATACCGATTGACATACACACTAGACATACAATAGCTTACTTCGGAAGGCCATATATCTATCACAATAATAACATGGCCAGTACGTACCCATCAGGCAGCTTTTAGAACACTCCCCGTATTCACTGTTATCCCACGAGTACTCGATCGTGGTTGTTGTGGCTGGTGATGTTATCCCCTCCCATATGGAAGCGTCGATGACATTGCTTGTTGGGTCATCATCACTGGCTTCAAGAAGCAAACCATCATTATCTAGATCGCTCCCAGTAATGAGATTTTCATCCGGAGATTTTCCGCAGTCCGCCCGCTCGCACTTTGCATATGAGTATGGTTTCGTCCCTGTGAAAAGGAAGGCATACTAATTCGTTTGAAAGGAGATAATATTGTTGAGAGTATTATCGTTCCGCATGGACATGTATATTCATGCATATCCATTAAAGGTTCAGTTCACAGATATTTTTTTCTTGTTAACAAATTGTAAACGCACATTATACATCGAGATATAGGGAGGATAATAAAACAACACAGACATTGGGAGTTGCACAGGAGACTGTATATACAATGTTTCATATATTCACAGTGACGTTGAACCACCTTTATTTTCATGAAGCCACAATTCTTCAAACGTTCATAATGTCTCTAAATAGTCGTAAATGGCATTACCCTCAACCATGAAACCGGAACTATAAAATAAATCTTCATCACAGATGATAAAACATGCCATGTAAATGTCTGAATAAACCTTGTGTATCACGCAGATCCAACAACGTTATAATTTGGGACGTTCTAATTAATATGCTCTTACTGCAACGAACCAAGATTTAAAATAGAGTTACCTTGATGTATTTAAATTTGATGGACCGGACGTATTTTTTTTAGTTTTTCATTTATTTAAAAAGGTTGATTGGTGTTTATAGTAAACCCGCCAATGTGTAAGTATATATGATGCGCATGTATAAGTGTTGTAACTTCGAACCTTTTTCTAACTCATTACTATCTCTTTGCAATTCCATCTTCAACTCACCAATTTATTGGTCATTGTCGCACGATTTCGAGCAATTGGTCATTGTCGCACGGTTTCGAGCAAAAAGACACCCATGATCTCTCAAACGTGCAAAAAGACACACAGGATCTCGAAGGCTCACCAAACAATTGGAATTGATATTAGTCGTCTGCTATTTATGAATATTATTATAATAATTATTTGTTTTGATCGGAGTGAAATATCAACGGAATTTAAATGGGCACGCACGCACCCACACACACACACACACCCTCCCTATAGCTATATATATCGTCCGATTTGAGTCTGACTGGCAGCGCTGTTCCGTATTAATAAATAGCAGACAACTGACTAATCTAAATTCCCGTTGTTTGGTGAGGCTTTGAGATCCTGGTGTCTTTTTGCATATTTGGGACAACCTGGTTTGCTTTTTGCACGTTTGCAAGATCCTGGGTGTCTTTTTGCTCGAAACCATGCGAAATTGACCAATCAGGGTGGGGGGGGGGGGTGTCTCACCCCCAACTTTGGTCAATTTTTTTGGAAATTTCACACCTGCCAAAACATTAGTCGGAAATTTCACACCAACTATAGGCTGAAACTGTTCTTGTAGTTTGATTTTCAAACAATTTATTGGGGGGGATTAATAGTTTTTTTTACCAATATTTGCATAATTTCCTATTTTTTGTCAACATTTTGGACTGAAATGGTCATCAGATGGAAATTTTCCAATCTTGGGGGGGGGGGGGGGTTGACAGGTTGAAATTTCCTAACTTGGAAAGCTTGTGTCCTGGTCCCTACCCCGTGGCCAGTAAAAAAACTGATAGTTAATTTAAGAAAACAATATTGTCATACATTTGGTCAACATTGTCGACCCGGTGTGTCACTGTCCCTCCCTCATGGCCAATACAAAACTGATAATTAGTTTAACAAAACAATATTTTACTACATTTGGTCAACATTGTGGACTGAAATAGTCATCAGTTGGATAATTTTCCAACCTGAGGGGGGAGTATGAGGTTTGAAAATTCCAACACTAGGAAAGCTTCAGTTGAGGCCAGTCTAGATGCTAGGGTTTGCGATTTCCTTGTATAGTTTTCAAAATGTCGGCCCGGTGTGTCTTGGTCTGCAATTTTCAGGTTAAAATAATGGATGTTAGGCCTGATGTGCAAGGGGGGTGCAAATGGAATTATGCAAAACTTGTGTTTGGTCCGATTCTGATGCAAGGGGTGCAGTTGGAATTTCCCAAGGTGGACACCCCCCCCCACAACGGAGACCCTCTAGCCACGTCCCTGTTACCAATTCAGCTTTATTGTCACTGGTGACGATGGGGTCGTTGTCATAAGGCAGCTTATTAAATCGATCACAAATGTAGCCAGCTTTTCACCAGCGATCACATTCGTAGCCAGTTTTTTCTAATTCCATGCTTTTATATGGCGCTAAATATAACGTCATCACATTCGCGACTATAACGTCGACGTCATGCTCCAAAACTGACTTCGTTTATCAACTTATATTGGAATATAATTAGAGCATTCTAACGACATTGATCGGAAACCTCAGGTTATTAGATAAACTAACATCAAATTAAAATTCAAGTTGTTTTTCATTCATCAACTTAGAAAAATGAGATTAAACTTATCTTGTTCATTGAAGCTCGCATGAATATGGAAAGCTGGCTACAAATGTGATCGCCATAGAAAAGCTGGCTACATTTGTGATCAATTCAAAAAGCTGGCTACGAATGTGATTGATGCCTTGTGACAATGACCCCATTTCTATCTCCCATATTCCACTTGCCATTCTCATTATATTCACTAGCTACCTCTTATCTGCCAATTTATTCCAACCTACTTTCTTCTTTACTGGCTAATTTATCAATTGAGTATAAAATATTTATTCTTGTTACTATAGTTTTTCATAATATATTTATATATGTATATGTTTGTCACGATTATGTGGTTTAACTAGTTGGAATTTTCTAACTTGTCGCACATATATAATCGTGCATGTATTTAAGTATATATGCTAAATGGTACTCTAAAATTTCGCGACCTGGTTTCCAGGTTGTCCTAAGTGCATGTTTTATGTTTTTGACAAAATCGATTTTTAAAGTTTGAATCTCCGATGCGGGTCAACTATTAAGACCATGGCTATACTTCTAACACTGTCCGATTGGAAAATCATTCCTTTAATAGAATAAATAAGCATCACAATTCATAAATTAAATGTAATCCTGTTTTTTTTAAGAATACTGCAGGTAGGGTTCATATTTGGCACTTAGTACATACTGGAACTTATTACAATATGAATAGTTCAAATGACACCATTGAACTAAAATTCGTTAGAATGGCCACCTTGTTCTATGTGTCAGAAATATTAGGATAATTAGCACTTAGAACAAACAATGTAATATCACAGGTCTGAGTCTTAACAGGACATCTTGGAATTCAGAGAGCATATTACATATAAGTATAGAACATGTATACGCTAGCCCAGATGATATTGTTTTTATTTCAACTAAGGTATTGTCTAACTTTGGTATGTATGTCGGAATTTGATCAACTAGAGCATTGAAATGACACCATGTCACCCCCTATAGATCTAAACCCGACTAATTTGACACTCGCTCCGAAACGGAGGACACTATATCTTCTAGTCGTTGTTTAGACTTCATTTTGAAGTGAACCTAGAACAAATAGGTAATAAGCTGTTTTCGAGAAGCGCCTTGGGGAACATTTTCTAAAGCTCCTTGAAATAAGTACTATTTATGGCTTTTACGATAATTTAGTTTGTTTTTTTTGGTCAAAAGACAAGAATATGTAAAAAAAAAAATGGTGAAATTGGAATCTTGTTAGTCAACAAATCTGCCGCTACAAACGCCGAGTTGAGTTTCCTGACTGTTAAATATGACCACAAAATAACTTATCCTAAATTTTTATGTGTTTCATTGATATTTAGGTAAACAAATGCAAAAAAAAAACATTGTGAAAATTGGAATTTTAGTCCGGGAACAAGGTCCCTCAGGATTACATTTAATCCATTTTTGTTCGCTATGATGTTTGTTCAAACTATTTAGACTTTGAAAGATGTCCGTGCATATATATGTAACAGGTATTATGGTGGTCAAGATAGCCTAGATCATTTTTCGGGAGTATATACCCGCTCACTTCAATGTTATAAATGTGACAGAAAAATGCATCAGAAATGCATTATTCTTGTTGCCATAGCATAACTATGCCTGTCAGTTCATGCAAAATTTAACTGAAAAATCCAAAATGGCGGGCAAAAGGGCAAACGGAAGTATAGTAACATGAGATATCTTCCATTATTATGAAAATAGTAGGCGTAAATGGCTATAGTTGTGCCACCATACATGATGTACAATCCTAATCCGATAATATTAAGTCATAGCCCGACGATTTGTCAATTCAGTGGTTTAAAATGTTTCAAAATGACGGCGAAAATTGCGATCGGAAGTCAACAATTGAATTGTGTTTGTTGAATTTTCACTAAATCTTCACATATCGAATAAATTGATAACAAAAAAGTAGTGATATATGCCATCATACTATAGTTTCCAAAACCACTAACTATCAAATGAGTGTGCCAAACCACATAACGAGTGTATCAAACCATATACAGAGTTACAAACCACCCACCTAGTATGCAAAACCAACATGCAAATCCATACGACGGGTACCCCAAATCCAAATGTTGTCCCAAACTTCCGAAAGAGTGTCCTATGCAACCCACCCATACAGTTTCCTAAACCAGCCAGGTATAGTGCCCACAAACATATGCAAATAGTATCCAACCCACAACTATAGTACCCCAGACCATGCATCCCAAACACCATATGATGTGTCAGTCCACCCGATTATAGTGCCCCAAACAATTCAATGAATGTTCCAAACCACACTGGTAGTGCCACAAACTATACAACTGGTATTCCAACCCACACAGGTTGTGTCCCAAACCACCCAACCTGTATCTCAAAGTACCAAAATGTGTATCCCTAACCATCCAATTAGTGCTCCAAATCATACAACGTGCACACAACGATCTGTCAAACCATTCAATGAACGCCCAAAGCCACACAAAGAGTGTCCCAAACAATACAGTGGGTCTGGATGTCAGAAACCACAGAAATAATGACAAATAGGCAGCCATGGTGTACCTCATGCCACACATCTAGTGTCCCAAGCCATCTAGGTAGTGCCCTGTCATACAACATGTGTCCAAAACCACTCAAATTTCATCTCAATCGATTCAACTTGTGTCCCAAATGGAACAATCATTGACAAAATCAGTATCCCATATCCAACCAATTGGTGTCCCAAACTATCCAACGGGTGTCACAAACCACCCAGCTGGTGACACAAACTATGAAACTAGTATTACAAACCATTCGACAGGCGTCACAAAACATCTATTAACTGTCATATATAGGGTACACATCGGGTATTCCAGACCATCAAATGAGTGTTCCAAATCATCCAATGAGTTTACCAAACCATGGGACACTCGCTGGATGGTTTGAGATATTCGATGGGTAGTTATCGAGTTTGTGACACTCATTGTATTGGGAGGGACATTCAGGGGTGGTTTGAGACACTAGTTGAATATTGTTAGACACTCCTGTTGATTTGAGGCAATCGTCATGTGGCTTGGGACACTTACTGTATGATTATGGACACTCATTGATTGGTTTGGGATACCCATTGGGGTACTCAACTGATGGTTGGTTTGAGACACTCATCGGGTGGTTTGGGACACCGTGGTTTGGAACACACATTTGGCGGGTTTTGACAGGATTTGAATGGTTTGAGACCCCAGTTAGGTTGATAGGGATACATGTTAGGTGGTTTGTGACACAATTTGGCTGATTTTGGGATGACAGTTCTATGGACTGGAGCACCCGTCGGTTGGTTTGGTACACCATTAAGAACGTTTTTAGACACCCGTTAGCCTGATTAGACGAAACTTGATCGTGCTATGAATTTCTACTCTGTTTAACACCCGCGTAGAGATCATATTCCACCAGTAAACAAGACAGTCAATGACTGTGCAGACGCCCACCAGACTGTAAAGACTGAGAAGACTGGGACTAGGAAGACCATAAGAAATAGTACTTGTCAAAATCACTTAAAAACAAGTAGTCCTAAAGAGGGACGTAGCTATTGGGTCTCCATTGAGCAGTGGGTTGACAACTTTAAAATTTTCAACTGCATGGATCTGATCACCCCCACCCCACAGACTGCTCCCTCCTAACTGAAGCAAACAGATTCCCAAAGAAGCAAACACACTCCGAAGTTCGTAAAATTCCTTTGCACATGTTGGAATTTTACAACTGATACCTCAAGATTTCCTAACTGTTGCAAACTTCCAACCTGACATTCCCCCTTTTTAATCGTGGCCCACAATCAAACAAATTTTGATCCCAACTCTCCATGGGTCATATACACCAAATGTGACTGGTTGAATCCATTTTGACAAATCTGTAACCCAGTCCCAAATAACACAGAGACCCTCCATACTACATATAAGCTAAATATGTCTGGTGGGTCTCAAGGAGGAGCCATTTTAAGAATTACTATAGGGTCGCACCCCTTTTTGACATGGTGACCCCATTTGAACAAATATGAATACCAGTCACCCAAGGACTCTCCACACCAACTATATGCTAAATATGCCAAATGGTTCTTGAGACGATGTTTTAAGAATAACTATTTAGGGAAAGAATTATGTCCATGGCTATGTCCATATTTGACCCAGTGATCCAATTTTGAATCAAATCTGAATCCCAGTAACCATACCAATGAAAAAGCTGAATTGGCCTGATGGTTCTTGATATGAAGATGTTTTAAGAATTACAATGGATGGACAAGTTATGTCCCTGTCTCCCTATGGTAGGCTCGCATATATAAGAGACTGCACTGTTACATGATATTTAATGCTGCACCAGCGGATCTCCCTTCATGAAAGGGTTTATAAATAATGGACTAACTGTCAGATTTACACTATTAAAGGCTTTGGATTTAGTTTGTTATCATAAGCCACAGGTAATTTATATACAACTCTCTACCAAGCAGATAGCTCTAGGGCATCAATCAACAAAGCTGTCAATCCAAGCAGATTTTGTTAATAATGCCATCTCATTAATCTCCTTAGCCAGCACAATGTGACTTCTATATGGTGTTAAGTAAACATTCTGTCTTCTCAGGAACCCTCCTAATATCTCATTTAGATCTAAGTATCCCTGTTTGCATGTTCTCGATTTTAGACTGATTTAAATAAAATTTGGTGTGGTCAACCTGGTGGCTAATGGTGTTAGTTGTTTTTTTTAAATAAGTTTAAAAAAAAATTTAAATATGAGCAAGGAATTAAATCTAAATTAAAATAATTTTTTTTTTTTATTTGAAACAAAAATATAAAACAAATATAAATTTTAATTTTTTTTTTTTAAAGAGTTATGTCCCTGGCTCTGCCTGTATATGACCCAGTGACCCCATTTGCACAAATCTGAACCCGAGTCACACAAGGACCCTCCATATCAAATATAAGCTAAATAGGCCCAATAGTTCTTGAGAAGAAGACGTTTTAAGAATTACTATAGAGGGATAGTGTTACGGCCCTGGCTTCGCAACTATTTGACCCAGTGACCTCATTTGAACAAATCTGAATGTGAGTCACCTATGGAACATCCACGCCAAATATGAACCCATTCGGTGAGATGGTTCCAGAGAAGAAGAAGTTTAAAGAATTGTTGACGGACGGATGGACGGACGACGAGTGATTACTATAGCTCCACCGGAGAGTCATAGCTCCACCGGAGACTTCGTCTCAGGTGAGCTAATAAGAGAATGTACTGACATGATATCTTGTTATAAAATAATAACTATTGGGTAAATATTAAAACTAGGAGCTCCCTTCTTTTGATATATGTATATGTAATTGGTATAGTGCCTACAAACATATGCAAATAGTATCCAACCCACACATATAGTACTCCCAAACCATGCATCCTAAACACCAAATGATGTCTCATTCCACCCGATTATAGTGGCCCAAACAATTCAATGAATATTCCAAACCACACTGGTAGTGCCACAAACTATACAACTGGTGTTCCAAGCCACACAGGTTGTGTCCTAAACCACCCAACCTTTATCTCAAAGTACCCAAATGTGTGTCCCTAACCATCCAATTAGTGCTCCAAATCATACAACGTGCACACAACGATCTGTCAAACCAATGAACGCCCAAAGCCACACAAAGAGTGTCCCATGGTTTGGTAAACTCATTGGATGATTTGGAACACTCATTTGATGGTCTGGAATACCCGATGTGTACCCTATATATGACAGTTAATAGATGTTTTGTGACGCCTGTCGAATGGTTTGTAATACTAGTTTCATAGTTTGTGTCACCAGCTGGGTGGTTTGTGACACCCGTTGGATAGTTTGGGACACCAATTGGTTGGATATGGGATACTGATTTTGTCAATGATTGTTCCATTTGGGACACAAGTTGAATCGATTGAGATGAAATTTGAGTGGTTTTGGACACATGTTGTATGACAGGGCACTACCTAGATGGCTTGGGACACTAGATGTGTGGCATGAGGTACACCATGGCTGCCTATTTGTCATTATTTCTGTGGTTTCTGACATCCAGACCCACTGTATTGTTTGGGACACTCTTTGTGTGGCTTTGGGCGTTCATTGAATGGTTTGACAGATCGTTGTGTGCACGTTGTATGATTTGGAGCACTAATTGGATGGTTAGGGATACACATTTTGGTACTTTGAGATACAGGTTGGGTGGTTTGGGACACAACCTGTGTGGGTTGGAATACCAGTTGTATAGTTTGTGGCACTACCAGTGTGGTTTGGAACATTCATTGAATTGTTTGGGGCACTATAATCGGGTGGACTGACACATCATATGGTGTTTGGGATGCATGGTCTGGGGTACTATAGTTGTGGGTTGGATACTATTTGCATATGTTTGTGGGCACTATACCTGGCTGGTTTAGGAAACTGTATGGGTGGGTTGCATAGGACACTCTTTCGGAAGTTTGGGACAACATTTGGATTTGGGGTACCCGTCGTATGGATTTGCATGTTGGTTTTGCATACTAGGTGGGTGGTTTGTAACTCTGTATATGGTTTGATACACTCGTTATGTGGTTTGGCACACTCATTTGATAGTTAGTGGTTTTGGAAACTATAGTATGATGGCATATATCACTACTTTTTTGTTATCAATTTATTCGATATGTGAAGATTTAGTGAAAATTCAACAAACACAATTCAATTGTTGACTTCCGATCGCAATTTTCGCCGTCATTTTGAAACATTTTAAACCACTGAATTGACAAATCGTCGGGCTATGACTTAATATTATCGGATTAGGATTGTACATCATGTATGGTGGCACAACTATAGCCATTTACGCCTACTATTTTCATAATAATGGAAGATATCTCATGTTACTATACTTCCGTTTGCCCTTTTGCCCGCCATTTTGGATTTTTCAGTTAAATTTTGCATGAACTGACAGGCATAGTTATGCTATGGCAACAAGAATAATGCATTTCTGATGCATTTTTCTGTCACATTTATAACATTGAAGTGAGCGGGTATATACTCCCGAAAAATGATCTAGGCTATCTTGACCACCATAATACCTGTTACATATATATGCACGGACATCTTTCAAAGTCTAAATAGTTTGAACAAACATCATAGCGAACAAAAATGGATTAAATGTAATCCTGAGGGACCTTGTTCCCGGACTAAAATTCCAATTTTCACAATGTTTTTTTTTTGCATTTGTTTACCTAAATATCAATGAAACACATACAAATTTAGGATAAGTTATTTTGTGGTCATATTTAACAGTCAGGAAACTCAACTCGGCGTTTGTAGCGGCAGATTTGTTGACTAACAAGATTCCAATTTCACCATTTTTTTTTTACATATTCTTGTCTTTTGACCAAAAAAAACAAACTAAATTATCGTAAAAGCCATAAATAGTACTTATTTCAAGGAGCTTTAGAAAATGTTCCCCAAGGCGCTTCTCGAAAACAGCTTATTACCTATTTGTTCTAGGTTCACTTCAAAATGAAGTCTAAACAACGACTAGAAGATATAGTGTCCTCCGTTTCGGAGCGAGTGTCAAATTAGTCGGGTTTAGATCTATAGGGGGTGACATGGTGTCATTTCAATGCTCTAGTTGAGCAAATTCCGACATACATACCAAAGTTAGACAATACCTTAGTTGAAATAAAAACAATATCATCTGGGCTAGCGTATACATAGAACACTTATATGTAATATGCTCTCTGAATTCCAAGATGTCCTGTTAAGACTCAGACCTGTGATATTACATTGTTTGTTCTAAGTGCTAATTATCCTAATATTTCTGACACATAGAACAAGGTGGCCATTCTAACGAATTTTAGTTCAATGGTGTCATTTGAACTATTCATATTGTAATAAGTTCCAGTATGTACTAAGTGCCAAATATGAACCCTACCTGCAGTATTCTTAAAAAAAACAGGATTACATTTAATTTATGAATTGTGATGCTTATTTATTCTATTAAAGGAATGATTTTCCAATCGGACAGTGTTAGAAGTATAGCCATGGTCTTACCTGTTCCCAGCAGGTCACGACATTTGATGGGCTAGGGGCGTTGTCCTTTTCAGCGTATATATACTAGGAGAGCAAAGCTCTCGGGGACTTGCTAAAACTCTTGCGGACTCTTGTTCAGAACTTGTTGAAGAGAACATGTTATTATATTTTACTCCGTGGCCGCCTGATGTGACATTGTAGTAATTGTACAATAAATTTCATCAACGTGTTTCCGAGAATTCCAACTTAATGGTTAGAACCTGGGGAGTGCTACAGCTGTGTGAATGTGTAAACAAAATGAAAAAAGAAATAATAGAATTATGGACAGTGGAGCGCGCTACAGGCCCCTGTGGGTGAGTCGTAGTAATAGTACAAAAAAACCAACCAAATTACGGGCGCCGCATAACTAGAGCGCAAAACTTCTATATATATATTTACATCAACCTAATTTGTATATTTCTGAGAGCAAGAAACATTACATTACCAGAGCATTCCTGGTCCTTCATATCTTTGATCCTTTGTTGGAAAGGCATATACGCCTGACATTTGACAGTCCTGGTTCTCTCACCCTGACCGCAAGTAACACTGCATTCACACCAGTCGCTAGTGATGAACCTGCACAATGTAAAATATATCAATTGGACATAACACCTCCCCCAACATTTTCACGCGTTTGAATGACATGTCACATCTATACACATGTGTATAACTATATGAGAGTAGGCTATGCTTGTCTGTCCGGATTTTTCTTCCACAACCATGGACCGATTTCAACACAATTTGGTATATATGGTGACCATGGCGGATGTTATAACCACAGGGGCAGGAATAATTTATTACGGATAATTCTTGGGAAAGGGACACAGCTTCTAAAACAAGACAGTCAATGACTGTGGGGTAGCTCACCAGACTGCAAAGACTGATAAGACTGGGACTCTGGAGACCAAAACAGTGAGCACTTTTCATAATCACTTTAAAAGAAGTAGATTTAAACAGGATATGTGGCTAGAGAGACTTCAAGTATGTAGCTTGGTAAAAAACCACCTTGAAATTGCCAACTGTACACTACTGATCACCCCCCTCCTCCAGCTCAACAAGTCCCCTCCCGACCGGGATCCAGACTCCCAAGTCTTAGGTTGGAATTTCACAACCGACACCTCAAACTTTCTCAATTGTTGGAAATTTCCAATCTCACAAGCGCCTTTTTCTAAAACCATTTAAACATGTTTGAAGCCCAATTATCCATGGACCCAAAACACAATACATGTAAGTCAGACCAATCAGTCAGGTGGTTCCAAGGTAGATGTTTTAATGAATTTGGTATTTCTATGATTTTATTGGACACAAAATTGTTAACTCCCCATAGACTGCCATTTCTTGACAGGTTTACCTCATTTTAACAAATCTGTATCTCAGTCACTAAAGGATCTTCCTGATTCCTCCATACTATATGTAAGCTAAATAGTCCAAAATCCCTTGAGAAGACATTTTAAGAATTACTATAGAGACATATAGTTATGTCCCTGGTCCCACCCTTTTAACCTGGTGACCCCATCTGAATAAATTTGAATCCCAGACACCAAAGAACCCTTCATACATATCATAAATATCAGTCAAATAGACCTGATGGTCCTTGTGAAGGAAGCATATTAAGAGGGAAACTGTCCTTCGCTTGGCCCCTATTTGACCAGGTGACCCCATTAAAAAAATCTGAATTGCAGTCAAGGAAGAACATTCCAATCTATATAAGCCAACTAGTTCTTGCAAACATATTTTAAGAATTACTATGTAGTGAAATAATTAAGTCTCTTGCTCTGCCCTTATTTGACTTTGTGGTCCCATTTTCACAAATCTGATAAGGATAAAAATTAAGTTCCCCAGTTGAAGTTGGTGATATTCACCCATTGGGCACCTCATTTATGAATTTTATCTTCTGCAAATTAGGGGATATAGAAACTTCCTAGAAGGGAAATTTAACTAACAACAATGTAAATTTGATACTATAGATACTTCCCAGAAGATGAGGCCAAAGCAGAATGAGGTCCCCAAATGGTGAATTTGGTGATGCCAGCCTTGAATCAAGCTTTGAAATAGTCTGTCTGTTATTTGCAGAATGAGGTACCCAGAGGGTGAATTTAGTGAGGCTATCCTGCACAGCGGGCTAGTATCACTAAATTCACCCTCTGGGGACCTCATTCTGATAAGGCCCTCAACTGCTATGGAAGACCTAGAATAAGATTGAAGTTCCCCAGTTGAAATTGGTGATGTTCACCCATTGGGCACCTCAATCATGAATTTTATCTTCTGCAAATTAATGGATACAGAAACTTCCTAGAAAGGAAATTTAACTAACAGCAATGTAAATTTGATACTATAGATACTTCCCAGAAGATGAGGCCTAAGCAGAATGAGATCTTGAGACTCTAGATACTTCCCAGAAGATGAGGCCTAAGCGGAATAAGGTTCTCAGAGGGTGTATTTGGTTATGCTAGCCTGCTGTGTAGGATAGCGTCACTAAATTCACCCTCTGGGAACCTCATTCTACAAATGCCAGGCACTTTTTGAGAAAATGAAATTAATCTGATTTTAATGACCACTGAGTGATAATATAAACAACAAGGGTGCTTCATTGATAACACCATTAATCTCATTTAAATTATGGATGACATGAATACACTCCCTGGGGACTCTGTCTAAGGCTGCAGAAGCTCTCTTTATCTCTCTATCTGCCTTGCCATGTGTCATGTCTATCAGTTCATAGGAGAGTTGCCTTGTAATGGGAATTTAAATAAATATACTTTATTTACCTGTGAGTTAGGATATGAGATAGGGTGGAATGCTGTTGGTTGGGGGTGGGGTTCTGGGTCATGTGGGGTGATATTTTTGGTTTGTATGTTAAATTGATCAAGGAGTTCCTGAATTTTTTATTATTTTTTGGGGAATTATGGCCCTGGCTCCACCACTATTTGACCCAGTGACCCAATTTGAACAAATCTGAACCCCAGTCACTCAATGACCCCACATACCAAATATAAACTAAATCGGCTTAATGGTTATTGACAAAAAGTCGTTATAAGAATTACCAAAGGAGGAATATAGTTATGGCCCTGGTTTCGCAACTGTTTGACCCAGTGACCTCATTTGAACAAATATTAATGACAGTCACCTAGGGAACATCCACCCCAAATATGATCAAAATGCAAAAATGTAATTTTTTGGTGTTTAGAGTTATGTCCCTGGCTCTGCCCCTAATTGACCCAGTGACCCAATTTGAACAAATCTGATTCCCAGTCACCCAAGGTCCCTCAGTTCCAAATATAAGCTAATTCGGCCCAATATTTTTGTAGAAGAAGTCATTGTAAGAATTACTATGAGTTATGGCCCTGGTTTCTCAACTAATTGACCGGGTGACCTCATTTGAACAAATCTGAACACCAGTCACCCAAGGACCCTCCATACCAAATATTAGCTAAATCGGCACAATGGTTATGGACAAGAAGTTGTTGTAAGAATTACTGTGGAGGAATAGAATTATGGCCCTGGTTTCGCAACTATTTGACCCAGTGACCTCATTTGAACAAATCTGAATGAGAGTCACCTAGGGAACATCCACACCAAATATGAACCAATTTGGTATGATGGTTTCAGAGGAGAAGATGTTTAAAAAAAAAGTTGACGGACGGACAGACAGACGGACAGACGGACAGACGGACGGACGGACGGACGACGGGCGAGGAGTGATGACTATAGCTCCACCGGAGACTTCGTCTCAGGTGAGCTAAAAAGCATCGCTAGAGCGTGGGAAAATACGCCCTATATCCATTCGAATTGTACTACCGCAAAAAAAAAAAAATTGAGCTTACAAAGAATATCTGATAAACCCCTAATTACAATGCCAAAATGCAGTCAATTCTAAATCGAAAATGGCTGTAACTCATAAGAAAATAATTGGACAGAACCTACATGTATATTCGAACTTGGCCAGTAGTTTTAACTGGCGAAACACACATATATCAGTTTTGTTTCAGATTAAATAAACAAAACTTGAGTTATCGGTCGGAAACCGAAATGTTATGAAATCGGTCAAATTCTAAGTCGAAAATGGGCCGTTACTCATGTAAAAATAATTGGACAGAACCCATATTCGAACTAGACTAGTCCCTGGCTCATATGTGAAACACTACGACAATATCGCTCAGTGACGTGCCCTCTTATACATGTATAATAACGACGTCCAAGGCAGGGCGATGGCAAGGTTTATAGTCCGGGGACCAGTCAATATTCGAACTTGGCTTGTATCTTTAGCTGGCAAATACACATACCAAATTTGGTTCAGTTCAAATAATGCAAACTGGAGGTATCGATCGGAAACCACAAATGTTAACAGACAGTCAAATTCTAAGTCGAAAAAGGGCCGTAAACTCATGTAAAAATAATTGGACGGAACCCATATTCGAACTTGGCCTGTATCTTTAGCTGGGAAATACACATACCAACTTTGGTTCAGATCAAATAATCCAAACTGGAGTTGTCGGTCAGAAAACAAAAATGTTAACAGACGCTCAAATTCCAAGTAGAAAAGGGCCGTAACTCTTGTAAAATTAATTTGACGGAACGCATATTCGAACTTGGCCTGTACTTTTAGCTGGGAAATAATCCAAACTGGAGTTAACGAAAAATGTTAACAGACGGACGGAAGGACAAACTGACGTCCGCTCCGACGGCTAGACAACCGATGGACAGACTAATTACATAATACGACCTTTTTTTAAAAGGGCGTATAAAAATGGTTGCTTCAGGTTAAAAATTACTCTTAAAAAATTTAAATATTATTCACCATTTGTCATCATCAATCACTCCCAAGGTGCGCAGAAATAAACCCCGTCCCGATCGGACATATAATTTCAGAAATATTCGTCATCAAATCCAGATCAATTCCAAAAATCTATATTGAAATATAAGTTGTCTCAAACAGAATTTTAGAAAGACAAAATTTCATATAAAAAAGACCGCCATTCCGCTACGATTAAAACATCTTTTCAAGACACCATTTCGTTTACTAAGATCTAACATTTGTTGATTCACATATGTGCTTTGACAATTTTGTATTTGACTTTGTCGCTCAAATATGACAAAGTACGCCATTTTTAATGCAACGTGATTGACGTGATTGTTTCAAAGTCAAATAGAAACCGAATTTGAGCATGTCAGTCATTAGAGGAGCGGTATTGACCAGAAATTAAAAAAAAAAAAAATTTACACACGGAAATAGTATATATCATACTAGCCGATGAGCCCGACGTTGTCCGGGCTATTCAAAAACCAAATTTCAAGTCGATAGCTCTACCCAGCCCGACGTTGTCCGGGCTATTCAAAAACCAAATTTCAAGTCGATAGCTCTACCCGTTTCCGAGATCTGGTCTGCGCATGCGCGAAGCTGGCGTCGCACGGGCTCGGCGACCCGATAAATTTCGTATCCGGGGCAAGATACATTCACATAGCAAATTTCAAGTCGATAGCTCCACCCGTTTCCGAGATCTCGTCTGCGCATGCGCGAAGCTGGCGTCGCACGGACTCGGCGACCCGATAAAATTCGTATCCGGGGCAAGATACATTCACATACCAAATTTCAAGTCGATACCTCCACCCGTTTCCGAGATCTCGTCTGCACATGCGTGAAGCTGGCGTCGCACGGGCTCGGCGACCCGATAAAATTCGTATCCGGGGCAAGATACATTCACATAGCAAATTTCAAGTCGATAGCTCCACCCGTTTCCGAGATCTCGTCTGCGCATGCGCGAAGCTGGCGTCGCACGGGCTCGGCGACCCGATAAAATTCGTATCTGGGGCAAGATACATTCACATACCAAATTTCAAGGCGATAGCTCCACCAGTTTCCGAGATCTCGTCTGCGCATGGCGAAGCGGGCGTCGCACGGGCTCGCCAATACGACAACGACCCGTTTCCGAGATCTAGTCTGCGCATGCGCGAAGCTTGCGTCGCACGGGCTCGGCGACCCGATAAAATTCGTATCCGTGGCAAGATACATTCACATACCAAATTTCATGTCGATAGCTCCACCCGTTTCCGAGATCTAGTCTGCGCATGCGCGAAGCTTGCGTCGCACGGGCTCGGCGACCCGATAAAATTCGTATCCGTGGCAAGATACATTCACATACCAAATTTCATGTCGATAGCTCCACCCGTTTCCGAGATCTGGTCTGCGCATGCGCGAAGCTGGTGTCGCACGGGCTCGGCGACCCGATAAAATTCGTATCCGGGGCAAGATACATTCACATACCAAATTTCAAGGCGATAGCTCCACCAGTTTCCGAGATCTCGTCTGCGCATGGCGAAGCGGGCGTCGCACGGGCTCGCCAATACGACAACGACCCGTTTCCGAGATCTAGTCTGCGCATGCGCGAAGCTTGCGTCGCACGGGCTCGGCGACCCGATAAAATTCGTATCCGTGGCAAGATACATTCACATACCAAATTTCATGTCGATAGCTCCACCCGTTTCCGAGATCTGGTCTGCGCATGCGCGAAGCTGGTGTCGCACGGGCTCGGCGACCCGATAAAATTCGTATCCGTGGCAAGATACATTCACATACCAAATTTCATGTCGATAGCTCCACCCGTTTCCGATATCTCGTCTGCGCATGCGCTACACGGGTGTCGCACGGGCTCGCCAATACGACAGCGACGACCGCCTGGTCAAACTACAAACACGTACCAAGTTTCGTCCCGATCGGTCGAGAATCGTAGATTTGTTTTAATGACAGACAAACAGACAAACAGACAAACAGACAAACAGACAAACAGACAGACAGACAGAGGTCTTCAAAATATATATGAGATGAAAGTAGAAGATGTCAGCTCCATGTTCCGTCATGCTGTAAAATTGGAAAGTGGTGCCGTTGCCATGGAAACGGAGTGTAATCATTGTATATTGAGATAAAACCTTTTCAGCAGATGGTTAAAAATGAATTTAATACCATTCTCGAACAGGAACAGACGTTGGATATCAGTTATTGATGACTTGTCCACTATAATTATGCTCCAACTATTCTGTCTACAGATAGACAGACGGACGGACGGACTAACGGCGAGAGGTCAATCCGGACGACACAGTGTTCACCATACAATGGTATGGGTAAACATAACAAAAAAACCGTTGCGACACAATCTATCTCTTTGATTTTATTCTGACATGCAATTTTAATCCAGACTTCTGTGCTGGGTATTTGTTGCAGTTTATTCAGCTGTTGTCATGGAAACGGATCAAATTTCGCCAAATAATCTGAAATAATGGAGTTTTTTTTTCCATAAAGTTAACATTTAAAGCGTGTCATTTTATGAATCAAAACGTATTATGGCAACACGTTAAAGATGTCTCAAAATATATGTTCCAACTATTCCAGTATTAAATATGATTCACATATAGGCTAGGAGGGTTTTATTGCCATTTGAGGTGAACAATTGTTACTTTTGCAACAAAATGTAATAATATTGGAATTTGAAACATTTATCAGATACTACACATTTGTTACAGCAATACATTTTACGTGTCCTTCAAACGAATTTGGATAAAACTGCAGAAAAGGCCCAATATCTTGAGAAATACCTGTTACGTGGAAACGATATTGAAAAAAGGCATTATTGGAAAGAAATGAAGTCCTATAACCATTGTGACACAAAATGATTTTTAATTCTCTATGAAATGCGCCAGTAATAGTGATATAAAGGGAGGTTGGATCACAGGTTTTGGTAGTTTTATATACCTTTTTCGTGAAAATGTTATCACTATTGTCAATAATACCAGGTTTATAAGTAATTCTGTAGCAGAAATCACGAAATTTTAAAACATTATTTATTTGTACAAACTTGTGCAATGTATGTACTACACACGCTTCACAACATCAAGATATATATTACTTCCTTCTTTGAACACCACTCGTTCCTTGAAATGTGTATTTTGAAGAAGTACATTTGTTAAAAACTTGCGTCTGTTACAGATGTCGCCATTACTATGGTTGTACTCGATTGGGGAACTAGCTATACAGAGCCTATACCCGGGCTGTTCGATTACCCAGCTCGGAAAGTTCTCACAATTCAATTTGCATGGATCATGAACTCTTTAAATCTTCGTACGTAAACGTATTAATATTACTTATAGAAATATATTTTGATGCACAACTTACCACGAGCCGATATATTTCAATTTGTCATATTTGTTTGGGATCTATACCATAGCCATATAAATGTTCCAGTCATTCTGGGTCATTCATCTTTTTTATTTGTATTTTCATTGTAACTGAATATAGAAGTTAGGCGAAAAGTGTGGTCTTCGTAAGTTTGTCAAGAGTTATTTATCCTGGAAACGCGCCGATATATCAGACCACCGTCTGCGCCTTTCAGTGCGCGCTTTATTTAATAGTTCCCATTATTTTTGCATACTTATAAACATTACAAATATCAACGACGAGATATAACTGCAACTTCTGCAAGTAATAACTATATATACAGTTAAACAAAATGCGCGCATAATGGGGCAGATGGTTATCTCTTGTAAACCCTAAGAAGACATAAAAAGGTTCATATAAATGTGGATAACAGTTGAAATATAAGACTTACAAATTATTTTTTTAATTTATTTTATTAGTAATTGGCATAGCTTAGGCCAAATAAAAAAGATACTATGTTTCCGTACATCGACCGACCCTAAAAATAACCCGCGACCCTAATCTTTTTATTGATATTTTGAGAAAAAGTCAAAATTTTCTAATTTTTTTTTTTTTTTTTTAATGTTTTTACCGCCAATGCTCATAAATATTGATAATCATTAGGTGCAAAACACATGGTTTCTAACATAAGCCTGTGATAAGTGACATGAAGTGTGACAGTTGTCTCAAAAGCCACAGGTGTGTGATGGGTTGTGGATTGATAGGCATGAATCTTGCAATTTTAAATTCAAGAGAGTGGATCTCATGCCTGCTTTACCATTATGCCTTGTTTGGGACTTATGGAACATATTCATGAGTTCCAAATAAACATGCATGCCCATTTATTATTTTCTTGACAGCATGAGAAATGTACATTTCCATTTCGTTTGACACTTAATATTCAAACAACATTTTACTGGTACACTTCATTGCTTCACCCACCATGTTTCTTTTGCACACATTTAAAAATGCTGGGTGCTATCTATAATCTAAAGGGGTACTGAATCTGCCAATTATGGGACCATCTCCTTTTATACTTAAGAGAATATATGCAGCAAATTAATGCATTTGAGCCATGGATTAGTGCCAAATACACTGATGTGTTCTATGAGAACGATGCAAACAACATGGTAATTTATATGACTGGAGTCATAAATTCATTTTCAATATACTTACCATGTTGTTTGCACCATTCATAGAGCACATAAGTGTATTTGGCATTAATACATGCCTCAAATTCATTCATTTGTTGCATATATTCTGTTGAGTATACAAGGAGATAGTCCTACAAATAACCGGATTCAGGGTACAGTACCCCTTTAATATATTATTTTGTTCAAAATAAATGTTTTGTTTTGATAAACTTACTTTTATAATTGACACCAACTAATGCTACACAGGTTTTGAAAATGTGCTGAACAGTATATTCGTGTCTTGTCATGATTTCTGTTAGAGGATCTTTGTATAGGTTGCAAGGAAATTTAAAATTAACTGAAGACGAACTGCTGGTGGCTGCCAGACTTTCGGGAACACACTTAAAGTAACTGCATTAGTGCTGATCACAAACCCTGTGTACCCTTCAGCAGATTTTCAAAACCTGTGTACCGTAAAATACCCTTCAGCACTTTTATTTGGTGAGTGACCCCCTTCAGCCCAACTGACATCTTCAACAATCAGGCAGAATATCCCATATGAACAATTCAAATGTATAGGTTCTATAATATTTTCGGACATAAATTCCGAGCCCCATCCCTCTGAGTTTATGGCCAAAATCAGTATGTGAATACTGAAACACACTATTAAGAATAACAGCAAGTTTGATATCTTGTTCAATGTTAATGTATATTTCCACAAGTAATACTTTCCCTACAACACAAGTAGGCATTTTACGTCATTTCGGTCGAGGTAGTTCAATATTTCTGCAGCTGGAAAAAAATATCAAAAAATAATAAAAAAAAAAACATTTCCCTACCTACCTACCCTAATTTTTTCTCTCCGTTATCGGAAACATATTATCTTTTTTATTTGGCCTTATCACAAACCAAAAAGAAATCAACATTATTGGCATTATAGTAACGACAATCAACGAAAGTGAAATTACCAACTACAGCTTTTACAGGTTTCGGACTCGGGGTACAACTTTTAGTGTGTCCCATTTATGTCAAGGTCACATTAACCGGAACAAACTTCCCGCGCGTACCTAACCGACAGAAGCATTATCGTAAATGTTTGCAATAAAGTTTTGTTTCTTTCTAATATTTGGAAGAATCTTTAGTAAGACGAACACTGTAAGTAAAGCTAGTGTTAATTATATTTGTATGAACGCGCGACGGTTAATTAACGTCGATAGGGTAAATAGTACATGTATCACAACGAAAGACATTCCAAATTCCTCACTGGAAATTTAATCTACTTCCGGAAACTAGTTATAAACCTGTTCTTATTATTAACAATAGTGATAACATTTTCATGAAAAAGGTATATAAAACTACCAAAACATGTGGTTGAATGATGAGACACACAAATGACGAACTGATTAATGTGAAACTATATCGCAAAGAGAGCGAGAATAAATCCCTGGTTTCTCACAGAGGGTACAATCATAAAACGTTCACCACAAACACAGTCTAACACTGGCAGAACCTATTATTTCTCTCCACCTGCATGGAAACTGTAGTTTACGAGATATTACTTATGAGTCAGTAACGAAGTCTGCCAAATAAGCTGGGAGGCGTCTGCGCTTCGTAGACCTACGACGCGGAGTGTCTGTGACAACCTATTGCTGATCACCACGATTAGTGACGTCAGTCTCCGGCTCGGGACTCGGTTCTATCTCCGTTGGAATATCTGGCATATGTAACTGATTATGATCGGTTGCTTATTCGTCATCAGACGTGTCATCGCTGTCATTCGATAAAACCACTGGTCGGTCTGGGGTCTGATTGTTTATACAGAAACAGTCACTTTTCTTAACACTATATTTAACACCTCGCAGCTGATTTCCAATGAATTTTCGAATGTCACACAAACTCCCCTGCATAGCAACCACGATATACCTGTCACGCGCATTATGTTTGGTTTTATCGCAGTGTAAATATACCAATTCTCCAACATATATATTGTTCACGAGAGGGACCCCTGAGCATGGTGCGTTCATTGTGCGGGTGATTTCCATGGCGCATTTCATGTTGTCACACAATCATGTCTCGGTCAGAAATAGGCAACTGTTCGCATGTGACCTGATCGGGTTGAAACATCATCTCGTACGACGAAAGACCACGAGCACGAATTCTAGCATTCATTTGTGCAACAGCACGACTGCTGGGGCGACAAGACTTCTGATCTACATTCCTGACGTATAAGCTCACCCTCCAACTCTTGAATCGCTCTTTCAGCCACAGGATTTTTATTAATATTCTTGACACGTCCAAGCTCAAAAGCAATACTATGGTGAGCTAAGATATCGTCGTTCACTAATGCTTGAAATCCAGGGGCATTGTCTGTGCGTACATTAGAATTGGGTCCTTCTACAGCCTTATTCTTGACACACATTTGTATAAGAGCATCACGGACTGTCTCTGCTCGCTCATCTTGAATAATACATGCATCAGTATACACTCTTTAAAAAATAGGTACTTCAGAGTGCCTACGTAGGTACTAAGCTTTGTCCCAGGGGGAGTACCAACTGTTTGGTACTCTGGAGTACCAAAAGTGGTAATCTGGAGTACCAAAAGTTTAGGTACTCTGGTACTCTGGAGTACCAAAAGTGGTACTCTGGAGTAACAAAAGTTTAGGTACTCTAGAGTATCAATATGATTGGTACTCTGGATTACCTACTAAATATTTAGGTTCTATCCGGGCATTGTGCATATACTACCCACTCTGCCTTTATGTCACCGAAGTCATGACGCACACGACATGAAGTGCCAAGAAATACACACCCATTATATTATATGAAGTACCGAATATAAAGACAGGTACTCTGAAGTATTTAGGTACTATGCATAGTACCTAGCAATTTGGTACTCCACAGAACCAAACATATAGGTACTAAGCGGAGAACCTGCCCAGATACCAAGCACTCGAAATTACGAAACATGGCCGACGGCAAATTTAACAATGTGGCAATTTAGATTCCAAATGAAGCTATGGTGTTTAAACATTGAATAAAGTACAAATCCACTCCATTGCATAGCGATAATGAAATAATCAGAGTTATACATGCATTACTTTTATTAGTATATAACCTTGATCGTGATTTTGAACTTAAATCAAAGTTTAAGATCTCGATTTCAGGATTCCCTGTTCCCTGCATGTGGAGTAAAATTGGTCTGAATGTCCAAAAATAATTTCTTAATTTGTGTACAATAATATTAAGTAAACATATAGTCCAGGAGATATTGGTCGACCTCTGCACCCCCCCCCCCCCAGGACTTAACTTCACCCAAATAATTTTCTTCCTTAAGGTCTCCTCTAATTTTTTTCACTTGTTAACAAGAACAAAAAGTGGCCGCAGAGACTCCAGACAAGATGGCGTCCATCATGGCGGCCATTTTTTTTAAATGCACCAGGTCTCTGTGAACGCCGTTATAGTAAAGATGATGTCACGTGCCGTCTTGTTTTCCGCTCGATTCGTTATGCTAATATACAACCCTTACAAATTAGCCAAAAATCAGACACCAGAATCCAATATGGCGGCCAAGATGGCCGCCGAAATGTGAAAATATGCTATTTTTCTGACATGTTACCACCTTTCGATTGTCTCTGTTGGAAAATGTTAGAATTTTTGCGTCATGTTATACATTTATCATATAGAGGAGTCATTGGCGAACACATGGGGACCATAATATGCATTCATTGCGGGATATTTTTGTCCGATATCACCTTTTCCCAAATGCCGGTATCATAGGTCAAAGCCGAATCTCCGTTAATAACGCGATGTTATGTTTCGAATCAATGAATGTCATTGCTATTATAACAACACCCATGCATATATATGTGCAGGAGATACTCAAGCTAGGATTCCTCTTATACCTAAGTTGAGGAATATTTACCCAAATCCAAGATGGCGGCCAAAATGGCCACCAGAAATAAAAAATTGCCGAAAATCGCTGATTTTAACAACAGTGAGCATTATTGTCATGACAACTCCACACCTGCTTACTATTGTAAGTTGGGAACACTTAGGCGAAGAACTTTCCTTGTACCATATCCAAATAAAAGTCCCCCAAATCCAAAAAGGCGCCCACAATGGCGGACAGATTTTGAAAAATTCACATCATTGGGCATTATTGTCGAGACAACTCCATCCATGCTTACAATTGAGTTGGAAATACTGAGATGAGGTAATTACATTAAATCTCATGCAAGAAATTGTTTTCCAAATCGAAGATGGCGGCCAAAATGGCGACCTTAATTTGAAAACAAGTCTACATTCCTTTACTTTCTTACGATGGGCGTTATTGTTTCGCGATTTCTATCCACCATTACATGTTGATATGGAATTATAACATGAAGTATTCATTCGGGTTTGGCAATTGATACTCACAGCCAAGATCGCTGCTAAATTGGCGGCTAGAAATTGGAAAGAAATTGATAATTTCACATATTAATTTCAACTTTTTGTCATAATATCGGTATGTATGGACGAAACTGTACATAAACCATCTACTAGTTCAACTTAAAGTTATCAAAACGCATAACATAGCTCGTATCCTTCTGGAAAGATGAAAAATCACCATTAATATCGCGATGTGGCATTTCGAAATCCAGTCTCCACTTAGCGCCGATAATGGCCGTAAGCGTAGGTGCGCCGAATAGTTATATCAGAACAATTACCTGATAACAGATTCTGATTTGCCACGTCACGTCCATCATTATCTGGACCAGCTTCCATTTCTTTGTCTGATAAATCTAGGTGGCTCACACCGACAAAGTGTTCACCACTTCCTGGGAGTAGGGTCCCTCTAATAATAACGTTTCAAACAATTCATTTTCCGGTGTCTAGCTTACGATTTTAAATAATTGCTAAATATGATAGTTGTCCATCATCTTGAACTAGGAAGGCCATATGGCCGATGAGTACAAGCTTACAGAAGGTCACCTCTATGTATGTGTCTCATACCCCATGGGATAACGACATGTACACCTGGCGAACCAGTTAGCTAGTCACTTCTCAATAGATGGTTCGTCAACACACACTCAGCGAACGCATTGGCATATGTGGACAACTTCGACAGTGTTCGAAGGTTGCTAGCTGTCTCATTCCCTTGGACAGATGTCTATCGGCTAAGGAGAAGACCCTAATGTACAGACTACCCACACTTCTTGGCCATTATCATTATCCGAAGCAAACTGTGTGACGCCCCGCAGTTGTCTCGTCGAATATCTCCCAGCAGAGAAGAACAATGCTCGCGGTGCTAGTTTGTGGACATGCGCCATGATAGTGGGAATAAAATGGGCCACTGTATACACCACCACCCCTACACCTGGTGTATGTTTAATATATCGAATGTCATGCGTGTCGGTTTTATTTGGTGTGGTAAGATTGTATTTCCACATCCGTTTCGAAGCCTTTCTGATTCAACTACGTACACTTTTGTCTGGATAATACTATGCTAGCCTCCATCAAAACAGTCGGATGGACTAAAGGATAATGTCTTTATAGCATGAATGTATGCGTGTTTTGTTATCCTCTCTCGGGGATAGTGTCAGTATGTGGGCGGTATTATTCAAGAAAATGTCAGGAACTGTGGTGCATTTATTTCACTATGTATTTAAAGAACAATTTACAGTCTCGATGGCAATGGCTGTGGACGTTGGGGAACGCGAACTTTATGATCATATAGCTTTATATATATAACTTTAGAATATAGTAGTTAATGTCTCGGGCAGGAAAATGGTCGCAATGGTGATGTTACCAAGAAATCACCTGGTGTACCAACGTTTGTTGAACTGAATGCAAGAGCTCATCAACGTAACATTCCTCTGGATGTTCTTCGCGTTGAATATTTCACCCTTTTGTTGATGGCATTTGTACTTTCTTGAACCATACCACCCAGCGTGAGTATGACATATCAACCAACTATCAAAGGTATCGCCTTTAAGACTACACCCAGTCCTGGTGGGGCTTATACAACAGTAGCCAATGGCATACTCCTGGTCCAGTTGTTCAAGAACGGCTTCCAAACGGATGGGAACATACAATCTTAGCATATAAGGAAAGCAAAGCCACACATGAGATCCTGTCTGAATCTAAAACATAACAAAATAAGGGGCGGTGCAGTCATGGTCCAATTTCATTTCCACTATCATGACACATACCCACAAACTAGCACCATGTGTATTGTTATCATCTGCTTGGATCTGTTCGGTGAGACGATTGCTGGACGCCAACAAGCTTGTTCTTATGATCATGTTCAAGGAGTTTGGGTATAATATGCAGTATGGTCTTCTACGCCTTAGCAGAAATACATTCGTCAACTGTCGGGCTTTCAACATTCGAAGCCATATACAAAAGTTGTCCGGGTACGTCAGTGCATTAGATGAGTATGTGAATTGATGAACCATATATTGAGAAGTGGCTGTTTGGGAAGATCACCAGGTGTGCACGTTGTTATCCCCATTAGGCCACCAAAGCTGACAATACGCAGATAGATAGGTCCTTCTGAAAGCTAGTATATGCATCGACCGAATACCTTTATAGTGTATCGCACAAGATGACGCATATACCCCATATATAGCATCTGAATTATACCATGAGCTACATGTATACCACGAATGCAGCTCGCGCTAAGAATTCCAAGCTTTCGAAACAAACACGTGGGCTGGACACCGGCATACATGTATGTACATTGTATTGTTTGAAACATTCCGATTAGTGGCACCCTTCTACAAAGAAGAGTAATGAACTGTTGTTGTGAGTGAGATAGATTAATCTGACGAAGAGACGGAAACGAGTCTAGATAATGTTGAATGTGGCCATCCAGAATAAGCTGTTGTTTTGATTCTTGGAAGTCATAATATGACTATTCGGCGCACCTATATACGGTTACGGCCAGTATGAGCCCTTAGTGGAGAATGGATTTTGAAATGCCACATCGCGATTGTGAGTTTTCATCCTTCCAAAAGACTACGACTTACATTGGAACTAATAGATGGATTATAGTATGTACCGTTTCGTTTATACAAATCAATATTATGACATAAAGTTGAAATTAGTATGTGATAATATCGGCTTCTTTTCAATTTCTGCCCACCAGTTTGGCCGCCATATTCAATGTGAGTATCACTTGCCAAACACTAATGAATACTTCATACATATCAACATGTAATGGTGGTTAGAAATCGCGAAACAATAACGCCCATCCTAAGAAATTAAAGGAATATAGGCGTGTTTTCAAATTTCGGTCGCCATTTTGGCCGCCATCTTCGATTTGGAAAACCACTTCTTGCATGAGATGAAAGGTAATTACTTCACCCCAGTATTTCCAATTCAACTGTACGCATGGATGGAGTTGTCTCGACAATAATGCCCAATGTGTGAATATGAGGGAATTTCGGTGATTTTTCAAAATATGTCCGCCATTGTGGGCGCCATTTTGGATTTGGGGGACTTTTATTTTGATATGGTACAAGGAAAGTTCTTCGTCTAAGTGTTCCCAACTTACAATAGTAAGCAGGTGTGGAGTTGTCATGACAATAATGCTCACTGTTGTTAAAATCAGCGATTTTCGGCGATTTTTTATTTCTGGTGGCCATTTTGGCCGCCATCTTGGATTTGGGTAAATATTTCCTCAACTCAGGTATAAGAGGAATCCTAGCTCGAGTATCTCCTGCAAATATATATGCATGGGTGTTGTTATAATAGCAATGACATTCATTGATTCGAAACATAACATCGCGTTATTAACGGAGATCCGGCTTTTGACCTATGATACCGGCATTTGGGAAAACGTGATATCGGACAAAAATATCCCGCAATGAATGCATATTATGGTCCCCATGTGTTCGCCAATGACTCCTCTATATGATAAATGTATAACATGACGCAAAAATTCTAACATTTTCCAACAGAGACAATCGAAAGGTGGTAACATGTCAGAACAATAGCATATTTTCACATTTCGGCGGCCATCTTGGCCGCCATATTGGATTCTGGTGTCTGATTTTTGGCTAATTTGTAAGGGTTGTATATTAGCATAACGAATCGAGTGGAAAACAAGACGGCATGTGACATCATCTTTACTATAACGGCGATCAAAGAGACCTGGTGCATTTAAAATAAATGGCCGCCATGATGGACGCCATCTTGTCTGGAGTCTCTGCGGCCACTTTTTTTTCTTGTTAACAAGTGAAAAAAATTAGAGGAGACCTTAAGGAAGAAAATTATTGGGGTGAAGTTAAGTCCTGGGGGGGGGGGGGGGGTGCAGAGGTCGACCAATATCTCCTGGACTAATAAATCAAACATCTTGGAACTGGTCTGGATGAAACACCGATCGATCTAGAATAGCCTGATAAATAAAAAAACTACCTTGCGATAAATCGCAAACCTTTGCGAATCGCAAACAACTTTGCAATAAGTACCGGTATATGCGATTTAGTGTAAAGGTTTTCGATTGATTACAAAAGGTTTGCGATTAATCGCAATGGTTTGTGATTTATCGCAGATATATTTTCATGCATTGGCATTACTGGACTTGAAACATATAAATATAATCCAACATCTTCAACAGGTCTGGGTAAACCACCAATCGATCTATAATAGCATGGTTGGGCTAAAATAGACCGATCGTTCTTTGGCAGCAAGCATGCATGTGGGATAAGGCGAGCAAACCTTCGCGATAAATCACAAAACAACTTTGCGAAAAATTACAAACACCTTTGCGATAACTCGCAAACCTTTACGATAAATCTCAAACATCTTTACGAGGACTCTCAGACTGCGTAGTGGGTGATTAAATTTTTCGAATTATCGCAAACATGTTTGAGATTTGTGGCAAACTGTTTTGGTGCTAAACATTTCTTAATTTGTGTGTAAACATTATAAATCAGCCATCTTGAACAGGTCTCAGTGAAAAACCTATCAATTTATAATTGAACGGTCGGGCTAAAATAGACCGATCAGTCATTCACGGCCAGATGCAAGAATGTTGAGAGGAGCAAAACTTTGCGAAAAATCACAAACACTTTCGCGATAACACGCAAACCATTACGATAATTCTCAAACATCTTTACGATAAATCTCAGACTACGTACTGTGTGAATAAATTTTTTTATTTATCGCAAAGATGTTTGAGATTTGTAGCAAAGGTTTTTTTTGCACTAATGGGCTTCTGTGAATATTATAAATCAGACATCTTAAACAGGTCTGAGTGAACAACCTATCAATCTATAATTGCCCGGACATGCTAAAATAGACCGATTGGTCATTCACAGCCAAGGGAGCAAATCTTTGCGATAACTCCCAAACCTTTGTAAATAGTGTGCGATAAGCAAAATACTCAAAAATGGGGAGACCATTAACTTTGGTTAATTAAAACTGTTGTTTGAAAAATACCGCTATAGCGCTCACTGGTCCTCGCTACAATGTGTTGAATGGGTTACCAGAATTATTATCACTCTCCCAAAAAAATTGCTACAGTGTTCAGTGTTTTGCTTATCGTACACTTACAATGCACTGTATCAGTAAATGAACAAATACTAAGATACATGTAACACAAAGAGAGTTTAATGTATTTAATATATGATAATGTTTGGTAAAGCCATAGTTAATAAATTATTCTCCATTCGCATCTGTTAAAGGGGGTGATTAATTAGAGCATAGCTGTAGTACGTTACTAAAAGCTTGCGATTGATTCAGTTATAACGTGTGTCCCAGCATTGGATCCATATCTCCGAGATTATCCACCATTCCATAAATATATCAGAACAATATCACAGCATCACAGGCGTTTCGATCAAAAGAATAGCAGAATCCGTAACTGGGCGACTTGTCATAGCGACATGGTTCTCAAATCACGTTTCGATGAAAATTGAAGAATATGATATGTCGTTCTTTGCACAGGTAATTGTACGTTGTAGCCATCAAACTTGTTACTGACTCAGGAGTCATGACTGATCTGTGACGTCATAACTCTGACTAATTTCTACAGAATTGGATGTCTCGTAATCATAGTCACCAGTGGTTGACTCTTGTGAGTTAATTGGGCGGTTTATAATGTTGTGAAACTTAAGTATCTGTCTTTTGTAATTCACAATACTGTTGTGTTGTGCATGTATTAAACCACACTGCACTCAATGACTTTTCAATTTGGTCTAGCTCACTTCACCGAAAATTGCTGCTTTGAAGTGCTTTCAATAATGTAAACGCCCGTTATTATTTCGGAGGTTATATATCATATTGTCCCGTCCATGTACAACCATAATCCACACAGTGCTGACAATATTCCAGGTTATTGAGAAGCCAGTTGGGTCCAATTTCACACACACAAAAATATGTTGATGAATTTCAGAGAAGTTACTTCCCTAATCTTAAATCCACCCAGCGAGCGAACAACGTACCTAAACTGGCATATACTACAACATGTAAGCCCAGTCCGAACCCAACATAAAATGTCTAAGTCTGATGTTTGTTTGTCTCTTCGTCCATGTTTATATACTGTAAAAAATCTCAATCGTATCAACTTGAAGTGGTTGGACGCCGCCATTTTATCGAGATCGGCTAGTACCAAATGAATTATCACGTGATGCCATCACGTGGGTAACACTTGGGTACCGAGATCGCGCTAGTGCCAAATGAATTATCACGTGATGCCATCACGTGGCTAACATTCAGGTTCCGAGAGTGGTACATGGTGTGGTACTATATCAATTTTTAGAACCAAATTCTTCTCAATACCTGTTGGTCTGGTACTATCAGACATATTGGCACTACCTTAGTACCTATATGGCTTATTATTTCTAAGTGTGTACGACGTTACAGTTTCGCGTAACACGCAAATGGTCTGTCGGTTACGTTTCATTTACATCTGCGGCAAACGATGTCCCTACCACATCTGGTGGAGCGCAGACTGTTCTTGGAGGAATTTTGGAACTGGACGCAATGTGACACATGTATGGCAATGCTGTATGGCATTGTCTACGGACTTGTCCATGTCGAAGGCAAAAAAAATAACGTTGCTTTCAGCTGATTAGCACTCGGGTGATTCAATCTGAGGTGTGTTGCTGTTATGAGACCGTCAACATTGACGCTTCTTGGCACTACTGTACATTCCCGGTCAGGCAATAACTGCTCATGTCATTTAACTACAAGAAGACCGTCCTTGGCGATAGTGACGCTGTTCAGGTATCGTTTCATGTCTCGCACGCGTGTGGCTTTCTTTGAAGGACGAGTACCTTTGGTGAGATGAGCTTTTGTTCTGCGCTGATCTGAGCACGCCTGCTGAGTCTGCATCCAGGTTAGTGAATGGGAGACGGGTTTTCCTGACAGAATGTCTTGCACAGATACTTGTCGAACAACAGATTCTGATAACTGATCCACAAACAGGCACACAAGGCAATTCTCGGGGCTCTCACATTCTAACGGATGGTGGGTAGAAAAATCTCTGAGTAAGTTAGATGTTCACTGGATTTGTCGCAATGAGACCTGATACCTGCTAACAACTGTTAAGAATGTTGCCACGCGAGGACTAGCGGAGAATTCACCCATGCAAAGCTTGTCGAATGCCTGTACACAAGGCTTACTGTCAGTCAAAGCACATGTTGGATGACCGGACTGCATAATGTAAGGAGCGAAATGTTTTATTGCGGAGGCTATGCACAATGCCTCTATTTCACACGGAAGCCACAAACAGGCACACAATGCAATTCTCGGGGCTTTCACATTCTAACTGATGGCGGGTAGAAAAATCTCTGAGTAAGTTAGATGTTCACTGGATTTGTCGCAATGAGACCTGATACCATATTCAGTTGAGAATTACGAACGGATTACAAGGTTGCTCATATCCCCGGTACCTTTACAGATGCACCAGTGACAATCCACAGAACATCACCTCGTTGTGGAAGCGTTATTACTTTTTGATCAGCAAATGTTTTTGAGCATTTTGAAATGCTGCAATCCGGTCATCCGACCACACAATAAAGGCTACATAGTTTTTTCCAGCTACTATGTCATCGAGTGGAGCAACAAGGAGTGCTGCTTTTGGTAACACACGAAAGATAACTTTGTAAGCTCCTATGAACAAACGGAGTCCATGAATGGTCCATTAATGGTTAATTAGTCAATATAAGTAGCTACTTTGCAATTATATGCAGCTACGTTGTCAATATATGTGGTTAGTTGGTCAATACATGTATATGCAGCTTCTTTATCTGGTTAGTTAGTCAATATATGCAGCTAATTTGTCAATGCATGTGGTTAGTTAGTCAATATATTCAGCTAATTTATCAGTATATGCTTGTGGTTAGTCAATATATGCAGCTGCTTGGTCAATATATGCAGCAAATTTGTCAATATATGTGGTTAGTTAATCAACATATGCAGCTAATTTGACATTATATGCAGCTAAATTATCAATACATTGTATTATGCAGTACGTTAGTCAATATTTGCAGCAATTTTGACAATATATGTGGTAAGTTAGTCAATATTTGGAGCTACGTTGCCTTTATAATTATGTAGGCCAAGTCTTTTCGGTCCACAACGCATGTGATATCGGTTTCGGTTGATGCTGTCTTATAGGGTGTCCTTTCTCGTTACTCTTCTATAACAGACTATACTTCAAAGTCGTGGGCGGGAGTTTTCTGTGCGCGTATGTTTCGGATTGTGTCAAATGGACACTTTGCGTATATATGGACATAGAGGGCAGCCTGTCACCTGTGACCTGCTTTGGATTGTCGGGAAACACATCGATTTCAAAGGTCATCATAGCTTCGTCGTCGCTCAAATTTAGAAAAGCCGCTTCTATTTCGTCCATTATGTAAGAGCGTTAACGTTCTGAGCTGGCAGCGCGTCGGTTAAATGAAATCACGTATCGATGTAGACAACGTTGCTCATCGTGACGTCTTAAGGGCGACAACTCCTGCGAAACCGATATCAGCCGAGTTTGAGGTGATATCGGCCGAGTTTGATAATAGGCCGATCTCGGCAAAAACTCGCTATCTAATTAATAAGACACCGTATCCGACAACAACTCCCTGACAACTTATAATATGGGCACAGCAACTGCATATAATGACGAATTACCTGTATATATTGGCTAACTAACTGCATATATTGACACATTAGGTGAATATGTTGACTAATTAAGTGCACATCTTGAGAAATTAGTTGTATATATTAACTAACTAACCACATACATTGACAAAGTAGCTGCATATAATGGCAAATGAGCTGGATATCGATGTATTCTAATGCACTTAGGCCAATATACCACCAGAAACACCACATATTTGCGGGGGGTTATTCACCAATAACCTGTCCGGTTCACCGCTTCAATGTTAGATATTCCTACGCGCCAATATTGCCGCAGCTGAATTCCTAATCTCGGCTATGCCCAATCCAGCCCCGCTCACTGTTCCGTTTCTCTCCATGGCGTCACCCTTACGCAGTACATGCCAGAGTAGATGTGTAACAGGCATAGAATACATGATTTATACTAATTTAATGTTATACTAAATGCAAAATCACTAACCACTAACTATTTCACTATTCTCTATAATATATTTGCGTACGCCACCGCTATTTTTTCATTGCACACTCCAGTGGCTTATCGCTCACTCACCCGGGATTATCGGGGACGCTTAATAGAATTCCCGCCAATAGAAAACTCCGCCCATCATTGAGAAACCCAATTTCTTTCTACCTTTATAATTTTTAGCGCTGGTCGCAAAGCCATTAACACTGGTTTTTAGCTTCATCAAAATCAAACTAAACTTCATCATATATTATTGGAACATGTCCAGACCTAAATCGTCTTGAATTGGTCAGCTGAATTAATATTGCATGTGTGTCATTGTGTGCAAGATTGATTTATTGTAATCTGTTGTTGTAAAATGTTTAGTTTGATTTATTTCATGTTTGTCTCATTATATTTTAGTATAGTATTTGGCTGTGAAGTCAATGAGATTTCTAGTGTATTTAATTTGATAATACGATTGGATTTGTAACAATGCTCATTCAGAGCATTTTTATATAATTAATTTATAAGTAAGATGGAATTTTGAAGTCTCCAGAATGGAGCACTATGAATTATGGAAATGCTAGTTTGCATTAACTACCATTTGATTTGTATCTGAATCATTTAGGACTCCATGTCGGAGCCTAAGAAAGATTCATTGTAAATGCGTTCAGCATAGTTATGTTTTATATTTTATTTATTTTAGGGTCATCATCATGATCAATACGCGGCATACTATATTGGACATATTGAATTCGTGTCTACACGTCTGTCTACTTGAAATGTTCGTCCTGTGTACCGTATTGATGTGCTATATAGAACATATAAAGTATGTAGAAATCTTACTATTTCCATTATCCACAATGCCCAAGGAGGACAACTCTATTACAAAGAACTTATAAATTTATAATTCCACTGGTTATATTCTCGTGCTCATAATCAACCAGGGGTTTTAGATGTATAGAGTTGGCGCCCTTGCTACTGACTTCGGTTACTAGCTCGTTGCTATATAATCAAATAAACGACGTCGCTTTTGTCTAAATAACGTTTTTTAAGTTCGAAGAGCATTAGAATGGGGATAACAGTGTGGTGTTTTGTGATTTCGGAAAGGTACATGGCTCCGCCGTCGCCTATTAACTAAATTTGCCACAGTATATTCGCCATGTACCTTTCCGAAATCACAAAACACCACACCCTAATTCTAATAATGCACTTAAGCCAGTATACACCCGGAAACATTACACATTTGCGGGGGGTTATTCATCGATAACCTGTCGCAATGTATAGTCCGGTTTACCGCTTCAATGTTAGATATTCCTGCGCGCCAATATTGCCGTCAGCTAAAATTCCTAATCTCCTCCCTCGTGGTGTCCATGCCCAATCCAGCTCCGCACACTGTTCCGTTTCTCTCCGTGACGTCACCCTTACGCATTACATGCCGGCGACGTTAAGGAGTAGATGTATAGAGTAACTGCATATAGCCTAGATGTTTAGTTGATCGTTTGACAGATTTTTAATTATAGTAAGCTGGGGGTGAATTCAGAGGAACATATCGGCCATTGCTCAATGGATCAATCTGTAAATTTACCCTCTCCGGAGACAATACTCGGTGGTAAATAAATTATCAAATGCTATGGATATAAATGGTTCTGAGGGGAGCTTGTGGTATTGATTGAAAGATGAATCCTTCGCCGACACATCCGTGGCTATATCGATAGCATTACTCGGGTAAATGGGCTAAATTTGTCCGATTCCCGGGCGATGGTAAAACGGGGAATATCTACAGTTCCCCTTGTCGCTATTATACTACCATTAACGTGATGCAGGCGCGTATATAGCAGCGGCGTATATGGGCAGCGCAAAGGGGGGGGGGGCAGCGGAGCGCGTTACAGGCCCCTGTGGTTATATCCCTTCTATATCATCGATATCATTTGATCAAATTTCTTGACATGAAACCGCGACAAATACGGCGTGAAATACATCTCATTGTGCAGCAGATGACCACAATGTCACTATAGCCTCATTTCTCGACCTCTCTGCTGCCTTTGATACTTTGGATCACAACATCATAATTTCACGCCTTAACAAAACATTCGGAATTTCAGGGAAAGTTCTCCAATGGTTCAAGTCATATCTATCAGGCAGAATCCAGACTGTTCACCGTGGAGAATTCTGTTCCAAACCATATGAACTATCCTTTGGTGTCCCCCAGGGATCAGTCCTTGGGCCCGTGCTCTATCTCATGTACACTAAGCCATTGGGGCAAATCATCACACAGAGAAATCTACAATACCACATGTACGCAGACGATACACTGATTTATACGCCCAGCTCACCATCAGAGTTCGCAAACAATATCTCAGAAATGCAGCAATGTATAACGGCAGTGAAGAACTGGATGGGCGCAAACCAACTGTGTTTAAATGATGACAAAACCGAGATAATGTTATTTGGAACTGATCACAGAATTAAGAACACCCCTTTGGACTGCATTCGTATAGGTGATTCCGACATAAAGCCATCGTCGTGTGCCAGATATCTGGGCATTCACCTGTACAGTACTCTGTCAATGGAAGTGTACATAAACAATTTATGCAGAAGTCTATTTCTGGATATAAGGAGAATTTCTCACATCAGGCCATTCATAACCACCGATGCTGCTAAAACTCTTGTTTCGTCATTTGTTCTTTCCAAGATTGACTACTGTAACCCACTCCTGGCTGGCTTACCAAAGACAGAAATTGATAAACTTCAACGTATGATGAACATTGCTGCTCGTGTGATTCTTAAGAAGCCTAAATTTTCTGACCTGACACCAATGTTCACAGAACTGCACTGGCTACCAATTCAAGCCCGCATTGACTATAAAATTGCTGTCTTATGTTGTAAGAAATTTGACTGTCTCTCGCCCCTCCCTGTATATATCGAATCTCTTCTTTCATGCTATGTACCTGGTAAACCAGGCTTAAGGTCAGCTGATCAAATATTACTTGCTGTCCCCAAACGTGACCTTGTTAATTATGGTCGTCGATCTTTTGAATGCTACGGCCCAAACCTTTGGAATTCACTCCCGCTTACACTTAGGAATTTTGCTACTTTGGACTCTTTCAAAACAGAACTCAAAACGTATCTGTTTAAACTTCACTATGGCAACGACGACGACCAAAGCTGAGCACACATTTCCTGCATTGTTTTATACAATACACACAGCCTTCATCCTGATTTGTATATGAATTGTTTGATTTATTTCATTGTAGTTATTGTTTGTGTGTACATGCGTATATGTGTTTAAATGTGCTGGAGCTCGGTCATCTGTTGTATCATTGAGCGCTTTGGGCCTCATGGGATAAGGCGCTTTAAAAATGCTATACATTATTATTTATTATTATTATTATTGAGTAAACAATTTTCCATTGTTTCAAATTCAATTCAACTTCAAGTTCGTGGTAAAATAAAAACCGCAATTTGTAAGTGATAAAATTCTAAAAAAGACATCAACTACATGCAGAAACTAATTGTTGTGCATATTTATTTGTATTCGAGGTGGCAATTTTTCATCTTTATCAGCATTGTTCTATGTTAATTGGGGGACTATATTTTATCTAGCGCATTAAATTTAAAATAAAAAGTCGTGAATTGGCTGAGTGTTTTCTATGGCCGCACATTTCGTTGATAATTACGAGGCATTTGTTTGTCTAAATAACGTTTTAAGTTCGAAGAGCACCAGAAAGGGGATAACAGTGTGGTGTTATTTGATTTCGGAAAGGTACAGGTCGAATATACTGTGGCAAATACCCGTTAATGGGCTCCGGCTCCGCCGTCGCCCGTTAACTAAATGACAGTCAGTACATTCACCCTGTATACATTCAGAAAACACAAAACACCACACCGTTATATCCCATCAATATCATTGTCTCGATATCGTTTTGACCAAATTTCTTGACATGAAACCGCGACAGACACGAGTAAAAAAAAATTCGTTGTTTCAATTCAACTTCAAGTTCGCGGTAAAATCAAAACCGCAATTTGTAAGTTATAATCATCTGGAAAAGACATCAGTTACATGTAGAAACTAATTATTGTGCATATTTATTTCTATTCGAGGTGGCAATTGTTCATCTTTATCAGCATTTTAACGATAAGAGCGATGCTAATTGAGGAACTATATTTTATCCAGCGCATTAAAATTAAAACAAAAAGTCGTGAATTGGCAGAGTGTTTTCTATGTATGCAGATGCGACAAAAAGTGCGCCATTAGAAACGCGCCGAAAGCGCCGAAAGCGACAAAAAGTGCGCTTTCGGCGCGCGCCGAAACATACCCTAATGGCGCACTTTTTGTCGCTTCCGGCGCGCGCCATTAGGGAGTGGACCTAATAGTATGCCTAATAGCGCTTTCGGCGCGCGCCGAAAGCGACAAAAAGTGCGCCATTAGTAACGCGCCGAAAGATGCGCTAATATCGCACATTTTGTCGCTTTCGGCGCGCGCGCCGAAAGCGCCGAAAGCGGCAAAAAAGTGGACCGAAAGCGACAAATAGTGCGCCGTAACGGCGCATATTTTGTCGCTTTCGGCGCTTTCGGCGCCTTCGGCGCGTTACTAATGGCGCACTTTTTGTCGCTTTCGGCGCGCGCCGAAAGCGCCATTAGGAAGTTGCCCTAATAGGATTCCATACAATATGCATACATTATTATTGTAACCAATGTAGTATCTAATAAATGTTCCAATTCCAAAATTATCGCATTTTTGGCAAATATCACCATTTTTCACCACAAAATGGCAATGAAACCTTCATAACGATCGGCAGATGCTTAACCCATACCTTGGCGATACTGATTAGATATTTTCAGCTAGGAATCTAAAATCCATAACATTCAATGTTAATCTTCGAAGATTAGAACAAGTTTTTTTTAAATACGCCCATAACTCTGTTAAAATCATCCGATCAAACCCATATTCGAATTATATCTGTATTTTGGGCTGAGAAACTCACATACCAAATTTGATTTAAGATATCTTTTTTGTAGTTATTGCAACATGCGTGAATTCTAAGTCGAAGAAGGGCCATAACTCCATAACAAATACTTGGATCAAACCCATATTTTAACTCGATCTGTATTTTGGGCTGAGAAACAGATACAAAATTTGGTTACGATCGAATAAAATGTTTGAGTTATAGCACCATGCGTAGAATGTCTACCGGACGGACGGATGACCAGTGGTCAATCCGGACATCGACAATATGTGTACCATACTATGGTATAAAAATAAAATAAATTAATCAATCAATAGGAGCAAAGAGTGTGTCAAAATAAACCAATATAACACGAGACGTATCAGATGAAAGTATTTAAAAATATAATGAGAACATCCCTACAAATGAACAATAGACTATTCCAATTAAAACTTTTATAACTGAATGGGAGAGTCCACTGAATCATGAATGGGTTACAGATTCACTGCTATGTGGTATATATGTGGCTAAAAATAACTCTAAATCAATAAGACAACATTTATGCTGTTCTCTCTATTTCAGTTAAATTAAGCTTGTATTACTGTAAGCTACTTGGGTTATTATCAAATCTGTTCAATTCTTAGTTGAAAAAGGGCCTGGTATAATAAATTGGATCTAACCCATATTCAAACTCGATCTGTATTTGATTCCTATCAGATGAAAAATGGTTGATTTATCGAAGCATGTGTGAATTCTATGTCAAAGGGACATAACTCCAATTAAAAATATCAGATCAAACCAATATTCGATCTCGATATGTATATTGGGCTGAGAAACTCATATACCAAATTTGGTTCCAATCAGCTAAAAAATGTTTGAGTTATGGCAAAATGCGTGAATTCTAAGTCGAAAAAGGGCCATAACTCTGTAAAAAAAACACGGATCAAACCCATATTCGAACTCGATCTGTATATTTGATCAGATAGAAAATGTTTGAGTTATCGCATCATGCGTAAAGTGTCTATGGACGGACAGACAGACGAACGGACGGAAAGACATACGGACGAACGGACGGAAAGACATACGGACGGACGGACAAACGACGAGTGTTCAATCCGGACGTTGACACTATGTGTACCATACTATGGTATGGTACACATAACAAGACAGTCAATGACTGTGGGGTCGCACACCAGACTGCAAAGACTGATAAGACTGGGACTCTCGAGACCACAACAGTCAGAACTTTTCATAATCACTTTTAAAGAAGTAGAATTAAACAGGATATGTGGCTAGAGAGACTTCAAGTATGTAGATTGGTGAAAATCCACCTTGAAATTACCAACTATACACTTCTGACCACACCCCTCATCCAGCTCAACAAATACCCTCCCGACCGGGCTCCAGACTCCCAAGTCTTAGGTTGGAATGTCACAACCGACACCTCAAACTTTCTCAATTGTTGGAAATTTCCAATCTCACAAGCGCCTTTTTCTAAAACCATTTAGACATGTTTGGAGCCCAATTATCCATGGACCCAAAACACAATACATGTATGTCAGATTAATCAGTCAGGTGGTTCCAATTTAGATGTTTTAATGAATTTGGTATTTCAATGATTTTATTAGACACAAAAGTGTTAACTCCCCATAGCCCGCCATTTCTTGACAGGTTGACCTCATATTAACAAATCTGAATCTCAGTCACTAAAGGATCCTCCTGATTCCTCCATACTATATGTAAGCTAAATAGTCCAACCTCTCTTGAGAAGACATTTTAAGAATTACTATAGAGACATATAGTTATGTCCCTGGTCCAACCCTATTTAACCTGGTGACCCCATCTGAATAAATTTGAATCCCAGACACCAAAGAACACTTCATACATATCATAAATATGAGTATTAAAAATAGACTTGATCGTCCTTCTGAAGGAAGCATATTGGCTTGGCCCCAATTTGACCAGGTGACCCCATTTAAAAAAAAACTGAATTGCAGTCAAGGAAGAACATTCCATGCTAAATAAGCCAACTAGTTCTTGCAAACATATTTTAAGAATTACTATGAAGTGAAATAGTTAAGTTTCTGGCTCTGCCCTTATTTGACTTTGTGATCCCATTTTCACAAATATGTCACCCAAGGTAATTTCATACCAAATATAAGCAAAATAGGGCATTTGATTCTTGCATAGAAGACATATCATGAATTACTATGGAGAAAAAGAGTAATGTAGCTGGCCTTGCACTTACTTGATCTGGTGACCCTGATTGAACACATCTGAATCACAATCACCAAAGGAGTAAGCCTGCAAATAGCGTGTCTGTTTCTACATTGTATTTGCCTGGCCTCAAGCAACACAATGTATTATACAATCAAGCCTCGAAATAGTGTGTCTGTCATTTGCAGAATAAGGTCCCCAGAGGGTGAATTTAGTGACACTATCCCGCACAGCGGGCTAGCATAACTAAATTCACCCGCTGGGGACCTCATTCTGCTAAGGCCCTCAACTGCTATGGCAGACCTATGATAAGATTGAAGTTTCCCAGTTGAAGTTGGTGATGTCACCCATTGGGCACCTCAATTATGGATTTTATCTTCTGCAAATTAGGGGATATAGAAACTTCCTAGAAGGGAAATGTAACTATTAAACAACAATATTAATTTGATACTATATATACTTCCCAGAAGATGAGGTCTAAGCAGAATGAGGTCTCCAGAGGGTGAATTTGGTGATGCTAGCCGGCTGTGCGGGATAGCATCACTAAAAGCTTGTATGTTCCTATATTGTGCATGCCTGGCCTCAAGCAACACAATGTATTATACAATCAAGCCTTGAAATAGTGTGATAGTGTGTGTGTCAAATTTGCAGAATGAGGTCCCCAGAGGGTGAATTTGGTTACGCTATCCCGCACAGCGGTCTAGCATCACTAAATTCACCCTCTGATGACCTGATTCTGCTAAGGCTCTCAACTGTTTTGGCAGACCTAGGATAAGATTGAAGTACCCCAGTTGATGTTGGTGATGTTCACCCATTGGGCACCTCAATTATGAATTTTATCTTCTGCAAATTAGGGGATATAGAAACTTCCTCGAAGGGAAATGTAACTAACACCAATGTTAATTTGATACTTCCCAGAAGATGAGGCCTAAGCAGAATGAGGTATCCAGAGGGTGAATTTGGTGATGCTAGCCCGCTGTGCGGGATAGCATCACTACATTCACCCTCTGGGGACCTCATTCTGCAAATGACAGGCATGCTATTTGCCCTTTTGAAAGATTTGAACAATACATGATAGATTGGGAATTAATGACTTCTAGCAGATCTCCAGGGAATGTTTATAAAAATGTCAGATTTCACTTGACATGATTGTGTAGGCATACATTGCATACAGTTACAACCACAGTAAATGCTTCTTATTAATGATTCTCTGTCAAGCAGTGAATGTAATGGCATTAGTTTTTCAATTATCAAAAAATGTTAAACAATATATATATATATATAATTGACCATGGAGTTAAATACAATTTTTTAAATTTTTTTTTTAAATATTTAAAAAAAAAAACAATTTCACATTTTTATTTAAATATTCTTTTATTTTTTAATATATCATTTCTTTTCTTTTCTTTTCTTTTTTGGTTAAAGAGTTGAATTTTTTGTTTTGGAGTTATGTCCCTGGCCCCACCCACATTTGACCCAGTGACCTCATTTGAACAAATCTGAACCCAGTCACCCAAGGATCCTTCATACCATATATGAACCCATTTGGCCTGATGGTATTTGAGAAGATGTTTAAAAGAATTACTATGGAGGGAAATAGTTATGGCCCTGGTTTCTCAACTAATCAAACTGGTGACCTCATTTGAACAAATCTGAATGTGAGTCACATAGGGAACATCCACACCAAATATGAATCCATTCGGCCTTATAGTTCTGGAAAAGAAGTCGTTATAAGAATTAGTATGAAGGAATAGAGTTGTGGCCCTGCTTTCTCAACTAATTGACCTGATGAATTCATTTGAACAAATCTGAATTTGATTCACCTAGGGAACATCCACACCAAATATGAACCCGTTCCGTCTTACAGTTTTGGCGGAGAAGATGATTATTGGCGGACGGACGGACATACTGACATACGGACGGACGGACGACGGACGAGGAGTGATGACAATAGCTCCACCGGAGACTTCGTCTCATGTGAGCTAGAAAGGTTTTGAGACGTCCATAACATGTTGCCATAATATGTTTTGCTTCATTAAATTACTCGCTTTAAATGCCTGGTTTATGGAAAAGATTATCATTACTTGGCGAAATTTGGTTTGTTTCCATGACAACAGCTGAATAAACCCTACGCAATGACCCTATGCAGAAGTCTTGATTAAAAGAGCATGTCATAGAAAACAAAATTTCAAAAAGTTATATTGTGTCGCAATAGTTATATAGGACTTCATTTCTTTACAATAACACCATGTTTTGTATTTTTTCTATATCTTTTCCATGGTAACAGGTATTACTCAAGATATTGGGCCTTTTCGGCAGTTTTATCAAGACGTATGCAGCTAACATAATATGTAAACATTTTATTACTGTAACAAATGTGATATTTAATAAATATTCCAATTCCAAAATTATCCCATTTTTTGCAAAAATCAACATGTTTTAACCAAAAATGGCAATTTAACCTTCATAACCTATATGTGCATCCTAGTATAGTACTGGGATAGTTGGAAAATTCGATTTACCATCTGCTAAAGGGTTTTGTCTCAAAATATGTCAATATTGTTTACACGCCATTTCCATGGCAACCGTACCATTTTCTAATTTTACAGCAGAGCGGAACATTGAGCTGACATCATCTACTTTCATATGAAAAATATTTTTTCTGTGTGTAAAAAAACAAATTTAACTCGAAAAATAAAATAAGCACCGTTTGGGGCCCAAGACATGATTCGACCAAAGCTAGATCGTAGTAAACGAAATGGTGCGTTGAAAAGATGTTTTTATCCTAGCGGAATGGCGTTTTTATTTGTTTTGGTCAAATGTCGTCTTTCTGAAATTCTCTTTCTGACAACTTTAATAAGTCTTTCGATGAAATGTTTTGGAATTGATCTGGATTCGATGACGAATATCTCTGGAATTATATGTCCGATCGTGATGGGGGTTGTTTCTACGCGCAGGGTAACCTCTTGGGGAGTTATCGAAAATGACAAATAGTTAATAATATTTTCATTTGTCTAAAGGCAATTTTTATCCTGAAGCTACCATGTTTAGAAGCTGTGTCGCTTTCCCAATAATTATATAATTTTCCATAATAAAATATTTCTGTCCCCTGTGGTTGTAACGGTGTTATTTTTCAAAAATTTTAGTTTAAAAACATTTACTTAAATAATGAAAACAAAATGTTTGTTAAATTGAGCAAGGAATTCAATCTAAAAAAATAATTCTGATTAAAAAAACAAAATATACATACTAGTAATTTTTTTTTTTTAAATCAAAGAAGAGAGCCTGTTTCAGCTAGTTGGAGATAAAATGAATGAGATTAATTATCTGATTACTGTAAATGTACATCTAGTGAGAGAAACATGTTTAGGTTGTCATATTAACTTGCATAAAGTGATTCCCCGTGGATAATATAATGGCCTCGGTGTATGTGATTTTGAACAACCAACTTTATCGCAACACACCGGGTACGTTACTTGAATCTGGTGGTAGTATGATAAAGTGATGGGTGGTTTAGATATAATCGATTTGTTTGGATGGAGCGGTAAATCACCCGTGATGACAACAGCGCATAATCGTGCATCGCATGGTTTGTATTCATCGCGTCCCTATTCTGACTGTATTTCAAATTCGATTGGAGGGTCAAATACCAAGTACGATGCACAGACGGTGCCCAAAGTGGCATCATACCAGGTAAAATCGGTTCTATGGTTACCCTCCAATACAGAACGTATGTTCGACTTGCAGTGAGAAGGTATGATATTTTCGAAAACCAAGCGGACCATTGTTTAGTTCTAAAGGTTACATACAACAACTGTATTGAGTGAGCAAACGAAAATATCAATGAACAAACCTTGGGATAGTGGAGATCCCCATGTTCTGGACTTCTTCTGGTACGCCTATCAGCTCGAGATCAGCGAATGGGTCGTCGTAATTACCCCATAGCCCTAGAAACATATACATTTATGTTGCTAAGACCGAGGATTAGTATGTTAAACTAGCTAATGTGTTTGCGGGTAAATCAGAATTTAAAAATAAGTTTTGGTTATTCCTACTCAAGTCACAGTATATAATACTATATGTCAATTTAGTCAAACGATGACACGGAAAGTAATGTCATATCGTGTGCCTGGATTAGAGAACTGTGGATAGTTGTTGCAATCTGAGACCAAAGTTCGACAGATCAAACTCCCTCAATTGATTATATTGGCGACAATGCAGTACCTTGTTGTCTGCCCTGACTATTAAAGTGAAATTTCACGAGAACTCGGATTTCCATAACGTAGACTGTTTAATAGGCCTACTCTGTGTGCGTTTTTGTCTAAATCACATAGTCTACATATTTGCACCACATTCATTCATGTACTTTCCACATTAAATTTGGTCGGGAGTATTCTCTAAAGTGTCAACAAGTGTATACAATGCTTTCCTGAACTATATATGGCGACATCAAACATTCTATGGTCTTTTGTCGAAAATCATGTTGTAAAGCAGGTGTTTCGATCAAAGATGGAACACTGCCTTGCAGCTGTCGAACTTTGATTTAGGGACCCCTTGTACAGTGAAACAATAATGCTAGGCAGATTCACTTGAGTTGGTACATATGAAAAATCAAGCAAATACCTAAAGCTGGGGCCTAAGCCAAGGTGTTATCCAATCAGGTAAATTACAAGTCGAAAAAGACCATAACTCATGCTGAAATTTCACTGAAACCATATTCGAACTAGCCAACTACATTTGGCTGAGAAAGTCAGTTACAGACTTCAGTTGGAGCAATCACTCAGACTTGAGTTAATGTTTGGAAGTCAGAATGTTATCAAATTATAAGTTGATCGAGAGGTCGATCACGATCGGCAGATGTTTAACCATCCTTTGTCGATAGTAAATTACTATGATCCGGAATCATAATTAGAATTTTGTTGAATTATAGAGTATAGTGTACTATTATAGACAAATGTACATAATAACACAAATTATTTAAATGTATGGGTCAAATATGGAGACTCGCATTTATAAGAGAATGCACTGGCACACGATCTGTATTGCTGCACATGCGCAGCTCCAGCTCACGAAAGGGTTAAACCATGTCAATGAATATCATGTACCCAAAGGAAGCAACCCATTTAAATGAGAGTTCTATCACGATCGGCAGTTGTTTAACCCATAACTTGGCGATAGGTGATTAGCTATAACTGATAATTTGTCAAAGATATGATCACAGGAATCCATATATCAGTACCCAACTTGAAACCAAAAGCTCAAATAATTTGTCTTAAGATCGGTTAAAGTATTTGGGGTGGGGAGGAGTAGTTTTAAATCTCATAACTCTGTCCCTATTCACACAAGGACCTCTCACTATGAGATCCAACGGTTAAGTGATTTCGGAGGATATGTTTAGGAGTTTAAGTTAACTCGTTGGAAGCCAAAGTAATAAACCCTATCTCTGCCACTTTTGACCTGCCAGATATTCAAAATTCATTCACTTCTAAAGAGAAATTATAATTTGTTGACAAGACAGACTGCTAAGAACAACATATATGCATGGGATTCTATCAAATGTGATCAGATCTGACATGTGTAATAATAACTGTGGATAGTTGTTGCAATCTGAGACCAAAGTTCGACAGATCAAACTCCCTCAATTGATTATATTGGCGACAATGCAGTACCTTGTTGTCTGCCCTGACTATTAAAGTGAAATTTCACGAGAACTCGGATTTCCATAACGTAGACTGTTTAATAGGCCTACTCTGTGGGCGTTTTTGTCTAAATCACATAGTCTACATATTTGCACCACATTCATTCATGTACTTTCCACATTAAATTTGGTCGGGAGTATTCTCTAAAGTGTCAACAAGTGTATACAATGCTTTCCTGAACTATATATGGCGACATCAAACATTCTATGGTCTTTTGTCGAAAATCATGTTGTAAAGCAGGTGTTTCGATCAAAGATGGAACACTGCCTTGCAGCTGTCGAACTTTGATTTAGGGACCCCCTTGTACAGTGAAACAATAATGCTAGGCAGATTCACTTGAGTTGGTACATATGAAAAATCAAGCAAATACCTAAAGCTGGGGCCTAAGCCAAGGTGTTATCCAATCAGGTAAATTACAAGTCGAAAAAGACCATAACTCATGCTGAAATTTCACTGAAACCATATTCGAACTAGCCAACTACATTTGGCTGAGAAAGTCAGTTACAGACTTCAGTTGGAGCAATCACTCAGACTTGAGTTAATGTTTGGAAGTCAGAATGTTATCAAATTATAAGTTGATCGAGAGGTCGATCACGATCGGCAGATGTTTAACCATCCTTTGTCGATAGTAAATTACTATGATCCGGAATCATAATTAGAATTTTGTTGAATTATAGAGTATAGTGTACTATTATAGACAAATGTACATAATAACACAAATTATTTAAATGTATGGGTCAAATATGGAGACTCGCATTTATAAGAGAATCCACTGGCACACGATCTGTATTGCTGCACATGCGCAGCTCCAGCTCACGAAAGGGTTAAACCATGTCAATGAATATCATGTACCCAAAGGAAGCAACCCATTTAAATGAGAGTTCGATCACGATCGGCAGTTGTTTAACCCATAACTTAGCGATAGGTGATTAGCTATAACTGATAATTTGTCAAAGATATGATCACAGGAATCCATATATCAGTACCCAACTTGAAACCAAAAGCTCAAATAATTTGTCTTAAGATCGGTTAAAGTATTTGGGGTGGGGAGGAGTAGTTTTAAATCTCATAACTCTGTCCCTATTCACACAAGGACCTCTCACTATGAGATCCAACGGTTAAGTGATTTCGGAGGATATGTTTAGGAGTTTAAGTTAACTCGTTGGAAGCCAAAGTAATAAACCCTATCTCCGCCACTTTTGACCTGCCAGATATTCAAAATTCATTCACTTCTAAAGAGAAATTATAATTTGTTGACAAGACAGACTGCTAAGAACAACATATATGCATGGGATTCTATCAAATGTGATCAGATCTGACATGTGTAATAATGCATGCTTATATTGTTAAGTACATTCAAGATTAAGTGTTTCATAACAGGGGTGTGTGGTTTTCAAAAATATATGTAGTTTATACAATACAATACAAAAGTGTTATCTATATAATGTTATACAGACATAATATGATGAGAATGCTGGCCCCTATGACCCCTAAATCGAAACAGATTACCATATTTCATATAAAACAAAGTAAGTAGCCCTCAATCAAATGGTTTCACACATTACAATATTTTACATGTAGCTTGGACAATAAAATCCATAGCCTTCAAATTAAAACTGTTAAGTGCCCCTAAAATTCAATCAACCATGACAATATGAACAAATGGGAACATAAGGTTCCTGGAAATATTAACAACATCTATCACCTATCTTCTTGATTTTCAAAACAAGGCATCACTTACAATAATCATGTAGATTTATCTGCCTGTTACCTATTTCATAGATAAATCAAATTGGCTATCAGCCATTATTTTAATTTTCAAAAGTCAATACCAAAATCAATAGAAGTGACTAGTGTGCAAAGATAATCACAACTAAGAGATATGAGGGAGAGTCTTTGTACATGTCTATGGGAACCTTGGAATGAGTTAACTATTTTCTAAGCAGATCAATGGGATATAGAAGACACTTTATATATAGTTGAGGGACATCACACACTGTAATGGAATTTCAATATGAGAAACCAGACTTTCATGCTGCCATTAATCAAATTTTACAGATGCCAGCAACATTGTTTATCTTTGACGTCATCTAACCAAAGGCCAGAGCCAGAGCTAATATATAGAGAGATAGGACACTCAGTGCTAAACCCATAATTACCTCAGCTGATACTCTGGGTCTCTAAACACACTGACACTGTTAATTTATGGCCTCATTACTAAATATTTAAAGGGACACATTGTGAACCTTTTTATCAACTTGTATCATAATCATCAATATCTAAATGAAAACGAATGAAAGTGTCCATGACATTTTTTTTATAATAATTTTGTTTTTATTATTATAAAAGTTACAACAAAAATTTTAATAATTTTTGTTTGTTAAATTGAACAAGGAGTTAAACAATTTTTCTTTTTTCTTTCGAAAAAGGGTCATAACTCCTTTAAACTAAAATGGATCAAACCCATATTCGAACTCTATTAGTATTTTGGGTTGAGAAACTCACATACCAAATTTGGTTGCATATCCATATTTGAACTTGATCTGTATTTTTTGCCGAGAAAATAACATACCAAATTTGGTTCCGATCGGATAGAAAATGTTTCAGTTATCGCATTATGCGTAAAGTGTCTATGGACGGACAGACAGACGTACAGACGGACGGACGAACGACGAGTTGTCAATCCGGAAGTTGACACTATGTTTACCATACTATGGTATGGGTAAACATAAAAAGGTTTGATCACCAGGAAAGACATTTATTAACAAGTCAGCCATAAATTAATATGGAACATGACACATGGAAAACAACATAAATGCAAAATGACAACATACTACACAAATGTGTTTACACAAATAGATACAACATGCACACACAACCTTCGGTAAGCCCCGATAGTATGAATATATGCATTAATAGCAACCACCCAGCGCCCGCAGGGCGTGGGTGCTTATACCATCAGTGATTTTCAAAGATCGCGGGTACGGATTTTGGAGAAATTGTCACGTGACTTCCTGTCGGTCAGAATGCGCAGAATCGAGAAGAATCAAATATGATAATAATTATCAAGGATTTAGTTAAATCTTTTCTCATCTGATCAAATTCATTCCTAGATTCTAGATAATCAGTTATTATCGAGGATTAATTACAGCCCTTTCATCTGATACAATTCATTCCATGACACATTGTTGTGTCTCTACTTGCTTGAGTTCGTGAAGAATTACGTTTTCTCCACTTCAAGTGCAACTTCCGTCTTCAAGTTCAACCGACATTTAGGTCAACATGACCGCTTTCGCAGATTGCTGCTTCCAACAGAAGGGTACGCATGACTGAACTAGGCTACTGTAAACCAGTGTAAACTGTTACAGACAACGCTGATCAAGATTCAAGAATCATTCTATCAACAAAAAAGTTCAACTTCCAGTTCTTGGAAATAAACAAAATAATAGAGCGAATTCTGTGTTTCGTGTAATGTATGCTGCAATTGCAGTATGTTTCCTAATTCCTAGTTACGTCTTATGATGTCTGATTCAATTTAGCCCATAAAACTTCAAGAAAGTGATATCTGATGAGGATTTTGGCGGTGTTGTTGTGAACACACTCATGGTCCTGGAGGCATTGTCCTCCAAATCCAAGTTTTTTTTAAAGTAGGTCTATTTGCTTTAAAAATTATATCATTAATTATTATTTCATTTAATCGTTTGTTGTCATTCGTCATTTGTCGCCATCCTCGTTTTTCGTAATCGGTCATTTGTCGTCATCCTCGTTTTTCGTCGTCGGTCATTTGTGTTTGTCGTCGGTCGTTTGTCTTCATCCTTTATACGCATGACTTACAGCTGCTTGAACCTACATGGAATGTGAAGAAATGTCGCATTTATCTATTTAAAATTTTTGTAGGTTACAATTCATTATGCATTATTCTGAGAAACAGAACTGTCCATACTCGTATGAAAATGGTCTAGATCGTGCCAGAATGAATTGTAACTGACAAAACACTTCAATAAAAAATGTTATATTTAATTTAAAAAATACACGTGCCGGCAGCGTTCAGACATCGCTTAGCGAGGGGACTGAACTCTGTTTTGCACCTTGCATCCTTTGTTCGTTTGTCATCAATCGTTTTTCGTCGTCGGTCGTTGTTTTTCGTCATACTTATCATGTTCGTCGGTCGTTTTTTTCGTTGTTCGTTTTGTTTTTCGTTGCTTGTTTTTCTTCGTCGGTGGTTTGTCATCATTTGTCGGTTATTTGTCGTTGTCATCCTTGTCATTTATCGGTCGTTTGTCGTCAGTTGTTTCTCGTCATTCGGTGTGGTTGTCGTCAGTCATTTTTTCGTCGTCGATCGTTCGACGTCGTGTTTGTCGTCGGCCGTTTGTTCGTTGTCGTCGGTAGTTTTTCGTCATCGTTGGTCGTCATTTGTCGGTTGGTGTGTTTGTCGTCAATTGTTTTTCGTCGTCAGTCGTTCGACGTCGTCGGTCGTTTGTTCGTTTGTCATAGGTCGTTTGTTCGTTTGTCGTCAGTCGTTTTTTCGTCTTTGGTCGTCTTTTTTCGTCGGTCGTTGATCGTCAATTGTCATCATCCTTGTCATTTGTTCGTCGGTCGTTTGTCGTCGGTCGTTTTTTTCGCTGGTTTTCTTCGTCGGTCGTTTGTCGTCAATTGTCGGTTGTTTGTCATCGTCACCTACTCCATTCGTCGGTCGTTTGTCGTCGGTCGTTGTGTTTGTCGGCGGTCATTTTTCTTCGAAAGGTCGTTCGTCATCTATGGTTTGCCTCGTCCTTCAATTGCTCCATTCGTTTGTCGTTGGTCGTTTTTCGTGAAAGATATCCTCTGTATATTGGGCAGATATAACCTTGTCAGATGTCAGTATTGGAGGATCATGAAAAGTCATGTGCCACTGACTCCGTTTTCTTTTATCTCGGAAGAAATTATATTTGACGGCACACTGTGACCACTATTGTTGAACAGGCCTTCTATACATTTCCATATCTCTTGTCACTTTGTGTGGAATGGGACAGACTCAAATTCAATTGTGTTATAATATTAACATGAGCTATTCTAATATTTTAACATGCACCATTATCTTCCTCGTAAAAAGTTACCACTGTTAGAACGCCTTGGTGCCATCTCGATTGTACCCCGTGAAGTTATATATAGAACACATACAGAGAGACATATTTTTGCATATATATCTAGGCACCAAATGTGACGTTTTTAACACGAACGATTTGATTCCTCGTATTATTTGAGAAGAACCTGTATGAATTTGATGTTAATTGGCACAAAACATATTTCTGTTAGTTTCGGTGACCCGCCCGTCCCTATTTCGGACTCAAGCGGCGCCACATTTGACATCATTAAACCACAAACTTAGACTCATTATGGAGATGAATATATATAAAATTGTTGAAAATTGGCGAGTATATAAATTCTTATCAAATTTAGGCCCCCCATATCTCTCACCCAAAGGGCACAAATTTAGCGTATTTAAACCACACGATTAGATTCCTCGAATCATGGAGTAAAATATGTATCAGTCTGGTGGAAATCGGCGCTAAACATATTGTTTTATCAATTTTTGTGTCTCTCTCATAAATCTGTAAACCACACAATTAGACTCCTGATATCACGGAGATGATTATTTATAAGTTTGGTGCTAATCGGCGACTAAACATTTTGTTTATTAACACACACCCCACACCATCTACCACACAATCAGCACCAACATAGATTCTTTAATTCACATGATTTGATTCCTCGTATCATGGATAAGAATGTGTATCAATTTGGTGAAAATTGGCGCTAAAATTATTGTGTATCAATTCTGGTGCCCCTCTCCTTTTCAGTGCACCCCTGACTCGAATGACGCCAATTTTAACAGTTTTAAGCCACACCATTAGACCCCTCATTCCATGTGGATGATTTTGTATAAGTTTGGTATCAATCGGTGACTAAACCAATTATCAAATTTAGTGCCTAACCCCACCCCATCTCACATCCAAACGACACCAATTTGGCGTCTTTAAATCACACAATAATAGTCCTTGTATCATGGAGAAGAATGTGCATCAATTTGGTGGAAATCGGCGCTAAAATTAATGTTATCAATGTTGGTGCCCTCTCCCATTCCGTGCATCCCTGACGCGAATGGCGCCACGTTTGACATATCTAAACAACACCATTAGATTCCTCATATCATGGGAATGATTATATAAAAGTTTCGTGGCAATCCGCGGCAAAAAAAATTCTGCCCCTCCCCTTTTCGGTCCCTGACAACAGCGTCACTTTAGAAAATTCTAACCCGCACCATTATCTTTCTCGTAAAAAGTTACCCCTAGTAGACCCGTTTGGTGCCATCTAGATGGTCCCTCGGCGCTAAACTTAGTTTATCAATTTTGGTGCCCCTCTCCCCTTCCGTGCATCCCTGACTCGAACGGCGCCACTTTTGACATATTTTAATAAACCACACAACCAGATTCCTTATTACATGGGGATGATTATATATAAGTTTCGTGGCAATCGGCGACAAATTTGTTTTCTGCCCCTCCCCTTTTCTGCCCCTGACAACAACGGTGTCACCTTAGAAAATCCTAACACGCACCATTATCTCTCTCGTAAAAAGTTACCCATAGTAGACCCCTTTGGTGCCATCTAAATGGTCCCCTGTGAATTTCTATAGAACACAGACAGACAGACAGACAGACAGACATTCGCAAATATAGATATAGATATTCTACAAAAACTGTGTTACAACCATGAATATAAAATGTAAAAAATTCGGGCAAAATGTCTCAGCCCCCCTAAACATTTGGGTGCATGTACGGCTATGAATGTATATGTACAAGGGCTGTGTTGTGCAAGTGCCTGATCTGAATGTATAGAGGCATAAATGTACATGTACTTGTCACAGATGCAATCACATAACAATTAATTTATGTATTGTAACTTTCAGACACCACCACATGCCATAATGTAAAAAGTACAAACATGATGAAAATAATAAACAGGTGCCGGTATCTGCTGTTTGTCGTTTTATTAGAAACCTGTACTGTATTTTTTTTAATCTAGTCTCACTGTTTCGTTGTTTTACTTTTTATTTTTTTAACCTAGTATTGTTTTATCCTAGTTGTATACTTTTTGTATTTAAAATCACATGTATGTATTTTATGTTGTGTTCTTAATATGACTGTAAAGCGCATTGAAACTAAATATTGTAGAATGCGTTCTTTAAATGTAAATATAATAATAATAATAATAATAATAATAGCCATTTTACAATTCCGGCGGCGGAGATGTTTTCATGTGGCTGGCGTTGGAGATAATATGGCTGGTGGCGGCTTGTGGCCAATATGGCGATGGCGGCTTCGGACTCTGCACACGACCACCGAAGCAACCTCAAAAAAGGAAGCTCAAATGGCCGCTGTATTCTGACGTCGCACTTAGGACACTACACGTATATGCACATTTTAAGGTCTCTATCAGTGTCTCTATAGTATATATATAGGAGACTTTCAGTCGCAAGGCGTGCTCGCTGTCATGGGCCGGGGTTCAAATCCCACCCAGTCTAAAAAAATTGCACCGTCTCAAAAATTAAATTTGCTTCTAAAAATAGGCACCTGGTGTGTTGTATAGTCCTAAGCATGTTCTAAGGGCCAGCTCGGCTCGGCATGTTTCGGAGTCAATAAATATAACACTGCTACTGTGCTATATCTCCTATATAAATAAACACAGTCTCAGTCCTCTCCATGTGGTGAAATCACTGGTGAGCAATGATGAGTTCCCCTGAAAATCATTCTAGGCGAGTGGCGAGTAGCTCTCCTACAAAATGTGGAGGCGACTAGTATCCCAGCAGGAGATGCCGAAGGGAGGGGTCAGGGGGCCTCCCCTCGAAATTGTTTTTAATTAGATGCTCTGAGATTGAATCTGGAGCCTTTTATTGCTCCAATCAGTGAACAACACGTTATTATGTGACTTAAGTCACTGTAGTCATGTATCGACATAGACCATGTACTTCGACCACGTGGTCACTGTATTTATTGTTTATGCAATATATTGACTGATATCATTAATATAACAAAATGAGGCCAATGGTTTTTCGGCTTTTTGACAGCAATTCAATCTAATGGGTAATACATTACCGGTATTTATTTAAAAGTACTAAGGTTTCCAGTGGGATTTCAAGGAATGAGGGAACCAAGAACTTTTGAGCAATATGAATTGCTATGTTAGTTACTATTTATGTATTGTGTTGTATTGATGTTACATTATTTATGTTGTATGCAGTTGTATACAGTATTATAGGTTATATCCCACTGTGACCACTCATGAGATACTTCCGGTATTCACTCAAAACACGCAGGTATCATCTGTGTATAATAAGTTAAAAAACCATGATAAACTATGAGAAAAGATGAGAATGGCTTTTTTTTTTCATTGCAATTTTTTTCCTCGACCAAAACCGGACCCACCCCATGTTTTTAACTGTTAAAGGGAGAATTAGTAGACAATTTTTTTAAATATAGAGCCCCCCCCCTCACTTGTATAAGGCTATAGCATGCACTACTATATGAATCTGATTGTTTCAATTCATTTTGAAGCTGTAATTTGTCTTAGAAATGATTTTGGAAAACAATTGCATGGCATCAGAAAAAATCTGCATTCCGGGCTCGGGGACACCCACCCACCCGGTCCTTGTATCCTGTAATTGTTTTCCGACCCCCCCCCCCTGATATAAACGGTAAATACTGGTCCATGCTCACATACAAGATACGATTGAGTTAGTGGTACGTACGTTTTGTGATATAATTATAGCGTCGTCATGAGTAAACTATTCGCTCCAAAACTCAGGAAATCGCACTCAATTGGCGCGTTGATACTCCAAATAACATCCACTCATTAAAAACGTTTTATCCCCATGTTGGATTTTTGGAGTATTTTTCACCTTTCGTTTTCGGTGAAATTTACATATTTGGACCCACCTGAATGCGAGCTCTCCGTTGGGCAGGTTGCTTATATAGTAGAACGCTCAAAGTTTGGAAAATTATCTACGGAATATCAAAATACCTGCTCCTGCATTAGCTCGCTCTTTCATTACCCCGTTTCGATATGGCGGGAAAAATACGTTAGTTATACAGCACTTAACGCTCCAGTTCCTCCAACAGCAATTTTCCTCCATTAGGGAGAGAAATTTATTATTTTGGACATTCAGGGGTCGGTAACTCTGTCAATTTTCGACCGATTTACAAAATTTTCACGGCATCGTTATCGGTGTAAAATGTAGACTATGACATGTAAGTTTGGTCGCAATCGAAGAGAATTTATTTTTTACGACTTTGAACACCCCTCCCCCGCTCCCCGGGAAATACCGGACAACATTCGCAATGCCTTAACGGCCGTCTATTGAGTGAGTTGTACACACGTAGGCAATTTCAGCGTTCTACGTTTAGCTGTTCCTGAGATTAGGGTGTACAAAAAAAAATAAAAAATAATAATAATAATAGAGAAAAATGGAGAATCGTAAAAGGGCGATAACTCTGCAAAGAAAGGTTGTAACGAAATTCTGATGCATACATGTTTAGCACCACTTAGATGACTACATTCCCAAGAAATTTCGCGTTCCTAGTGCCATTATTTTTCTCAGTACGTCCAATTAAACGGCAAAACGCCTCAACAGAAATACAATATACTCCCATATTAAAATATGGAAGTATAATAATAATAGCAACCACAAGCGCGTGCTGGTGCTTGTATCTTATGCGCAGGTGAATGATGAAATAATTTGTTCTATATTTTATGTAGCGAAGGGTCAATTTCTGGTTGCGTATACGTTTTATTGCGAAAATAACACGTGACTTCAGGTTGGTTTGCAAAGGGAGATAACTATACACATGGAGATTGCCGATATATTTTTAATTGATCTCCCTCTCAGAATCCGAGATTCAATCAAATCATAGATTATACTCGAGGATTAATTACAACATTTCTCATCTGATAACATGGCATTCAATGAAAACATGTATTACCATGGCCCAGTATGGGATTAGCCCTCTTGATTGTAAACAGACCTGCTACGCGAAATTTGTAAATATAAAAACAAACCAAATGTGACTGTATTCAATCCCGACCCGGACACACATAATTAAATGTATTGCATTCACACCCATTGCGAAACAACAGAGAAAACGCGACATAACACTCCGTTTACACCTTTTATTTAGAGCCGGCGTCGGCCTCGACAAATACTTTATAGTGTGTCCAACGTTTTCTCCACTTCAAGTTCAAGGCCAGCTGACAGTGTATGAAAAATCAAAAAGTGATTGATCTGTGTTGCATGAAATTTGCAACAATGAATGTAATTGGAATGTTTTTTTATGGATTTTATGGATTATTATGTAGGTACATGGAGACCAGTGTATCAATTCAATTCCAATGTTAAGTGTATTCAACTTCATGGCAACATTGTGCCATCTAATGATGTTTTCTCCTACTGTGAGTATAGGATGTCAGTGGGGACATGGATGTTTTATTTATAGAAATGTGATTTTTTGGGACACACTAAAAGTTGTATTCCGAACCCGAATCCGAGCCCGGTAGTAGTTGGGATTTTCCATTTCGTGTATTGTCGTTTACATTATGTCAAAAATGTTGATTTTTGGTTTGCAATGAGCAATGCCAATTATAATTAAAATAAATGAAAAATATTATTCATAAGTCTTATATTTCAACTTTTATTGACATTTTTCTTTGCGCAGCCCAGACTAGCCGATTCAGCCGCCTGTTTGTTAATTACGTCCCAAATTGTTATTGTTCGGATTATGTTGGCGGCTCAAATCAATGGATGTTTTAGTTCCAATGTGAGTGTATGAAACAGTTAGTGAATTACACTCAAAGTACTGTTTAGGCACTATACAGTTATTTTACACGTTTGATTATATCATGCACAGGAATGTGTTTTGTTAGAGATCTCGCAGCTGATTGTATACGCCTATATTAAGGGATAACTAAAAACCGTCGGACTCAGTCATACACTTTCGATTTCACGTCAAAATGTTCAGGTAAAATTTACTTTCGATTTCACGTCAAAATGTTCAGGTAAAATTTTGTCCCCGGATTTTAACCCGCACAGTAAACGGGTTTTATTTATACTCTTATAAAATCAATAAATTTAGCACCAATGCCCGCAGTTTTTTGCGATCGCAATCTAGAAAATTCGTGCTCATGGATAATTATTGGATACAACGCTGCCGATTGGAGTTATGGCCCCATGCGACTCGCAAGTTCTTTGGTGTTTTCGCGGAGAGAATAATACTATTGGCTTTTAACATCTACTCTCGGTTGTTCCCCTTTGCTGCGCATAGATTTCCAAGAATGTAGTCAATTCGGCTATTAATAACTAATTGGCTACTTCAAATACTCTCGTAACAATGTCTTCCCGGGGTAGACCCAGAACAAGTGGGAAGATCACACAATAAATATTCTACACAAAAAGCGAGACGATACTGACGATCAATCTACTAGAGCTTCTAGTGCTGGTGGTGACAAAACAGGGAAAACAATATTTGATTTCTTCAAAACTATTAACCCTGAGAAAACAGGAGACCAATTTCTGATGATACACACGAAGCACATGTAGTACAGTTACAAGACCATGACGTTGATGTTCATAAAAGTGCAAGTGAATTGCCCACTAAAACAGTCGATGATAATAAAGTTGATTTGCGCCAGAGATATATCACACCAATCCTCGCTGTTTCCCTGATTTCATATTCAGCAAGGATGGTTTTCTTTGTCGGACATGTTCCGTATATTCTATAAGAGCAGACAAAAATAATCCACAACATATTGCCTTCGTTAGCAAGGGCTCCAACCTTGGTGACCACCCAAAGGACCTTTTAACTGAACATTTGAATTCGGGTCTGCACAAACGGAGTAATGACAACGAGAAAGTTGTCCCACAAATGATGAGTATAAAAGGGGTCTCATTGGTATCTTCGATTACTCTCATGACTCAATTGTTGCCAAAAGAGACAGTATTTTTCTCACCTCATAAAAACAATTAACTATCACATTCAACATAATTTGCTCAAATATCATCTGGCAGATTTAATAAATTTCATTGCAAGAGGTCTTGATGAACCAGTGCCCAAAGAATTCATTTCACGGAATACCAAGTATGCAAATACACAAGTGGTCCCTCCGTCGAATAGTTACTTACCGCTATTCACAAATTATGTGTTTCAAAAATAAAAGAAAGCATACAACATGGTTATTATTTCACATTCTTTAGTGATGACAGTCAGGCAAACAACGACAGGAATCAACTGATAAACGTTTTGACATGTGCTCGTTCCCCATGCGTTCTTATCCATAGGTTCTGTGTGCGACCGTACTGATACGGTCATGGGTGCTCAAAGAATGTTTGATGCTAAAGTGCTTTATTCCAATATGAAACAAGAGGTGTGCACTCGAGTGCTAGCATACCCCCACCGTGGCAAATTCAACCCGCATTATCCGTAAACCTAACAAAAAAGATTTTTAACTTTAAAGAAAAATTCGGACTAATAATATCGATATGGTGTCACAAGAAGCTTGTACAGAAAAATTATTCAAAATGGTTCATATTTGTTTGAATGATTGCAGAAACCCAAAAAAAAGTAGAAAATGAAACGCAACCTTAACATCTAAGATGGCTTTTGTCGAGTGCTTCGTCAGTCAAACCAAACTTCTGCTAAGAAGGCACATAACTGCAGGGAAAAAATTTGGACAAAGCTCATTTTCGAACTTGTTACACTTTCAAGCCATTCGTGAAATAAGTTCAAATAAACTCAACCAAAAAGATTTTTAACTTTACAAGAAGCTTGTACAGAAAAATTATTCAAATCGGTTCATATTTGTTAAAGTTATTAAGTCAGACAGAATTTTCTAAGTCAAAATAAGTCGAAAAAGAGGCGTTACTTGAAAAAAAAAAAAGTCGGACCAACCCGCAATTAGCATCATGCGGAGAGACCGTCCTAAGGAGATTGCATACAAAACATTATTGAAATCAGTTCATAGTTGTTCGAGTTATGAGGTCGGACGGACAGACGGACGGACAAACGGACGGAGAAAACGTGACGGACGGACGCAGTCAATCCAGTATACCCCCCATTTTCTTCGAAAGTGGGGGTATAAAAAGAACTGACATCATTCAAAGTTCCAGTTGACAAGGTTAAATTCATATGCTTTGATGGGACAAACACTATGTCTGGGAAGAAAGGGGGTGTGAACGGTCTTTGGAAAAAGGATTATCCAGCAGTGATTTATATTAATTGTTGTAACCACAGGCTCGCTCTGGTGTTCGTTCATTTAAAAAAGATTTTTCCAGAGATGAGTGAATTTGACAACATGCTGTCCGAAGTATATAATGCCATTAATAACAGCAAAGTTGTTAAAACTGTTTTTACGAATATGCAATTGTTAAATACGGAAAAGAGCCTTCAGATATTGAGAGCATGCCTTACACGTTGGTTATCACATTTTACGGCCGCAAAAAGAGTCTGTGATCGCTACAATGAAATATTGGATACACTGGAGATACAAATTATCTACATGTAAATCAGAAGCTCACAAACCCTGAGAATGTGTGCACTTTGTTAATCATGACCGACATTCTGGCGAAAACAAATGTTCTTTCTCTACTCCTCATTTATGATAAAGGAGGGTATATATATTGTAGGCCTCACCAAAATCTCAAACCAGGCTGAACAAGAATTGAAAGTTTACACGAAATTACTTCTCATACTATATGCAGACGATACAGTGCTTATGGCTGAAACCCCAAATAAACTGCAAAAAGAACTTAACGTTTTCAGCTTGTACTGCGAGACTTGGAAACTAAAAGTAAATAATACTAAAAGTAAAAACCGAATTGAATTTTGCAGATTTAGAACAGCGAACCACAACCTCCCAATTTAGTCTGGTCGTTGAGACTCGATTTTGAGGTGAACCTAGAACAAATTGTTTACAAGCTGTTTTTGGTGTCATGATGTCGGGCAGAATCTGGGGAACAATATATCCAAAATCCGCTAAAATCCGCTTTGGGGAAAATTTTCCACAGCTGGTTGAAATGGGGTCCTATTTATGCGTTTTTGTGTAAATTTTGCTGTTCCTTATTAGTCTAGTCAATCTGATGGAAAGAAAAACCCAACCGTGAACAAATTACTATGCAATGTCGTTTGGTGTGTTTGAATGTGACTATATCCATATGATAACATAACCAAAATCCCCGTGAATCCCAGAGTGGGAAAATCGTCATTTTTGGGTGAAAATTCAGGAATATGTAAACAAAAATGGTGAAAACTGTAATTTTCTGGTTGAGACTCAGATTTTAAGCTGAACCTATATTAAATTGGTAACAAGCTGTTGGTGTTATTTTGTTGGGCAGAATATGAGGAACAATATATCCAAAATTCGCTTTGGGGGAAATGTTCCACATATCTTTGAAATAGGGTCCTATTTGTGTCTTTTTTGTGTCAAGTTTGCAGTTCCTTATTAGTCCAGTCACACGGATGGAAGGAAACGCCCAACCGTGAAAACAATTTGCTTTTGGTCGTTTTGAGTGTGACTATACTCATATAATAACATATACAAAATCCCCATGAACCAGAAGTCGTAATTTTTGAGTCAAAATACTGGAATATGTAAACAAAATGGTGAAAATTGGATTTTTTTTAATAACAAATCTGCCAACCATAAACGCTCAGTCGAGTTCAATGACTGCCAAATGTGACCATATAATAATATATCCAAAATATACATGCGTTTAATGAAGGGATAGTCGTTAATTTAGATACAAATGAAGAAAATATGTAAGAAAATGGTGAAAATTGGAATTTTTGTCTGGGAACCAGGTCGACCAAAATGCTTCTCCAGACTGGGGCCCCAATATTAAACTTAATCCATTTTTTCGTAATGTGTCTGCTCCAACTAATTTGCCGCTTACATGTGGCCGTGAATATTACGGGGCAATATGGCGGCAATTTCCTGGAGTGTACTACCTCTAAATGTGTATTAATGTGACAGAAACCTGCAACAAAAAACGCATTTCGTTCATAATTTGACACTAATACTATAAAATGGCGAATCCTAATCCGTTATAGTAAGTCATATCCCGAGGATTGGGCAATTCGGTGTCTAATCAGTCTTCAAAATGACAGCTAAAATGGCAGTCGGAAGTGAACAATTGAAATGTATTTTTTTATTACGATTTCGAATAAACGTATAGCCAATATGTAGTCATATATGTCACCATACGAGTTTGCAAAGCCACCAATAGTGTCATAATACATCAAATGATTGTCCGAAACCACACAACGAGTCCACCAAACCATATACAGAGTTACAAAACCCATCTGGTATCCAAAAAAATCAACATGTGAGTATCCAAATCCATACGACGGGCGCCCCAAATCCAAACATTGCTCCAAACCATCGACGGGGTGTCCCAATCCACCAAACGAGTTTCACAAACCACCAGACTGGTGTAGACTGAGGTAGGTAGCTCCCCAAACGATACTCAACTGGTGTCATTACTCACACATATAGTCCCCAAACCATGCATTTGGTATTCCAACTGACCCAAAATGAGTGTCACAAGCCACTAAATGAGTGTCTCAATCGACCTGATTAAGGACTCAAACCAATTATCGAATGTTCCCAAATCACACCAGTAGTGCTCCATACGTTGCAACCTATGTTTGAAACAACATAATAGTTGTGTCACAAGCCATCCAGTAGGTTCCAGAAATATCCAATGAGTGTCCATAACCATCAGATGAGTAAAACATACAATGAGCACCAATTGAGTGTGTCAAACCACTCAATCAGTGCCTAAAACCACGCAATGTGTGTACCACGGTTACCAAACCATCCATCGGGTGTTCGAACCCACATGATAGGCAGACATCCAATATGTAGCCCATGTCATATGTCATACAACGTACAACTGTCGTCTCAATCCATTCAACTGTAGTGTCCCAAACGACACAACCAGTGACCCAATCGGCCACGCAGTGTCTCAATGCACATAACCAGTATCTAAAATATATAGCGAGTTTCCCAAACCACTCAGGTGACGTTCACACATAGCCGGTGAAGCCGTTACCCGGCGAACCCGTTAGCCGGCGAAGGTTGGGCAGAGTGTTTACACATCGCCGGCGAAGATACGCATATATTCATGTGTCTCCTTTACTTGTTAATAGTTTTCGTTTTAGTTCTCACTGAACTGCAATATGATATTGCTGTACACCTGTAAACATCTAGCCGCTTCCTGTTAGAGATATGGTTGGGCAGTATAGTGAAATGAAACGTTTTAGAAATGGAAATGCTGAAATTATTAATATCCAACTCAAACTTTCAGGTATTGCTATTGGTAATTTTATAGATATTTAAAAAACATTGTTAATGGTTTGTTTGGATTCATATACAGCATGTGAAGTGAGTGTCGCACCAAAAGCATGGCCATTGTCAGTTTTGAGATCTATTGAGTGAGTTGTACACACGTAGGCAATTTCAGCGTTCTACGTTTAGCTGTTCCTGAGATTAGGGTGTACAAAAAAAATCAAAAAATAATAATAATAATAGAGAAAAATGGAGAATCGTAAAAGGGCGATAACTCTGCAAAGAAAGGTTGTAACGAAATTCTGATGCATACATGTTTAGCACCACTTAGATGACTACATTCCCAAGAAATTTCGCGTTCCTAGTGCCATTATTTTTCTCAGTACGTCCAATTAAACGGCAAAACGCCTCAACAGAAATACAATATACTCCCATATTAAAATATGGAAGTATAATAATAATAGCAACCACAAGCGCGTGCTGGTGCTTGTATCTTATGCGCAGGTGAATGATGAAATAATTTGTTCTATATTTTATGTAGCGAAGGGTCAATTTCTGGTTGCGTATACGTTTTATTGCGAAAATAACACGTGACTTCAGGTTGGTTTGCAAAGGGAGATAACTATACACATGGAGATTGCCGATATATTTTTAATTGATCTCCCTCTCAGAATCCGAGATTCAATCAAATCATAGATTATACTCGAGGATTAATTACAACATTTCTCATCTGATAACATGGCATTCAATGAAATACATGTATTACCATGGCACAGTATGGGATTAGCCCTCTTGATTGTAAACAGACCTGCTACGCGAAATTTGTAAATATAAAAACAAACCAAATGTGACTGTATTCAATCCCGACCCGGACACACATAATTAAATTTATTGCATTCACACCCATTGCGAAACAACAGAGAAAACGCGACATAACACTCCGTTTACACCTTTTATTTAGAGCCGGCGTCGGCCTCGACAAATACTTTATAGTGTGTCCAACGTTTTCTCCACTTCAAGTTCAAGGCCAGCTGACAGTGTATGAAAAATCAAAAAGTGATTGATCTGTGTTGCATGAAATTTGCAACAATGAATGTAATTGGAATGTTTTTTTTATGGATTTTATGGATTATTATGTAGGTACATGGAGACCAGTGTATCAATTCAATTCCAATGTTAAGTGTATTCAACTTCATGGCAACATTGTGCCATCTAATGATGTTTTCTCCTATTGTGAGTATAGGATGTCAGTGGGGACATGGATGTTTTATTTATAGAAATGTGATTTTTTAGGACACACTAAAAGTTGTATTCCGAACCCGAATCCGAGCCCGGTAGTAGTTGGGATTTTCAATTTCGTGTATTGTCGTTTACATTATGTCAAAAATGTTGATTTTTGGTTTGCAATGAGCAATGCCAATTATAATTAAAATAAATGAAAAATATTATTCATAAGTCTTATATTTCAACTTTTATTGACATTTTTCTTTGCGCAGCCCAGACTAGCCGATTCAGCCGCCTGTTTGTTAATTACGTCCCAAATTGTTATTGTTCGGATTATGTTGGCGGCTCAAATCAATGGATGTTTTAGTTCCAATGTGAGTGTATGAAACAGTTAGTGAATTACACTCAAAGTACTGTTTAGGCACTATACAGTTATTTTACACGTTTGATTATATCAAGCACAGGAATGTGTTTTGTTAGAGATCTCGCAGCTGATTGTATACGCCTATATTAAGGGATAACTAAAAACCGTCGGACTCAGTCATACACTTTCGATTTCACGTCAAAATGTTCAGGTAAAATTTACTTTCGATTTCACGTCAAAATGTTCAGGTAAAATTTTGTCCCCGGATTTTAACCCGCACAGTAAACGGGTTTTATTTATACTCTTATAAAATCAATAAATTTAGCACCAATGCCCGCAGTTTTTTGCGATCGCAATCTAGAAAATTCGTGCTCATGGATAATTATTGGATACAACGCTGCCGATTGGAGTTATGGCCCCATGCGACTCGCAAGTTCTTTGGTGTTTTCGCGGAGAGAATAATACTATTGGCTTTTAACATCTACTCTCGGTTGTTCCCCTTTGCTGCGCATAGATTTCCAAGAATGTAGTCAATTCGGCTATTAATAACTAATTGGCTACTTCAAATACTCTCGTAACAATGTCTTCCCGGGGTAGACCCAGAACAAGTGGGAAGATCACACAATAAATATTCTACACAAAAAGCGAGACGATACTGACGATCAATCTACTAGAGCTTCTAGTGCTGGTGGTGACAAAACAGGGAAAACAATATTTGATTTCTTCAAAACTATTAACCCTGAGAAAACAGGAGACCAATTTCTGATGATACACACGAAGCACATGTAGTACAGTTACAAGACCATGACGTTGATGTTCATAAAAGTGCAAGTGAATTGCCCACTAAAACAGTCGATGATAATAAAGTTGATTTGCGCCAGAGATATATCACACCAATCCTCGCTGTTTCCCCGATTTCATATTCAGCAAGGATGGTTTTCTTTGTCGGACATGTTCCGTATATTCTATAAGAGCAGACAAAAATAATCCACAACATATTGCCTTCGTTAGCAAGGGCTCCAACCTTGGTGACCACCCAAAGGACCTTTTAACTGAACATTTGAATTCGGGTCTGCACAAACGGAGTAATGACAACGAGAAAGTTGTCCCACAAATGATGAGTATAAAAGGGGTCTCATTGGTATCTTCGATTACTCTCATGACTCAATTGTTGCCAAAAGAGACAGTATTTTTCTCACCTCATAAAAACAATTAACTATCACATTCAACATAATTTGCTCAAATATCATCTGGCAGATTTAATAAATTTCATTGCAAGAGGTCTTGATGAACCAGTGCCCAAAGAATTCATTTCACGGAATACCAAGTATGCAAATACACAAGTGGTCCCTCCGTCGAATAGTTACTTACCGCTATTCACAAATTATGTGTTTCAAAAATAAAAGAAAGCATACAACATGGTTATTATTTCACATTCTTTAGTGATGACAGTCAGGCAAACAACGACAGGAATCAACTGATAAAGGTTTTGACATGTGCTCGTTCCCCATGTGTTCTTATCCATAGGTTCTGTGTGCGACCGTACTGATACGGTCATGGGTGCTCAAAGAATGTTTGATGCTAAAGTGCTTTATTCCAATATGAAACAAGAGGTGTGCACTCGACTGCTAGCATACCCCCACCGTGGCAAATTCAACCCGCATTATCCGTAAACCTAACAAAAAAGATTTTTAACTTTAAAGAAAAATTCGGACTAATAATATCGATATGGTGTCACAAGAAGCTTGTACAGAAAAATTATTCAAAATGGTTCATATTTGTTTGAATGATTGCAGAAACCCAAAAAAAAGTAGAAAATGAAACGCAACCTTAACATCTAAGATGGCTTTTGTCGAGTGCTTCGTCAGTCAAACCAAACTTCTGCTAAGAAGGCACATAACTGCAGGGAAAAAATTTGGACAAAGCTCATTTTCGAACTTGTTACACTTTCAAGCCATTCGTGAAATAAGTTCAAATAAACTCAACCAAAAAGATTTTTAACTTTACAAGAAGCTTGTACAGAAAAATTATTCAAATCGGTTCATATTTGTTAAAGTTATTAAGTCAGACAGAATTTTCTAAGTCAAAATAAGTCGAAAAAGAGGCGTAACTTGAAAAAAAAAAAAGTCGGACCAACCCGCAATTAGCATCATGCGGAGAGACCGTCCTAAGGAGATTGCATACAAAACATTATTGAAATCAGTTCATAGTTGTTCGAGTTATGAGGTCGGACGGACAGACGGACGGACAAACGGACGGAGAAAACGTGACGGACGGACGCAGTCAATCCAGTATACCCCCCATTTTCTTCGAAAGTGGGGGTATAAAAAGAACTGACATCATTCAAAGTTCCAGTTGACAAGGTTAAATTCATATGCTTTGATGGGACAAACACTATGTCTGGGAAGAAAGGGGGTGTGAACGGTCTTTGGAAAAAGGATTATCCAGCAGTGATTTATATTAATTGTTGTAACCACAGGCTCGCTCTGGTGTTCGTTCATTTAAAAAAGATTTTTCCAGAGATGAGTGAATTTGACAACATGCTGTCCGAAGTATATAATGCCATTAATAACAGCAAAGTTGTTAAAACTGTTTTTACGAATATGCAATTGTTAAATACGGAAAAGAGCCTTCAGATATTGAGAGCATGCCTTACACGTTGGTTATCACATTTTACGGCCGCAAAAAGAGTCTGTGATCGCTACAATGAAATATTGGATACACTGGAGATACAAATTATCTACATGTAAATCAGAAGCTCACAAACCCTGAGAATGTGTGCACTTTGTTAATCATGACCGACATTCTGGCGAAAACAAATGTTCTTTCTCTACTCCTCATTTATGATAAAGGAGGGTATATATATTGTAGGCCTCACCAAAATCTCAAACCAGGCTGAACAAGAATTGAAAGTTTACACGAAATTACTTCTCATACTATATGCAGACGATACAGTGCTTATGGCTGAAACCCCAAATAAACTGCAAAAAGAACTTAACGTTTTCAGCTTGTACTGCGAGACTTGGAAACTAAAAGTAAATAATACTAAAACGAAAATTTTACTCATTTCAAATCAAGTAGAGCCCAAATATATCGCATATTTAAGCACAATATTTCATTTGAAAAATATATTGATTTACAAAGTAAAAACCGAATTGAATTTTGCAGATTTAGAACAGCGAACCACAACCTCCCAATTTAGTCTGGTCGTTGAGACTCGATTTTGAGGTGAACCTAGAACAAATTGTTTACAAGCTGTTTTTGGTGTCATGATGTCGGGCAGAATCTGGGGAACAATATATCCAAAATCCGCTAAAATCCGCTTTGGCGAAAATTTTCCACAGCTCGTTGAAATGGGGTCCTATTTATGCGTTTTTGTGTAAATTTTGCTGTTCCTTATTAGTCTAGTCAATCTGATGGAAAGAAAAACCCAACCGTGAACAAATTACTATGCAATGTCGTTTGGTGTGTTTGAATGTGACTATATCCATATGATAACATAACCAAAATCCCCGTGAATCCCAGAGTGGGAAAATCGTCATTTTTGGGTGAACATTCAGGAATATGTAAACAAAAATGGTGAAAACTGTAATTTTCTGGTTGAGACTCAGATTTTAAGCTGAACCTATATTAAATTGGTAACAAGCTGTTGGTGTTATTTTGTTGGGCAGAATATGAGGAACAATATATCCAAAATTCGCTTTGGGGGAAATGTTCCACATATCTTTGAAATAGGGTCCTATTTGTGTCTTTTTTGTGTCAAGTTTGCAGTTCCTTATTAGTCCAGTCACACGGATGGAAGGAAACGCCCAACCGTGAAAACAATTTGCTTTTGGTCGTTTTGAGTGTGACTATACTCATATAATAACATATACAAAATCCCCATGAACCAGAAGTCGTAATTTTTGAGTCAAAATACTGGAATATGTAAACAAAATGGTGAAAATTGGATTTTTTTTAATAACAAATCTGCCAACCATAAACGCTCAGTCGAGTTCCATGACTCCCAAATGTGACCATATAATAATATATCCAAAATATACATGCGTTTAATGAAGGGATAGTCGTTAATTTAGATACAAATGAAGAAAATATGTAAGAAAATGGTGAAAATTGGAATGTTTGTCAGGGAACCAGGTCGACCAAAATGCTTCTCCAGACTGGGGCCCCAATATTAAACTTAATCCATTTTTTCGTAATGTGTCTGCTCCAACTAATTTGCCGCTTACATGTGGCCGTGAATATTACGGGGCAATATGGCGGCAATTTCCTGGAGTGTACTACCTCTAAATGTGTATTAATGTGACAGAAACCTGCAACAAAAAACGCATTTCGTGCATAATTTGACACTAATACTATAAAATGGCGAATCCTAATCCGTTATAGTAAGTCATATCCCGAGGATTGGGCAATTCGGTGTCTAATCAGTCTTCAAAATGACAGCTAAAATGGCAGTCGGAAGTGAACAATTGAAATGTATTTTTTTATTACGATATCGAATAAACGTATAGCCAATATGTAGTCATATATGTCACCATACGAGTTTGCAAAGCCACCAATAGTGTCATAATACATCAAATGATTGTCCCAAACCACACAACGAGTCCACCAAACCATATACAGAGTTACAAAACCCATCTGGTATCCAAAAAAATCAACATGTGAGTATCCAAATCCATACGACGGGCGCCCCAAATCCAAACATTGCTCCAAACCATCGACGGGGTGTCCCAATCCACCAAACGAGTTTCACAAACCACCAGACTGGTGTAGACTGAGGTAGGTAGCTCCCCAAACGATACTCAACTGGTGTCATTACTCACACATATAGTCCCCAAACCATGCATTTGGTATTCCAACTGACCCAAAATGAGTGTCACAAGCCACTAAATGAGTGTCTCAATCGACCTGATTAAGGACTCAAACCAATTATCGAATGTTCCCAAATCACACCAGTAGTGCTCCATACGTTGCAACCTATGTTTGAAACAACATAATAGTTGTGTCACAAGCCATCCAGTAGGTTCCAGAAATATCCAATGAGTGTCCATAACCATCAGATGAGTAAAACATACAATGAGCACCAATTGAGTGTGTCAAACCACTCAATCAGTGCCTAAAACCACGCAATGTGTGTACCACGGTTACCAAACCATCCATCGGGTGTTCGAACCCACATGATAGGCAGACATCCAATATGTAGCCCATGTCATATGTCATACAACGTACAACTGTCGTCTCAATCCATTCAACTGTAGTGTCCCAAACGACACAACCAGTGACCCAATCGGCCACGCAGTGTCTCAATGCACATAACCAGTATCTAAAATATATAGCGAGTTTCCCAAACCACTCAGGTGACGTTCACACATAGCCGGTGAAGCCGTTACCCGGCGAACCCGTTAGCCGGCGAAGGTTGGGCAGAGTGTTTACACATCGCCGGCGAAGATACGCATATATTCATGTGTCTCCTTTACTTGTTAATAGTTTTCGTTTTAGTTCTCACTGAACTGCAATATGATATTGCTGTACACCTGTAAACATCTAGCCGCTTCCTGTTAGAGATATGGTTGGGCAGTATAGTGAAATGAAACGTTTTAGAAATGGAAATGCTGAAATTATTAATATCCAACTCAAACTTTCAGGTATTGCTATTGGTAATTTTATAGATATTTAAAAAACATTGTTAATGGTTTGTTTGGATTCATATACAGCATGTGAAGTGAGTGTCGCACCAAAAGCATGGCCATTGTCAGTTTTGAGATCTTTTCGTCGCATACATCTACAAATTGGTGTCTAATCATTCGGATTGGATTTTATATTATATACATAAGTTTCAACATCGCGAATCTATTGTGACACATTTTCCGTTTGCACATTATACAATAAAATATGTTTTTCATTTTACTCGGGCGTTCACCATGTCCATGTATATAGGGCCGTGGCGATGGGGTGTCTCATCCCAACTTTAATCAAAATATTCAAAAGCTGGAAATTTCATACCTGACACGGCAATAGTTGGACATTTGACACCAGCAATATGTTGAAATTGTTCTCGTAGTTTTATTTTCATCAATTTGTTATTGGTGATTTCTTTAGGCAACATTTGCTTATTTTTTTACCAAATTGTTGGACTGAAATGACCATCAGTTGGAAATGATCCAACCTTATTAGAGGTGCGTCAAGTTTGGAAAATGTCCAACAATTGGAAATATTAAGGCTGAATGCTAGGGTTTTTTCAATTTTCAGGGTTCAGATTAAAAAAAATTCTCACACCTGCCATAACCACGGTCGGTCGATAAATTCCAAAGATGAACAGTCCCACACTCAGATTTAGATTATTGAACTAATTTTCCATTAAGTTTGAATCCATAGAAACGTGCCATCCCATTTCCTCCATATATATATATATGGACATACATGTACATGAATTAATTCCCTCGAATGCGCAACAAATGTACCATGCACATGCAGAGTACGTGTACCATCATCGGTTAGTATTTATAATAATAGCTTATAACCAAGGTGCGTGACCACCGACCTGACAGCTGATTAGAGACAATCAAACTGGCACACTGACCAATATATACACAGGTGAAAAGCGGGCTGGTCTATCAGAGATTACACAATACTATTGTTCGAGTTAATTGTTGAAAGGAAATCACCCATGACGGCATGACCCCAGATAAACATCTAACTTAACCGCAGAGCGAATTAGAATCCATACGACAATCAGGTGCTTGTACTAAATCATTTTATCCAAAAGTTGAAAACCGTATAGCTGAGTATCCGGATAGCCGTAATTCTTATCCGGCGAAGTATAAACACTCTATTGTTATCGCTGCCGGCTAAAGCGAATGCGATCTTCGCCGGGTAATGTATAAACACCCCCTCAATGTGAACACTCCACCCAATTGGTGTCCCAAAAGCATCCAACTGAAGTCACAAATTACCCAGCGGGGGACCCAAACCATAAAACTAGCATCATAAACCATCCAACAAGTTCCCTATCCACCAACTGCACAGGACTGGTGTCGCGAACCAACAACCAACTGTCATATCAATACATCTACAATAGTGTACAAAACCCTCCATCGAGTATTTCACACGATCAAGTGAGTTTGTCAAACCATCCAATGAGTTTACCAAAACATAGTTTGATATATTTGAAGGATGGTTTTATGCACTAGTTTGTGACACCTATTAAATGACTGGGACATTCAGATGGTGGTCTGAGACACTAGTTGTACGTTTTATACACGCCTGCTGGTTTTGATAATCATCATGTGGCTTGGGACACTCATTGTGTGATTATTGACACTCATCTGTTGGTTTGGGACACCCATTGGATGGTTTGTGGTACACACTTGATGATTTGAGACACCCATTTGTGTGGTTCGGGACACCACATACATGAATTGGGACACTCGGTGGGTGACATATGGCAATCGTTGGATGATATGGAACACACATTGGACTGGTTTAGGCACTAATTGGGTGGTTTTTGACACTATTTGTGTGGACTCTGTTACATATTATGTGGTTTGGGACACTCGTTGGCTGATTTGGAATTATTAAGAAGGCGGTTGAGACACCTGTTGTGTGGTTTTACACTCCTTGGATGGTTTGGGACACGCGTTAAGTTGTTTCTGACACTCATTTGATGTATTTCGATACTAGTTTGGTTGCTGTGGACACTAATCAAATTATATTCGATACCGGATATGAGAAGATTTATTTAAAAATCTATGACGAAATAGATATTGTTGACTTTCGATTGCAATTCTCGCCGCCATTATGGGACACTGTAGGGACAAATTCTCGACATATAGCTCATTATTATCGGATTAGGGTCCGACATCATTTACTGTTGTGCTAGCCAATACATGTTTTTCGTCTAAATGGAAACAATCTAGTGAACTTTAACGAAAATTCCCAATTATACTACTTTCAGTAGCCATAGTGTCCCTATTTTTGGAAGTGATTGCCTAGTTTCTGCTAAAATGGACACTAGTGGTTCATATATGACGTCTAATGAGTATTAAGTACACTGGTGTGTTTGATTTGCGGTTATTCTGGGCATTAAAATAATATATGATTTTTCTTCGAAATTTAGTACAATCTATTTCGAATTTGAAGGGCTCAAATTCCCAATCCTCGTGATATGGCTCACAATTATCAGACATTGATTTAAAATGATGTATGTTGGCACTAATGGCCATTTAAACCAAATTTCTTATAAATGGAAACGATCTGGTGAAATTTAGTGAAAATTGTCCAATTTTACCAATTTCGGTCGCCATTTTGTCCGCCATTTTGAATTTTTACAATCAAATAGTACACGAAATAACATACGTCTGTCATGGCAACAATAATAATTTGTTTATGTTTCATATTCCTGCCATCTGTATAACTTTAATTTAAATGACATTCATGTGTATATTTCATAAGAAACGGAAAATCATACATAAAAAACACAAATATGACATTTTTTTTCAAAATGCTCTAGAAATTTTTCCCCAAAGCGGATTTCAGCGGATTTTTGATATGTTGTTCCCCAAGTTCTGCCCGAAAAAATGGCACCAAAAACAGCTTGTAAACAATTTGTTCTAGGTCCAATGCTTCAACGACCAGACTAATTAGTTAGGGAGCCCGCATATGTTCTATTTACACTTTTGCGTACAAAAGGTTTGACCCCCTAAAGTTGTTACTAGTAATGGAACATTCTGAAAAACCGATTTCTTAAGTTGCGCATTCCTGGGGTTTAGGGGCCGCTCAACCCCAAAAAGTGCCAAAAATCACTTCTATTTACACTTCCGCGTACATCGATGAATTTTGGTTTGATGATACTCCTAAGTGTACTGATTAAGAAAACACAACTTAAGAAAGGGATTTTCCTGGGGTTTTCAGATAAGAAAGGGGGTCGCATGCTGAACCCCAAAACGTGATTTTTCACTTTTTTTTTACACTTTCGCGTACATCCATAATTTTTGGTCTCAAAGTACTTTGATATATACTAATTATAAAAACACAACTTAAGAAGCAACTTTTCCTGGGGTTTTAAGATAAGAAGGGGGTCATCGGGTCACCACTTAAAACGTAAAAAATCACTTATTTACATAATTGCATTCGTTCAACGTGTGTGTATGTGCGCACACCCCTGGAACGTTGCACTATTACAACCAATACATCCCTAAATCGATACGATAAACTTAAGAAATATATATTCATGTCGTTTTCTGATAAGAACGAGACTTTTACCCCCCCCCCCCCCCCCCCCCCCACAACCCGATCCATTTTCTAGAACTATAAGTGAGCCAGTTTTATGAAAATTATAGCGGGAAAATCTAGTAAAATGTATACCAATGTATATATTTTCGTGAAGCTAAGACATAATGACACTTTTTTGGGCCAAAATTGAAACTCACCATCCAAGATGGACGCCAAAATGGCCGTCGGAAGTTGAAAATATGACATTTTTTCACAAATATCTTCTAGATCAATTCATGCTGTTTGGAACTGGTTGAGTAATGTAACTTTATTTTGTGTTTTGTATATTAATTGTTCATTTTGGGCAATTAAATATGCAATTATTGGGGTCCTAACCCCGATCCCTCAAAAATTCGATTTTACAGAACGCATTACAAAATTTTACAAAAAATCACAATTGGGATTCTAGTCATATTTCAACAAGAAATGAAAAGAACATTGTAATGTAAGTGAGGCATATCATTACCTATGAATATTCCAAATATCTGGAACCATAAATCTTACCTTGGCTCAAAATGGCCGCCAAAATATGGAAAATGGTAAATATTGCCCCAGTGTGTCCTGCAACCGCTTACAAGTTGTGGTTGATGTACACAATTGGCTAATCTGTTTTCTATACATTGCATACTAACATGTCTGATGCACCATGAATCATTTTTACTATTGTCACCAGAAATATTGGAATTTTCTCTCTCAAACTTGACATAAATATCGGCAAAAATTCACTTTTCAGGGTTCGACCATTTGGTCAAGTAAAATGTAACTATCTTTGGATTTAAAGGTGTTTATTGTTTTGGTCTATCTTAAATGTGTCACACTACGGTGTTTGTAGACTAAATTGCTCAAGGTGGCTTCCAAAATGGCAACCAAATTTGTAAAAAGTTAAAAGTTAACATATCCCGAACATTATTCTCTGCGTTATCCGAAAAAGGTGGCAAATTGTGACTCACTTGGTTATTGTACGTGTTAGTTACAATGTAATTAACTGCCAACTACGTTATATTATGTTTGTCCCAGTTCCGTATGGGGCATGACAAATTCATATTAAAGTTGCATACTAACATGTCTGATGCACCATGAATCATTTTTACTATTGTCACCACTGACATCACCAGAAATATTGGAATTTTCTCTCACAAAATTGACATAAATAACGGCAAAAATTTACTTTTCAGGGTTCGACCATTTGGTCAAGTAAAATGTAACTATCTTTGGATTGAAAGGTGTTTATTGTTTTGGTCTATCTTAAATGTGTCACACTGCGGTGTTTGTAGACTAAATTGCTCAAGGTGGCTTCCAAAATGGCAACCAAATTTGTAAAAAGTTAAAAGTTAACATATCCCGAACATTATTCTCTGCGTTATCCGAAAAAGGTGGCAAATTGTGACTCACTTGGTTATTGTACGTGTTAGTTACAATGTAATTAACTGCCAACTACGCTCTATTATGTTTGTCCCAGTTCCGTATGGGGCATGACAAATTCATATTAAAGTTGCAGTATGGAATTTTGCGGAGAACCTCTTTTGTGATTCTGGCCATATTATTGAAAGGAAATGGACAGAACTTGGAGACGGAACTGAGCTGAACCATGATATGTGGGTATTCTGGCCCATTATGATAAAAATTTATCAACTGGATACAGGGTGGAAGCCAAGATGGCAGCCAGGGAGTTACTCTATGATCATAGATGAGGATAATAGGTAATAGATAATACAGGGAGTTATTGTATGGTCATGAATGATGTGTGGGTATATAGGGAGTGCCCTGTTGGTAACGGTGGGACGTATATTTATATATGTTGTGGATGTATTATCATTGGTGGTGTATGGGGAGTATATTTATTATCATGGATGGCGTGTATGAGTATGGAACTTATGAGTGGTCGTATGTGCGGATATTGGTATATCTGGAAGGGCTCACCATTGGTGATGTGCATATGTATACCTGGTTTGACTATATGGTCATGGGTATGGCGAATAGGTATACATGTAGTGACTGTATGGTGAGGTGAATATGTATACAATGAGTGACTGTATTATCGTGAATGTAGTGAATATGTATACATAGAGTGACTATATGGTCATGTGTCGGGTGTAGGTGTAGGTGTATACCTGGTGTTCATGCATGGTGACTCGTGGCTGTATCGTCATTTGTGGTATAAGCTGTATAAATATGGCTGTATGATCAGGTGTACTAGTACATGTACGTGTTTAAAGTGGGTGACTATGTTGTCATTTGTATGGTGCTTATGTACATATGGAGTGACTGGGGTAATGGGTGCGTTGTACATGTGTACATTGGGTGGCTATCGCTTTCCACAATAACTCAAGGATATGTTTATCAATAGATAGGTCATGTCATATCGTGGAAAGCGATAGCCACCCATTATCACAGTCATTACATATATACATAAACACCACAGACATAACCATATAGTGACCCACTGTATACATGTGCACCTGACCCATGACCACCAATGACCATACAGCCACGCGTCACAATGCAGGCACACCGGGTATACTCCTAAACATCACCCATAACCATATAGTCAATCAATATATACATCAACACCACAACAATGACCATAAAGTCACTCCGGTATACATATGCACATCACCAATGGCCATATAGCCACTCGCTTCATACACATACCCTCACCCATGTTACCTGGTATACTCCTTCACCTGACCTATGGCCATATAGTCACCCCGTGTGTACCTATTCAAAACATTCATACACGATCATGGTCAATCCTTGTATACATATTCACCTCAACATTGGCCATGTCAATCCCTGGATCCCTATTTGTCACACCATAGCCGAATAGCCACTCAAGATATACTAATACTCCCAGCCATGTCAGTATAGTCACTCAATGTATGCATATGCACCTCACCCATGGCCATATAGCCACTCGCTATATACACATATCCCTCGCCCATGACAATAAAGCAACACGTGTGTGTACTGGTATAACCTACACATGACGATACCGACACGAGTCACCAAACAGGAACACCAGGTACATGTATACTCATACGCCTGTCACCCACTGTATAGATGTACATTACATTTGTGCTCAAACAGTCACTACTTGTATACCTACATGTACTCATATTACCATTAACCATACAGTCACTACCTGTATACCTATTCGACACACATAGTCATATAACCACTCGATACACATATGCAGCCCACCCTAGACCATAGATTCACTCCAGGTATACATATAAACCTCACTAATGGCCATTCAGCCCTTCCAAATATACAAAAAACCGCGCATACGACCACTCAAACAATCCATACTTACATATACACCTCACACATGACAATTCAGCAATTCACTGTATAATCATACCATGATAATACAGCTAAGCCCTATACACCCACCAATGATAATACATCCACGAGATATATAAATATACATCCCACCACTAACACACGGACACTCCCTATATAACCACACCCTCGATAATGTCCACCCAGCTTACTCCAGGTATTCATATTCAATCATGACCGTACAGTTGTTCCATGTATACCTGTACACATTACCCGTAACCATAAAATCACTCCATATTTATCCACACACTCCATCCATGATCATACAGACAACACATGCACATACCTCCCAGGACCTTACAGTCACTCCATATATGCATAATCAACACATAGATGACCATGTAGCTATATCCATACACCACACCAATGACCATACAGGCACACGTGGTGCACCCGTACTGGATATACACAATCATACACCATACAGTCACTCCATGCATACCGATTCACCTCACATCTGACCGTGATCTCTCCCTGTATACCTAGATGCATCTTACCATGGACAACCCACTCATAACCATATAGTCACTCATTGTATACCTACTCACATCAGTCATGACATACAATAACTCCCTGTATACATATTCACCTCACAGAGTAACTCCCTGGCTACGATCTTGGCATCCACACTGTATCCTGTTGACATTTGTTTATCATAATGGACCAGAATAGCCAAGATTATGGTCCATCTCAGTTCTGTCCCAAAGTTCTGCCCATTTACTTTCAATAAATATGGCCAAAATCACAAAAGAGGTTCTCGGCAAAATTACATACATTAAAATGAATTTGTCATGGCCCATACGGAACTGGGACAACTGGGAATAGAACATGTAGTTGTCAGTTAATTAACTAACACGTATAATAACCAAGTGAGTCACAATTTGCTACCTTTTCGGACAATGCAGAGAATGTTCGTGATAACAAATTAGCATTTTACAAATTTGGTTGCCATTTTGGAAGCCATATTGAGCAATTTGGTCTATAAACACCGTAGTGTGACACATTTAAGATAGACCAAAACAATAAACTCCTTTCAATCCAAAGATAGTTATATTTTACCTGAAAAAATAGTCCAAACCTGAAAAGTGAATTTTTGCCAATATTTATGTCAAGTTTGTGAGAGAAAAGTCCAATATTTTTGACGATGTCAGTGGTGAAAATAGTAACAATTAACCATGGTGCATCAGACATGTTAGTATTCAATGTATAGAATGCAGAATAGCCAATTTTATACATCAACACAACTTGTAAGCGATTGCAGGACACGCTGGTGTAATATTTACCATTTTCCATATTTTGGCGGCCATATTGGCAGCCATTTTGGGCCAAAGTAAGAATTTTGGTACCAGTGATTTGGAATATTCCTAGGTAATGATATGCCTCACTTACATTACAAAGTTCTGTTAATTTCTTGTTGAAATATGACTAGAATCCCAATTGTGATTCTTTGTGAAATTTTATACCGCATTCTGTACGATCGAATATTTAAGGGATTGGAAGGGGTTAGGACCCCAATAATTGCATATTTAATTGCTCCAATGATCAGTTAATATACAGAACACAAAAAAAGTTGCATTACTTAACCAGTTCCAAACAGCATGAATTGATCTAGAAGATATTTGTGAAAAAATGTCATATTTTCAACTTCCGGTGGCCATTTTGTCGGCCATCGTTGATGGTGAGTTTCAATTTTGGCCCAAAAAAGTGTCTATGTCTTAGCTTCACGAAAATATATACATTTGTGTACATTTTACCAGAGTTTCCCGCTATAATTTCATAAAACTGGCTCACTTATAGTTCTAGAAAATGGATCGGTTGTGGGGGGGGGGGGGGTAACAAGTCTCGTTCTTATCACAAAACGACATGAATATATATTTCTTAAGTTGATGGTATCGATTTAGGGATGTATTGGATGTAATAGTGCAACGTTCCAGGGGTGTACCCACATACAAACACGCTGGACGAATGCAATCATGTAAATAAAAGTGAGTTTTTTACGTTTTGAGGAGTGACCCGATGACCCCCTTCTTATCTTAAAACCCCAGGAAAAGTTGCTACTTAAGTTGTGTTTTTATAATTAGTATATATCAAAGTACTTTGAGACCAAAAATTATGGATGTACGCGAAAGCGTAAAAAAAAGTGAAAAATCACGTTTTTGTGTTCAGCATGGGACCCCCTTTCTTATCTGAAAACCCCAGGAAAATCCCTTTCTTAAGTTGTGTTTTCTTATTCAGTACACTTAGGAGTATCATCAAACCAAAATTCATCGATGTACGCGGAAGTGTAAATAGAAGTGATTTTTGGCACTTTTTGGGGTTCAGCGGCCCTAAACCCCAGGAATGCGCAACTTAAGAAATCGGTTTTTCAGAATGTTCCATTATTGGTACCAACTGTAGGGGGTCAAACCTTTTGTACGCAAAAGTGTAAATGGAACATATGCGGGCTCCCCAACTAAATAGAAACAGGGAGATGGAACGGAACACACCACAAGGATAGAAAATGTCGCTTATGTAACCATAACATGATGGCAGACGAATATCACTATTTATTGGAATGCAAAAAAATTGCGCACATAAGGAAGAAACGTATCACCAAAAAATATGGTGATAAAGTAAATATTTTGATTATGGATGAAATCCTGAACTCATATCACCCGTAATTCTAAACCGAGTATGCATACTGATCCGAACAGTCCACACAGAGCTCTCAACTATAAGCACATCCTGGTCACACTTCTATTTCTGTATATTTGATACGTGTTGTCTCTTTAAATATATTTAATACTAGAAGGGTTACCCGGCGTTGCCCAGGTTAAAGTGATGTGAAACCATCTGCATACTGTGGATATATGGCGGGAATAGATACTCTTGTTCAAAGCGTTACCCATATTTTCATAAATTATATATCCAAATAGCATCACAAAACATGATTATTACACACGAAATATAAGTAGTAGCTCACCTTGTCGGATCGGAGCGATTGTCATGTTGTTTATCGCGATTAATCCGTCCCACAATAAAGAAATATTTATTTATTTACAACTGCGTATACTTCAGACGCATGATAACATGAACATCATAAACACATTAGTTCGCAAAAATAAAAGACGACAATTGGGGTTCAATCTAGTCGGTTTGACTAAGATTTTGACGACACCTGGTTATCATATTTCCATGAAGATACATATATTTTAAAGAAATATCCAGGTGCTCCTCTGTTCATGGTGCTATATACTGGCTAATTATTCTCAGTTTTAAAGAAATGTTGCTATGCAACTATATCAGCTGCATGTGCCCCACTCAGAGCTAGATTTTGAGTTGTTTATGTTAGGCGATAAGTCTGTTCTAAAACATGCATATATCTTCTGTATATTGGGCAGATATAACCTTGTCAGATGTCAGTATTGGAGGATCCTGAAAAGTTATGTTCCACTGACTCCGTTTTCTTTTATCTCAGAAGAAATTATATTTGACGGCACACTGTGATCAATATTGTTGAGCAGGCCTTCTATATATACATTTCAATATCTCTTGTAACTTTTGTATGGAAACTATTGAATGGGCAGACTCAATTGTGTTATAATATTAACATGTAACTAATATTTTAACATGTACCATTCTCTTCCTCGTAAAAATTTACCACTTTTAGAATGCTTGGTGCCATCTCGATTGTATCCCGTGAAGTTATGTATAAAACACATACAGACAGACATATATTTGCATATATATTTAGGCATCAAATGTGATGTTATAACACGCAAGATTTGATTCCTCGTATCATTTGATGTTAATTTGCACTAAACATAATTCTATCAGTTTTGGTAATCCGCCCGTCCCTATTTAGGACTCAAGTGGCACCACAATTGACATAATTAAACCCCAAACTTACGATTCATTATAGAGATGAATATATATAAATTTGTTTAACATTGGCGAGTATACAAATTCGTATCAATTTAGGGCCCCCACATCTCTCACCGAATTGGCACAAATTTGGCGTATTTAAACCACACGATTAGATTCCTCGAATCGCGGAGAAGAATGTGTATCAGTCTGGTGGAAATCGGCACTAAACATAATTTATTGTTTATCAATTGTTGTGTCTCTCTCACCTGTCTCGAATGGCACCACTTTTGACATCTTTAAACTACACAATTAGACTCCTGATACCATTGAGATGATTATTTATAAGTTTAGTGCTCATCGGCGACTAAACAATATTTTTTATAAAATTTAGTGCCCACCCCACACCATCTCTCACACAAACAGCACCAATATATCGTCTTTAAATCACATGATTTGATTTTTCATATCATGGATAAGAATGTTTATAAATTTGGTGAAAATTGGCGCTAAAATTATTGTGTATGAATTCTGGTGTCCCTCTCATTTTTAGTGCACTCGAATGACGCCACTTTTAACAGTTTAAAGCCACACCATTAGACTCATCATACCATGTGGAAGATTAAAAAAAAGTTTGGTAGCAATGGGTGACTAAAACCATTCTTAGCAATGTTAGTGCCCCCCCCCCCCCTTTCTCACATCCAAACGATTTTGTGGATGATTTTGTAAAAGTTTTTGTATAAAATTGCGAGTATACAAATCCGTATACAATTTAGGGGCCCCATATCTCTCAACCAAAACGGCACTAATTTAGCGTATCTAAACCAAACGATTAGATTTCTCGTATCACGGAGAATATATATCAATCTGGTGGAAATCGGCGCTAAACATATTGTTCAGCTTTTTTGTGTTCCTCTCACCCTCTATGCATCCTGACTCGAATGGCCCATGTGTGACAGTTTGCGACATCCTTAAACCACCCACTTAGACTGCTCATATCATGGAGATGATTATTGATAAGTTTGGTACTAATCGGCGACTACACCAGTGTTGATCAAATTTAGTGCTCACTAACCCCCAACTGCCACCCAAACAGCACCAACTTTAACTTTAAATCACACGATCAGACTCCACTTTGGTGAAAATTGTCGCTAAACTTATTGCGTATCAAGCTTGGTGCCCCTCTGCCTTTCCTGACTCGAATGACGCCACTTTTGACAGATTTAAGCCACACCACACCATGGGGATGCTAAGTATAAATGTGGTGGCGACTAAATCCATTCAAATTGAGTGCCCCTTCCACAAACTTTCATCCAAATGACAGTAATTTGGAGTCTTTAAATAGCACAATTAGATTCCTTTTATCATGAAAAAGAATATACATCAATTTTGTGGAAATCGGCGCTAAAATTAGTTTTATCAATATTGGTGGCCTCTCCCCCTTCCGTGCACCACTGACGCGAATGGCGCCACGTTTGACATATTTAAACAGCACCATTAGATTCCTCATATCATGGCAATGATTATATAAAAGTTTCGTGGCAATCGACGGCACAAATGTTGTCTGCCCCTCCCTGTTCTGCCCCTGACAACGGCGTCACTTTAGAAAATTCTAAGCCGCACCATTATCTTTCTCACAAAACGTTACCCCTAGTAGACCCGTTTGGTGCCATCTAGATGGTCCCTCTGCGCTAATCTTAGTTTATTAATTTGTGTGCCCCTCTCCCTTTCCATGCGTCCCTGACTCGAACGAAGCCACTTTTGACTTATTTAAACCATACTATCAGATTCCTTATATGATGAGGATGATTATATATAAGTTTCATGGCAATCGGCGACATTTTTTGTTCCTGCCCTCCGCATTTTTTGCCCCTGACAACAACCGCGTCACTTTAGAAAATTCTAACCCACACCATTATCTTTCTCGTGAAAAGTTACCCCTAGTAGACCCCTTTAGTGCCATATAGATGGTCCCCTGTGAATTTCTATAGAACACAGACAGACAGACAGACATTCGCAAATATAGATATAGATATTCATTATAGTGAGTCCACAATAACAGAAGAATCGTTCACTGCCGGATTAAAGCACCAATATTGTCCACTATATCCCTGATCATAATCCAGCTGGTTCCAGCTTTCGGTTAAGTGGAACCAGTTAAATTCAAAATGGCGTCCAACATGGCCGCCGTCTTCCAGACAGGTCTCTAAGTCAGTTTGATGCAAATTATAGTGAGACAATCTTGTCATATGTATACAAATGTATACCGTTTTGTCAAGATAAGATAAAATGCGACAATTGTAGGGTCAAATTGGAACTCACCGTCCAAGATGGCCGCCAAAATGGCAGCTGGAAGTGGAAAATTTGAATTTTTTCTCTAATATCTTTAAAATCAGTTTATGCTGTTTGGTGCTGGTTGAGAATTGTGGCTTTATGTTGTATTGTTCATGTTAACCCACCATTGAAAGAATGAAATATGCCATCCATGGAGTCAGAAACCTTTCTGATCCCTCAAAAATTCGATTTTACATAAAGCGTTATAAACTTTTACAAAAAATCACCATTATGATTTCTAGTCATATTTCATCAAGAAATGGGCAGAACTGTGCAATTTTAGTGAAGCTTTCCATTTCTTATGCATATTCCAACTCATTAGTTCCAAAACTGTCACTTTGGCTCGAAATGACTGCAAAAATGGTGGCCAAAATGGCAGCCGAAAGTAGAAAAAATTATTTTTTCTCTAATTTCTTTAAGATCAGTTTACGCTGTTTGGTACTGGTTGAGAATTTTTCGTGACTTAGTTTTGTATTGTTCATGTCAACTGACCATTGGAGTAATGACATATGTCATTCATTGAGTCAGAAACCTTTCTGATCCTTCAAAAATTCGATTTTACTGAAAGCGGCATAACATTTTACCAATAATCACTATTGTGATTTCTAGTCACATTTCAAGTAATGGGCAGAACTGTACAATTTTAGTGAAGCATTCCATTCCTTATGCATATTCCAACTCAATAGTACCAAAATTGTCACTTTGGCTCAAAATAGCTGCAAAAATTGCGTCCAAAATGGCAGCCGGAAGTAGAAAATTTGATTTTTTTTCTCTAAATCTTTAAAATCAGTTTTTGCTGTTTGGTACTGGTTTGAGAATTGTGACTTTATGTTGTATTGTTCATGTTAACTGACCATTGGAGCAACGAAATATGTCATTCATGGAGTCCGAGACCCTTCTGATCCCTCAAATTTTTTTACAGAAAGCGGTATAAACTTTTACCAAATATCACTATTGTGATTTCTAGTCATACTTCATCAAGAAATGGGCAGAACTGTGTAGTTTTAGTGAAGCATTCCATTTCTTATGCATATTGCAACTCATTAGTACCAAAATTGTCACTTTGGTTCAAAATGGCTGCAACAATGGCGGCTTAAATGTGGAACATTGGTAAATATTGCCCCATGCTGCGTGCATACAATTTGTGGTTGAGTACCAAAATTGACTTCTGTCTGTCTAACAAGTTGATTTTTCAAATATATCCCAAATATTATTCTCTGCTGGAAAAGGTAGCTAATGGTGATCCACCTGGTTATTAAACGTGTTACTTAATCTAGTGAAAACTATAGGTTCTATTCTGGTTGTCCCAGTACCTTATGATGCATGACAACTTAATTTTAAAGCATGCAGTATGGAATTTTGCCAAAAAACTTATTTTGATATTCTGGCCATGTTTCTGAATGGAAATGGGCATGCAGAACGTCGAAACTGAGCTGAGCGGGACCAATATATGTGGCTACTCTCACAAATTAGCGTTAACATTGATCAACATTGATCAACTTAATACGTGATGTTTGTAAAAATGGTAGTCAGGGAGTGACTGTGTGGTCACAGATGATGTGAACAGGTATACACGAAGTATAATCACGAATGGTGTGACTAGTTATACAATGAGTGTCATGGGTGGGGGTGTTCATGGTGATATGCAGGTATACAAGGACTGATAAAGCATGAGGTGAATAGGTATACGTGAAGTGGCTGTATGGTCGTTGAAGTGGTGTATGGGTATAACAAGAGTAGCTACATGGTCATCTGTGTGTTGTTATGTATATATGGGGTGACTTTGTGATAATGTGTGGAATGTACAGGTGTACATTGAGTGGCTTTATTGTCATGTATGGGTGTACATGTATACATGTGTTGGTTGTAGGATCATGGGTGGGGTGTATGGATAAATAAGGAGTGGTTGCATGCTTACGGGTATACTAATTATAGGTGTACATGGAACGGCTGTACGGTCATGAATCATGATTGTTGAAGTGTGTATACATGTATATATGGATGGTCATTGGCGAGCGTGTTGGTACATATGAAGTGTCAGTGTGATCATAAGTGTATATGGTATGTATGTGCATCTTTGCTGTTGGAGTATTGTCATTAGGGGGTATACGTGTATACAGGGAGTCGCTGTATGATCATGGATCGGATGTATGAGTACATATCGAATGGCTAAATTGTCATGCGTGAGGTGTATATGCAAATCTGGAGTATACAAATGGCCATATGTGAGGTATTGGTGTATCCATTCAATGCTGAGATCTATATGCATACATGAATTGACTCTATTGTCATGTGTGGGTGTATATGTATATATTGAGTGGCTATATGCCAAGTATGTGGCAAATATGTATGAGGGAGATACCATATGGCCAATTATGAGGTGGTGTACAGGGTACTGGTGTGTCTTGAATGGTTGTATGGCAATTGATGCGGTCTATATACGTACAACTGGAGTGACTATATGGTCATGAGTGGGGTGTATATGTATATCTTGAGTGGCTATATGGTCATATGTGTGGTCAATAGGTATACAGAGAGTGACCGTATGGCCAATGGTGAGGTGGTGTGCAGGGTATTGTTATGTCTTGAAAGCTGCATTGCCACCGGTGATGTGTATATGTATACCTGGAGTGCCTTTATAGGCATTGGTGGGGTGTATATATATGTATTTAGTGGCTATATGGCCATGGGTGTGGCCAATATTTGTATATGACCAATGGTGATGTGAATTGGTAAATAATGATTGACTATACTGACCACGAATGTGGTTATGAGTATACGAGTGGCTGAATTGTCAATAGTGAGGTGTATATGCAAACCTGATGTGAGCGGGGTATCGGTATATATATAGAACGTTTGTATGGCCATTGTTGATATGTGTATGTATACTTGGATGACTCTATTGTTATGGATGTGGTGTATATGTATATATTGAGTGACTACATGGCCATGGGTGTGGAAAATATATGTACATGGAGTAATTGTATGGCCAATGGTGAAGCGAGTATGTATACAACAAGACAGTCAATGACTGTGGGTCGCTCACCAGACTTTAAAGACTGAGAAGACTAGGACTCTGAAGACTACAGCAGTCAGTACTTGACAAAATGCCTTAAGACAAGTAGTTCTAAACATGGACATAGCTGGAGGTTCTCAGATGAGCAGGGCTGTTCACCTTGAAATTTCTAATTGCACACCACTGACAAATAAAAAATGCCTTACCATTTTTATAGAAGAAAACTATACCTCAGTATTAAGTTCTCAAAAGTCCTTTTGCACGTCCCTCTTAGGTTGAATTTTACAACCAGTAGTGGTACTTCAAGCTCTCAAATTTGGAAAATTACCAACCTGACATCCCCCATAAAGTTAAAATTTGAATTTTACAACTGGTACCGGTACTCCAAGCTCTCAAACTATTTAAAATTACCAACCTGACAGCCCCAATAAAGTTAACAGTTGTGGCTAATTCGGTCTAACAGTTTAACTTGAAGTAGGAACATATGAACTGTTGGTATAAGAACATACTGGTTGGAAAATCAAATCAAACTATGAGAACAATTCTAACCTATTATTGGTGTGAAAATCTAATATACTACTAATGCTGTATCAGGCATGAAATTTTCAACTGTTGAAAATTTGATAAAGTAGGGGGTCAAAACTCCACCCCATCTACACTCCCTACCCATTGCCTCAAACATTGCCCCCACCAGGCAGCCTATAAATCAATATTATTATACCAGTACCAAACAGCATAGATACAGGTAGGGAGGGTGTGGAGAGTTAAATCTCTTATCTATGCCCCTATTTGAACAAATGTGAATCCCCGTCCATGAGATCCATTCATCTAATACATTCAAAGGGGAGATTTAAGAGTTGAAGTGAATTGATTTCCTTCAAAAAAATTCCTAAAAATAACCTATTTGAACAAATCTGAACCCAAGGACCCTCCATACAGACAAAAAAACAGACAGACTCAATCCAATATAACCTCCAATTTTTCTTTGAAAACTCAGGGTAAGATTTCACTTGGATAAGTGGTGGTTAATAAACTAACATTAGAATAGCCAAGCCTGAATTTAGTGTGTCTGACATTTGCAGAATGAAGTCCCCAAAAGGTGAATTTAATGATGCAATGGCGCAAAGTGGGCTAGCATCACCAGATTCACCATATGGAGACTTCATTCCGATTAGGCCTTGTCTGCCATGGGAAACCTAGGATTGATTGAAGTTCTCCAGTTGAAGTCGGTGATATATCCCCATTGAGCACCCCGATTATAGATAGATAGATAATTAATTAGCAAAAGTGCATTCATTATACAAGAATACAGGAGATACAAAAATAATCATAAATAGGATTGAATCGTCAAGTGCATAAGATCAGTATATATATATATATATGTATATGCTCTTCTTTGACGGACCCGAGGGAGTGTGGCATGTGGTCTCGCGGGTTTCTTAAATACAGACATTTATGTAAACACCAAGGTTGCCCTCATTTTCGAAGAAACCCGCCAGGCCAGTTGGATGAGATCCAATTAGAACACTAGAACAATATATTGTCGAATGCGATGGAAGGGGGTGCTCAGATAGCACGGCTACGTTGGCCCGACGTTGGGAAATCAACGTTGGGCCAACGTTGGTTTTACCGCTGGTTTAACGTTGGCACGACGTTGAAATCGCAGCGCACTAAGCGATATGTGAGGTTAGCAAGTGCGTTAGATGTCGACGTTGGACCAATGTTTGCCCAACGTTGGCCACAGTGCGGAGAATTCGGTCGATTACGTCGTAGCGTAATTATAACGTCATTCTTAACAGGTCGCTTGTTTCTTGTTCAAATAACGCTTGACTCACAGGAGCCTGGAATTTGGTCAAAAACCCTCTTTTATTGGCGGAACCAGCACCCGGGACCGCAGGCCACGGAAGGAATGAAACAGAAAATTGTTGCCACCCATTTTGAACTCAACTGTATTCCTACAAAAAAAAAATTCACTAAAAACTGTTGGTACCTCTTACACCCTAGATGCCAATATCGTCTCGCATTACTTAACACGTTGCCATGGTCATTTGCCACATGTTCCCAAATTTTCCTGACCGAGCAGAGCGGGAATTTCTATTTCACCCACTTTTTCGAACTCGACCGAAAATATTTTCGACTCAAAAAGTTCGGCCCAGGTGGCCATTTTATAATATGGGAGTTTGCCACATTTTCCGAAATTTACCCGACCGAGCAGAGCGAAAACTGAAATTCGACCCACTTTTTCGGGCTCGACCCAAAAGTTTTTCGGCCTGAAAATTTTGGCCGAGGTGGCCATTAATGACCCAGCACTTTTGTCGGCCAATTTCCGTTTATTTTCGGACTTTGCCTATTTTCGAACTTTTTTTCACGGGAAATTTCGTCCCGCCTTACTTAACACGTTGCCATGGTCATTTGCCACATTTTCCCAAAATATTTTGTGCTCAAAAAGTTCGGCCCAGGGCCAGGTGGCCATTTTTTAATATGGGAGTTTGCCACATTTTCCGAAATTTACCCGACCGAGCAGAGCGAAAACTGAAATTCGACCCACTTTTTCGGGCTCGACCCAAAAGTTTTTCGGCCTGAAAATTTTGGCCGAGGTGGCCATTAATGACCCAGCACTTTTGTCGGCCAATTTCCGTTTATTTTCGGACTTTGCCTATTTTCGAACTTTTTTTCACGGGAAATTTCGTCTCGCCTTACTTAACACGTTGCCATGGTCATTTGCCACATTTTCCCAAAATATTTTGTGCTCAAAAAGTTCGGCCCAGGGCCAGGTGGCCATTTTTTAATATGGGAGTTTGCCACATATTCCGAAATTTACCGGACCGAGCAGAGCGAAAACTGAAATTCGACCCACTTTTTCGGACTCGACCCAAAAGTTTTTCGGCACAAAAATTTTGGCCGAGGTGGCCATTAATGACCTAGCACTTGTTTCGGCCAATTTCCGTTTATTTTCGGACTTTGCCTATTTTCGAGGCATTTTTTTTACTTTTTTCCAGGATTTTTTTTCACGGGAAATTTCGTTTCACCTTACTTAACACGTTGCCATGGTCATTTACAACATATTCCTAAATTGTTTAAATAAGGAATAAGGAACGGAATTCATGCTGCTCTTAAAACTTAGATAACATATAACATAGCTGAAGTCCCTGCATATTCATAATATTAAACACAAGTGATTCCCTTGCTTGGCGTCATATTGTCTTAGTAGCGTGCTGCCAATAAAGAGAGAGGCACAATCCAAATCTATACCTTTTGCGAAAAATGCAATCGCATAAAAACCCCAGACGAAAGCAGGACCAAAACACCTAAAGCAGATGAACAACGCCATTATTTCAGACACTGATGACATGACATACCATGACGTAAAAAGAAGGACAAACATTATGACGTCACTTTGTGTCAGAATAGCCTTTCCCAATTTATTAATAATATAAATCGAATGCCAGTTCACCCAGAACTGTTCATTCATGAACCTAGATCATGCCATGAAACCGATTGAAACGCTACTCAGGCTAAAGCCTGTAGAGATCATATTCCACCAGTACAAACCCTTGGAACTTTTTGAATTTTTGACAGGGAACCTTATGAAGTCGAAAAAATAACGCAGGTAATATATGTCATAGTTATTATCTGTTCCTTAATGTACTTCACTGAATGTGAAGGTCCCAACTCGAAATTGCATGCTTTTCTGTTACTTTGATGAGTCAATATCGCAATAAACATTGAATTAATTACCCAGGAGAAATTCCATAATTGCAAAATCGCTCTGTCACTTAAATCGTGAAATTTCGAGTTAGGACCTTCACCTGCAGTGAATTACACTATGATTATTAATCCTTTCATGACGGGAGCTGCGCTGGTGCAGCATAAAAGACCCTGTGCCAATGCATTCTCTTATATATAGGGAGCCTTGCATATATCAGAGAATGCACTGGCTTACATTACAATATCAAGGTTTCATTGAAGATTGTTTTTTTAATTAAATTTTTTTTTTTTTATATGATAATTTGATAAAACACAAGACTTAATACTACTATAGATGCTTTTTATCATATTAAATTTTGTATCCGTGATCCCATTTCTAACTAGTTTTAACCATAATCCATTTCGCCATACAGTATAGAAGCCTTTCTTCAGATCAACAAAGTTGCAAAATAATTTCTTAACACTGTTTAAATATAGTTCAATTAGTACGTGCATTATAAAAATATAATTTGTATTATGTTTTGTTTTTAAATATTTGTGTGTGGTTAAATTGAGCAAGAAATTCAATCTAAAAAAAGTTTAAGAGTGATTTTTTTCGAAAAAGTGTCATTACTCCGTTAAAAAATGGAATCAAACCATATTCGAACTCGATCTGTATTTTGAGCTGAGAAACTCATATACAAAATTTGATTTTGATCAGATAGAAAATGTTTGAGTTATCGCACCATGCATAAAGTGTCTACGGCCGGACGAATGACGAGGGGTAAACTCGGACGTCGACACTATATGTACCAGACAATGGTATGGGTACACATTGAATTATCAAATCAGGTAAATTGAATACAAGACAGTCAATGACTTTTGAGACGCTACATGATAAGTTTGTTGCCTTTCATTCTGTATTGTGTGTTGTTATTTGTGTCTACTGTTAAAATTTACACAATGTACCACTAACATAACACATGGACAAATAGTATTAACTTTCTAATAAGTTGTTTGTATTTGTGGACACTCCACATTACTACAGTATGAGCTTATGAGCATCCAATATCCATCCATATTCATATTTTGGTAAAAGTAATCAAAATGTAATCAAAATGTAATCGTGATTACAGGTACATTGAAAGTAGTCGATTACGATTACTTGTAATTACGAGAGGCTGATCACGATCGGCAGATGTTAACCCATCCCTTGGCGATAGTAAATTACTATGATCGGAATCATAAATGAGAGTTTTGACGTTGAATTATAGAGTATACTGTTATGTACTATTATAGACAAATGTACATAACACAAATTATTGGAATTTATGGGTCACTCGCATGTATATGAGAGAATGCACTGGTACATGATCTGTAATGCTGAACCACCACAGCCTTGGGTTAAATGTGAAAAAGGTGACCTGGACATGGAATACTTGGGTTAAGAGAGTCAAATTTAAGTTTACAAGGATAGTGTATCAAATTCTACCAACACCCATCAAGATAAAGACACCTCACTGCTGACCAACTAATATAAATTATATAGCAGAGCTGTCAACAAATCACAGACATTGTTTATATTGATGCTGGCATCTCTGTTAAACCAATAACATTTATAACTAGATGCCAACGTGCGCAAAAATGTAATAAAAAATAATTAAAAAAATAATTTCACTGTATTTTACTTAATTTATTTAATTTAATTTAATTTAATGTTAGCAAAAAAAGACAATTACAATAATTTTATTTAGGGGATAACAGTGTGGTGTTTTGTGATTTCGGAAAGGTACATGGCGAATATACTGTGGCAAATTTAGTTAATGTGCGACGGCAGAGCCGGAGCCCATTAACGGGTATTTGCCACAGTATATTCGCAATGTACCTTTCCAAAATCACATCACACTGTTATCCCCATTCTAATGCTCTTTGAACTTAAAAACGTTATTTAGACAAACAAATGCCTCGTAATTATCAACGAAATGTGCGGCCATAGAAAACACTCAGCCAATTCACGACTTTTTATTTTAAATTTAATGCGCTAGATAAAATATAGTCCCCCAATTACCATCACTCTTATCGTTAAAAATACTGATAAACATGAAAAATTACCACCTCAAATAGAAATAAATATGCACAACAATTAGTTTCTGCATGTACCTGATGTCTTTTTCAGATGTTTACCACTTACAAATTGCGGTTTTGATTTTACCTCGATCTTGAAGTTGCTGACCAACTAATATAAATTATATAGCAGAGCTGTCAACAAATCACAGACATTGTTTATATTGATGCTGGCATCTCTGTTAAACCAATAACATTTATAACTAGAATGCACTCAGAGAGATGCCAACGTGCGCAAAAATGTAATAAAAAATAATTAAAAAAATAATTTCACTGTATTTTACAAAATTTATTTAATTTAATTTAATTTAATGTTAGCAAAAAAAGACAATTACAATAATTTTATTTAGGGGATAACAGTGTGGTGTTTTGTGATTTCGGAAAGGTACATGGCGAATATACTGTGGCAAATTTAGTTAATGTGCGACGGCAGAGCCGGAGCCCATTAACGGGTATTTGCCACAGTATATTCGCAATGTACCTTTCCAAAATCACATCACACTGTTATCCCCATTCTAATGCTCTTTGAACTTAAAAACGTTATTTAGACAAACAAATGCCTCGTAATTATCAACGAAATGTGCGGCCATAGAAAACACTCAGCCAATTCACGACTTTGTATTTTAAATTTAATGCGCTAGATAAAATATAGTTCCCCAATTACCATCACTCTTATCGTTAAAAATACTGATAAACATGAAAAATTGCCACCTCAAATAGAAATAAATATGCACAACAATTAGTTTCTGCATGTACCTGATGTCTTTTTCAGATGTTTACCACTTACAAATTGCGGTTTTGATTTTACCTCGATCTTGAAGTTGAATTGAAACAATGGGAAATTGTTTACTCAATGCGATGTATTTCACGTCGTGTCTGTCGCGGTTTCATGTCAAGAAATTTGATCAAATGATATCGAGACACTGACATTGGTGGGGTATAACGTTGTGGTGTTTTGTATTTTCTGAAAGTACATGTATACAGGGCGAATGTACTGACTGTCAATTTTCGACAAAAGCCACATCGCTTGTTTGTTTATATAGCAACGAGATAGTAACGGAAGTCAGTGCCAAGGGCGTCAACTCTATAATCTACTCCGTAACGTCGCCGGCATGTACTGCGTAAGGGTGACGTCATGGAGTGAAATCGGTAGGGTGACACCAACCTACGAATCTGGCTGATCGCCATACTGTTGCGCGAGCGCACGTAATGACTTCATGTCATCTGTCGAGTGATATACTCAGTGATATACATAGCTTTCTTTATCTGCACATTGGCATAAGAGACATCAGAAAATAAAATCGCCTTATCAATAGCTATGTAGTCCAAAGGCATGGGATGGAATTTGTGAATTGGGTTTAAAGTAGCTCTAAACAAATTTACCAGTATCAAGATTATGACCGATTTAAACCAAATTTGGTGTGGTGAGTCGGGGTACCTTTGGCAGAGTTATAATGATGTTAGTTTTTCAAATTTTGTTAACGTTAAATAATTTTTTTTTTAATTATTTAAAAAACAAATATTGTATTATATAAATTTTTTAGTTATTTATTCATATTCAATTTTTTTGTTAAATTGAGCAAGGAATTCAATCTAAAAACAATTTTTTGAGTGAATATATTTTATCGAAAAAGGGCCATAACTCAGTAAAATATATTCCGATCAAACCCGTATTCGAACTCGATCTGTATTTTGGGCTGAGAAACTCACGTATCAAATTTGGTTGCGATCAGATATAAAATGTTTCAGTTATCGCATTATGCGTAAAGTGTCTACGGACGTACAGACAGACGGGCGGACGGACAGACGGACGCATATACGATAGGTACCTTGTGCAAAGTTTGTCCGGTTTCAGTGTGGGGTTACATCATTGTACAATGGCACTTTGTGAGGTGCACATTGAGATTACTTACGAAAGCTACCTTGCGGGATTTGTACTCAAGTTTGTGCTGTTAACAATCTGCAAACTAATGGGGTTTAATTGCAGTAACCATACAATTGTGTAAGTCCTGGATAATGGGCTGTCACTGTGAGGTTAACTTCACTGATAATGGTTCAGATTTGTTTGATTCTTATAACTCTTATAACAATTGCTTTATATGGTTACATACATATGAAGGATTGGTAATGTTCAACCAAACAGCTTACAACTTGTCAAAAAACTTTACTAATTAAACAATATGGCATGACATGAACTTTGACTCATCCCAAGTCAAGAACATAGAAGTAACCATATAATTCAATTTCGTAACCAAGATGGCGGTCTAGAGATATATTTTTAATTGCTGAGAGAGAAAATCACTATTTTGTTGGCAAAGATAACTACAGACTACTGATGAGTTATATGATATACTTTGTTATAAGTGGAGCAATATCCATTGAAAAATACGCCGCCAGAAAATCACTTTCTGTTGATTCAGTTGGTACAAGATAAGTAGCCCATTGTCGATGCACAAAAGTAAATACAAACAAAGAGTATGCCAGATAAACGAAATACAGTAATGCGTTCAACCTCAGATGCGGACGACAGTATAAATAAGGATACTACTAAACCTTACAACAGAACAAAGTCACAAGCTGGGCCACCCAAGAAACAAACGAGAGGCCGATCACGATCGGCAGATGTTTAACCCATACCTTGGCGATAGTGATCAGCCATTTTCAGTATGGACACGAAAATCCATAAGCCATAACTCTGTTTAAAATATAAAAAAATGGATCAAACCCAAATTCGAAATCTATCTGTATTTTGGGCTGAGAAATTCACATACAAAATTTACATACATCTCAATAAAATGAGATATATCAGATGAAAGGTATTTCTGCTAAGTATAAGGAATGTTGAGAATTAAGGGTTCATTTTAACCACAAAAATCCATACAAGTGAAAGGGATATAATAGGAGAATGATTACATGAAAAATATACAAAAGCATAAAATTGATGACAAGTGTTAACAATTTTAACTCAATAAAATTAGGTACAGGTATGTCACTGGAACACTGCATTGATATCCTAAACCAGAGAGCTGTATGGAAATACAATAAACAACAGATGGTTCTCTGTCCAATTACAGCTTCCACAGTGCCCTGACAATATGATGGCTAAAAATAACTCTAATTTCCAATAATACAAGTTAATCTATTCTCTCTCTCAGTGCTAACTGATATCACAGGGGTTATATATCTGCTATGGTTCTACGTGATAAGCATAAAAATATCGAATCTGTTCAATCCTTAGATAAAAAGGGCCATAACTCTGGTATAAAAAACAGGTTCTAACCCATATTCAAACTTGATCTGTATTTTGAGTTGAGAAACTCACATACCAAATTTGGTTCCTATCAGACGATAACTGGTTGAGCTATCGAAGCATGGATGAATTCTATATCAAAGGGCCATAACTCCATTAAAAATAATCTGATCAAACCCATATTCGAATTCGAATTGTATTTTAGATAGAGAAACTCACATACCAAATTTGGTTCTCATGAGATAATATTTTTTTTAGTTATCGTAGCATCCATGAATTCTAAGTCGAAAAAGGGCCATAACTCGATCTGTATTTTGGGCTCTGAAACTCGCATACAAAATTTGGTTCCGATCAGATAAAAATTGTTTGAGTTATGACAGCATGCGTGAATTCGAAGTTGAAAAAGGGCCATAACTCCGTAAAAAAAACTCGGATCAAACCCATATTCGAACTCGATCTGTATTACGCTCTGAGAAACTCATATACAAAATTTAGTTCCGATCAGATAGAAAATATTTGAGTTATCGCACCATGCGTAAAGTGTCCACGGACAGACATACAGACAGACAGACAGACAGACAGACGGACGGACGGACGGACGCACGACGAGTGGTCAATCCGGACGTCGACATTATGTTTACCATACTATGGTATGGGTAAACATAAAAACACAATCCACAATAAACTTCGCAGATGACAAACAAAAAGCTGCACACGCCTCACAGAACAGCTCGTTCGAAACAATCTTGGCAGATATAAATTTCAAACTTGGAAATATGGTGACCAAGGATGATCTGCAGAAAAGCTTGGAACCGTTGGTTAAAAAGTCTGATTTAGACTCCATAGTAAGCAATCTGAAGATTGAATATGAGCAGAAGATTACAGATGTTAAGGAGGCATTCAGAAGTGATGTGTATGACATGGAGAAGAGGATGGACCAGTTAGACAACAAATGTGATGCAACGAAAGAAGCAGCAAAACAGAGGGATGAGGTAATACAACATCTAGAAGGACAATGCATAGCTTTACAACAAGAAAACAATAGACTAGAGCAGCACACAAGGAAGGACAGCATCAGAGTATATGGGATAGATGGAGATAGCAAGACTGAGACAGCTGATGAAAGTGAATATAAAGTTATTGCAGCACTGAACAGCAAGCTGGATGTCAAACTTAATAATGGTGACATATCCATTGCACACAGGCTTGGGCAATATGTTTCTGGGGCCACTGGACAGAAAAATTCTAGAGGTATAATTGTCAAATTCATGTCCAGAAAAAAGAAGGATGAAGTAGTGAGACAAAGGAAACTTCTGAAAGGGTCAAACATTGTTGATAAAGAAGACCTAACTCAAACCAACTCAAACATTCTCAAGAAAGCTAAGGAGCACCAAGCAGTTGAGGATTCATGGGTTATAGGAGGAAAGATGTACATTAGATATCATGACAAAGCCAAGAGGAACAAGAAGATAGGATCTCTAGCTGATATATAACTGTCATTGATATTTGATATGATAACAAAGTGTAAATAGTTCTTGGAATATGAAAATATTATTTTTATCATAAAATAAATGACCACATATAAAACAGTATACTAGTAACCCTAAGCTGGCATACTAGTGACCCTAAGCTGACAATGAAGAAATTATTATAAGTGAGCTCCACACATCACTCATAATAAATCTCACAAATTTGTCATCAAACTCTCAGAAAATTACATCCACAATGAGAAAAAATCAGCATATTATAATGTACTATCTCATGTCCAAATTCAGTTTTCTATTATTTCATTCAATAGTACCCCAGCTGTCCCAATGAATGAGTAATAGTATTCAATGAAAGTCATTGATTTATGAGACACTAGAATTTAGTTTTCCTTGATTTTCATTGAATAATACCTAAATTGTCCCAATGAATGAGTAATCCATCAGATTGTTATTGTTCAATAAAGATAATTGATTTTTGAGAAACCAGAATTCAATTCTTCACGATTTTTATTGAATCATGCCATGAATGAGTAAAGCAGAATATATTTTTCAATGATACATAAAGCAAAACATTTAGTATGTTGTATGTTCTTCTCTTGTTGATGTTATATGCCTCAGTTGTCCAATTGAATGAGTGAACCATCCAACATTATTTAATTAATGTCATTGATTTATACCTCAATCAATCCAATTACACAAGGCCTCAAGTGAATGAGTAAACCAGAATAATTACATTCTTCAAAGTAAGTCATTGATTTATGAAACACTAGAATTTAGTGTTTGGTGATTTTCATTGAATAATGCCTTAATCATGCCAAAGAATAAGTAAACCAGAAAATATTTGATCATTTAAAGTCACTAATGTATAGCTCTAGCAAAATAATTATACAGTGCGTCGAGTGAGTGAGTCATTCAATGAAATTCATTGATTTATGAGACAATAGGATTTAGTTTTCATTCTAGCAAATTAATTATACAGTGCATCAAGTGAGTGAGTCATTCAATGAAATTCATTGATTTATGAGACAATAGAATTTAGTTTTCATTGATTTTCATTGATTAATGCCTTTAAGTGTGCTAAAGAATGGTCAAAGCAGAAACTAGTTTTTGCATTTAGAGTCACTTATCTATACATCTAGCAAAATAATTATATAGTGCATCAAGTGAATGAGTAAACCAGCATAATTTTATTCTTTGATGAAAAGCATTGATTATGAAACACTGGACATCAGTTTTCCATCATTTTCATTGAATGATGCCTGAAGTGTGTCCACGAATGAGTAAACCAGCATATGTTATTGTTCAATGAAAGTCATCGATTTTTGAGCAACTAGAATTAATTTTCCATCATTTTCCTTGAAAAATGCCTCAAGTGTGCACATGAATGAGTAAACCAGAATATATTTATCAATGAAATCCACTGATAGACACCTTAAGCTAAATAATTAGTATAGTGTATATCCTGTCTCTTGATGATGTCATATGCTTAAGTTGCCAACATGAATGAGTGAACAGCTTACATTATTTAACTAATGTCATTGATTTATACCTCTCAATTAAACTGTGACTCAAGTGAATGAGTAAACCAGCATAATTATATTCTTCAATGAAAGTCATTGATTTATGAGACACCAGAATCTAGTTTTCCATGATTTTTGTATTAATGCCTAAACTTCCTAAAGTGTACCAAAGATAGAGTAAACCAGAATTTTTTATTTTTTTTTCTCAATCAAAGTCAGTGATGTCTAAATGAAGCTAAATAATTATATAGTTCATCAAGTGAATGAATAAACTAGAATAATTATTAGTGTTCAATGAAAGTCATTGATTTATGGGACACTAGGATTTAGTTTTCCATGATTTTCATTGAACAATGCCTCAAGTGTAACAAAGAATGACTAAACCAGAAAAAAAACTTACTGACTTCTACCTCAAGCAAAATAGTCATATTGTGTCTAAATTGAAAGAAAAACCAGCCTATTTATATTATTCAATGAAAGTCATTGATATGTGAAACACTAGAGTTCATTTTTCCATCATTTTCATTGAATAATGTCTCAACTGTGTCCATGAATGAGTAAATCAGTACAATTATTTGCCATAGTTTGCACATGTAGAGTAAATACCATATTTTTAAAACGAAAGTCACCGATTAATACCTCATGCAAAACAATTAGTACACAGGTCCATGTACTGTATGGGTAATGTTATATGCATCAGTTATCCAAAATTTAAAAAACCCACCCCAGACTGGCCAAGTGAAAGCCCTAACTCACGACATCTCATGTATTGGTAATAGGCCCTTTATGAGGAAACATTATCATGACCCATATATAATACTGCCGAGTGAAAGTCCCCACCCATGATTTATCAAAAAGTTATAGGACCAGTCTGAGTGACAAAAAAAAACAATTAAGTTATTCACCCAATACCCCGCTCCTGTTTGTAAAATACCATATTTACCTATCCGAACTGTCATCAGAGAAATGTCTCCCGGAATTTAGCATAAGAACATATATATCCACACATCGAATCCATCAACATACAAGCACACAATTGGAATTTGCTTCGACTAAATTTTCTTGTTGTGGTACATGACCCAGTTGTACAGCAACACAACATCGCAATTTTATCATATTATCTGTGCAAAATCCTCTAACACGAGAAAGTCGTTCTCGTACACCGCAGCTGCACGTGATCATGTCACGACCTAATAATTATGTCACCAACCTCCTCACGCTTTCGCCCCAGTAAAGTCAATCACACGACAATTGGAATAGGGACGATACTCTGTTTTGATTCACTTGTTCAGCTTGAAAACATCAACAGAAAACCGTTGAAGCATCCTGCCCCCCCCCCCTAAAACAAATTTTTTTCTTGAATGTAACCACGAATTACCCTCACGCCACGCAAACAGGAAAGTTTACATGTACATTTGTTGCTATTGACATAAATAATCATCACATTCCAAAGGAGAGGTTTCGCGAAGTTATCAGCGCGAGGGTGTACGCATTGTGCTCTCTGAGTGTATTATAGGCTGCATTTCTTGAAGCAAGCTGTTATGCTAATCAAACATGCCCTCATGTAAATGTTTCCAAATTGCTCTTAAAATTAAACTAATTTATCCACAATTTTCTCACAGCACTGGATATATGAGATAGGAACTGGTACTATGTTAGACCCCCCTTTACGGAACACATATAACTTATATTATTTGATTATGATGACATGTATTAATATTTGAATCTTTGTCTGATCATATTACCTGTATATTCTCTCACAGTGTCTTAATATCATATATATTATGTGCTATACCGTGTTTATTTCGCTTATACCAGTTGTTTCCAGACTTGAGCAATTGCAAAATTACGCACATGTTCAACATGAATTAACACTGTCAGTGTTTTACTCAATTCAATGTGAAATCGATGAGATACAGGGCAAGGGAAGTAACTCTAGTTTCAAAACCATAAAATATGACGGTGGATAGAATTACACTAGGCGACATTCAGGGAGATAACTTTTTTAACTTTGCTTCACGATACAGCGAATCCCAAACGGATGATTCCGAAGATAAGACCGACATCATGTCGCCGTACAGCGCAATAAGCCATTCTTGTGATTATTATGTCCCAAACCAGTTGAAGGATAAACTGGCAGCATCCAAAACTAATTTAGCTATGCTTGGTCTTAACTGTCGTAGCCTTAGTGCTAACTGGGGCTCATTTTTAGATCTTTTAACCGATTGTCATAGCCCTGAACATTCGATTGATATACTAGCACTGACCGAAATATTTAGAATTAACGAAGATTATCCATTACCGGGTTATCACAACCTCATAACTAATTTACGACCTGAGAATGACGATGGGCGAGGCGGCGTTGGAATCTTTATAAAAGATATTTTCTCTTTTAAAATTCGACATGATCTGTCTGTATTTATACCACATGTCATTGAGACCCTATTTGTGGAATTGGATGCTGGACGAAAATCAAAACCGTTCATTGTCGGCTCTATTTATAGACCCAACACTGCACCGCGTGCAGACATAGATGTTTTTTCGTCAGAAATTACAAAAATTGTAAAACATCTAAATGACACCGACACTAATGCATACTTATTGGGCGATTTCAATATTGATTTATTTAATTTTCAGTCTCACACCAAAACGAGCAATTTTATCGATATCATGTTTGAAAATGGATTCTTAACACAAATAACGCGACCGACACGAGTAACCGATCATTCAGCAACGCTGATTGATCATATATACACCAATACACTTGTAACTAACGCAATTACGGGGGTTGTCCTTTCTGAAGTGTCCGATTATTTTGCAACATTTTATTCAGAATATAGTATCACGAACTACACGCCTGAGAATCAAACAGATAATGACAGAAGAATAATGAGCCAACAAAATATTGAAAAATTCAAAACTATTTTAAAGCAGCAAGACTTTCAATCCGTATATAATTGCACTTCACCGAATCAAGCCTATGACAATTTCTTATCTATCTATGTATGGGGTTTTAATGAAGCTTTCCCGGTGGTAGATTTCAAGCCTCAAATAAAATATATCAGAAGAGAACCATGGATGACAAAGGGTCTAATCAATTCTTCGGTTACAAAAAATAAACTATACGTTAAAAAACTTAAGGATCCATCGGAAGTAAATACAGGAAAATACAAATTGTACTGTCAAATTTATAACCGACTCAAAAGAAAAAGCAAACAGTCTTATTACGAGACAACCCTGAATGAAAATAAATTCAACATGAGACAAACGTGGGCTATTTTGAAAAACGCGCTCAAGCTGTCAAGCACTATTCCTCAATTGCCAAAACATATTGTGCACGGGGATAACATTATTTCACAACCAACAGAAATTGTTAAGACATTCAATGATTACTTTTTTCAGATAGGACAAAAAACGAGCGATGCAGTCAAAATTGATTCTAATAAATCCTTTACCGACTACTTGAGTAGTACCAATCCAAAAACATTTTATATATTTCCGACTGACAGCAATGAAGTGCTCAACGTCTCCAATAGTATTCTCAGCAAAAGCAGTACCGATGTCGATAGTATACCATCAAAATTAATGAAGACAATCAATGAAACAGCGGGTGTATTAACTTATATATTCAACTTGTCTTTTAAACACGGAAACTTCCCAGAAAAAATGAAAATCGCAAAAGTTGTTCCACGTCATAAAAGTAATTCCCGTGATGAAATAAAAAATTACAGGCCTATCAGTATTCTTCCTGTATTTTCAAAAATTTTAGAAAAATTAATGCAAAAACGAATATTTTCATTTCTCTCTAAACATCACATCTTACACGAAAATCAATTTGGGTTTAGAAAGAATCATTCAACAGTACACCCATTGGTTCATCTCCTTAACCATATAGCCGAAAATAACGATAAGCCAACTACGGACTCAACACTAGCAATGTTTCTAGATCTCTCTAAGGCATTTGACACCATAAACCATACTATATTATTGAAAAAATTAGAACGCTACGGAATAAGAGGAATATCACATCAGTGGTTTAGAAGCTATCTAACTGAGAGAAAACAGTATGTAGATTTTCTAAGGAAAAGATCTTATTTGAACAACATTACGTGTGGTGTCCCACAAGGATACGTTCTTGGGCCGACACTTTTCTAATTTTCGTAAACGATATGCCTAATTGTACATCGTTACGATTGTTATCTTTTGCCGATGACACCACTCTTTATGCATCCGACCACAACGGTGATAGAATGCGAGGACTTGCAAATGCTGAACTGTCCAACTGTTTTAACTGGTGCTGTTGTAATAAACTATCAATAAACCCTTCCAAAAGTAAATTTATGCTGATCCACCCAAAAAACAATGATAATAAATGGAGAAACTTTAGACTCAAGTTGAATGGCGATGATTTAATCAGAGTTGGTAACAACATGCAGGAGACATCGATCAAATTTCTAGGTATCACAATTGATGAAAATCTAACTTTTAAATACCATATTTCCTCACTTCGTAACAAGCTCAATCGCTCTATCTATCTACTGAACAAAGTTAAACGCTTTTTGCCTAAGAAATCGAGAAAAATACTTTATTATTCACTGGTGCACAGTCATTTAACATATGGTATACAGATATGGGGAAATGCCAGTCAAATTGGCACAATCACTACTCTACAGAAAAAAGCAATCCGAATTATGTGCAATGCTAAATACAGATGCCATACCGAACCCCTTTTCAAACGAGAGCGGATATTAAAATTCAAAGATTTGCACTTTTTAAATGTTTCTTTATTTATGCATGACTGGACACGAAACATTCTGCCTAAATCTTTCGCAAATTCTTTTGAGTATGCCAACAATGTTAAGTCCAGAAGAACTAATACCATAAGGTTGAAAAAGCCAAGAACTTGTTTTTCTGCAGCTCTCCCAAAACACTATTTTCCGGACATTTGGAACCCCTTAGATAAAAAAATGAAAGATTGCAAATATAGACATAACTTTAAAAAGAATCTAACGAATCACATATTATCAACGTACTCCTTTACAAATAAATGCACCAGTAGAGCATGTTATATATGTCAACATTAAAAAAAAAAAAAAAAAAAAAGTATTAGCTTCACGTCTTAGCATTATATAAAGCCAACTTTGGTTGACCGTATAGATATCCTCCCTGAATCCACCGCCGTGCTCGGTTACCTTGTTTTAATCCTTTGAATTGGAACAAGGCAACCACATTACGTATACACTTAGTCTAGTATGCCCTAAATAAAGTTTATATTTCTTTAATTTCAGCTTCGCGTTCAAGTCTGGAACAGCATGTATATAGCACATATACTTAACGATGTATTCAGGGATATTGATATCGTGTAAACACTCTTGCTTGATAAGCACCATAATGCATAACACACGTTTGCGATCGGGAAAATAATCAGTCAAGTCTAGAAATAATGTAATTCAGTGGAATACTTGAGTGACAATTAAATTGACAGATCAGATTTTGTTTGCTTTTTTGTTGATAATTTTATAACCTATGAAATTGTGTCGACTCTGCGTATAGTAAAACTGTTCAGCGCCACAAAGCTAGTGGCTTTCCCAGAAATATATTTTAATAAAATATATTGCTGCCGTATCTAAAGGTATCAAACCATGAATAGATCTTTAAATTCATCCGCCATCCTTATCATTCCGGGGCAGCAGGAAGACGACCAACTATGGTCATGCTGCTCCTGTACAATACTTATCATATACTTGTTCATAATTTTGTTGTTATATCATTTGTTATTGTACAAATAAAAAAATCAATCAATCAATCAATCATGAAACATGAAATGAACTTTGACTAGTTTCTGGGGTTAACCCCACAAGTGATGATCATAGAAATAACCTCATAAGGTACCGAAATTTACTAATGAAGCATGACATGAACTTTGACTGCCTTCTGTGGTTTAACCTCACAAGTGATGACCATAGAAATAACCTCATAACGTACCTTAAGTTACAAATGAAGCATGACATGAACTTTGATTTCTGGGGTTAACCCCACAAGACAAGAACATGGAAATAACCCCATAAGATATATAACATAATGAAGAACAGCATGAACTTTGACTGCCTTCTGGGGTTAACCCCACAAGTGATGAACATAGAAATAACCCCATAAGTAACATTAAGTTACCAATGAAGCAGGACATGGACTTTGCCTTCTGGTGTTAACCCCACAAGTGATGAACATAGAAATAACATCATAAGTAACCTTAAGTTACTAATGAAGCAGGACATGGACTTTGCTTTTTGGGGTTAACCCCACAAGTGATGAACATAGAAATAACCCCATAAGTAACATTAAGTTACTAATGAAGCAGGACATGGACTTTGCCTTTTGGTGTTAACCTCACAAATGATGAACATAGAAATAACATCATAAGTAACCTTAAGTTACTAATGAAGCAGGACATGGACTTTGCTTTCTGGGGTTAACCCCACAAGTGATGAACATAGAAATAACCCCATAAGTAACCTTAAGTTACTAATGAAGCATGACATGGACTTTGCTTTCTGTGGTTAACCCCTCAAGTCAAGAACATAGAAATAAAGCATACAGTAATTCCCAAAGCAATTGACCACTTAACCACAGCGAGAGCTTTCCAACGAATCGCAACAAGCCATATTTCCGACTAAATCCTGAAAATTTACCCATAATTCTGCTGTGGTTAAGTGGTCAATTACTTTGGGAATTACTGTAGCACTCAGAGTGCTTTTCCCTGGTGTAGCTCAAAAGCGCTTTACCTTCCCAGATCATAAGTTGTAAACTGTAGTCTAGACTACCGTGCTGCCTGTTACGCGCTTCCAAAAGTTACCCTCGCAGGTACTCAGTTTACAGGAGAGTGCCCCACGGCAATCAGGGATGTGGCGACAGTGTGGGTTCATCGGTCTCTCAAAACTTTCAACAGTTGGAAATTTCATATCTGAAACAACATTAGTTGGAAATTTCACACCAACAATAGGTTGAAAATGTTCTTGTAGTTTGATTTTCAAACAATTTATTGGGGGAAATTTATTGTTTTTGGACCAATATTTGAACATTTTCCTACTTTTTGTAAAAAATATTTGGACTGAAATGGCCATCAGTTGGAAATTTTCCAACCTTAGGCGGGGTGTCAGGTTGGAAATTTCCAACACTTGGAAAGGTTGTGTCCCCTTGTAGCCAGTCAAAACTGCTAGTTAATTTAAGAAAACAATATTGTCCTACATTTTGTCAACATTGTCATTGGAATTGTCATGAGTTAGAAATTGTCTAACCTAAGTGGGGGTGTCAGGTTTGAAATTTCCAACTCTAGTAAGGTTTGAGGCTAGTCTAGATGTTAGGATTTTGCGATTCTCTTGCTCATATTTCAAATGTTTTACCCCCCCCCCAATGAAGAACCTCAAGCCACATCCCTGGTGGCAGTTGCGGTACAACGTCCTGACGTTACAAGTCCAGTCTGCAACCACTAGACCACAGCATCACGAAATAACCCCATAAGGCATTAAGATATAATATAATAAAGAACGTCATAAGGTATATTAAGTGATATGAAGCATGACATGAACCTGGACTGCTTTCTGTGGTTAACCCCACAAGTTAAGATCATAGAAATAACATCACAAGGCCTTAAGATAAATGAAGAACAGCAAAAAACTTTGACTGACGCCACAAGTCAAGAAAATAGAAATAACCTCATATGGTATTTTGAGTCGAAAAAAATAAATTATGAATGGAAACATGCCATGTTTTCGACAAACAGCTGTATGAGGGTAGGTATTATAATATTATGATATTCGGTTAACAGAACTTAGGTGAGTATATGTACACTTATTTATTTAATGGAATATATTAATATTGTTATAAAATGTCAAGTCTCATGACAGTCATGTGTTTTAGTCCCCAAAAACTAAGTATTCCAGGTGAGAACGATGTTAGCAATTCATACTTCAACACAACGATTAAACTATCTCCTTTCCCGGTAATATTCCATGAGTACTATTTATTTTCTTCTTCTCTCGTTTTGTCGTTTCACATCAGATGATGTCTCTCAGATGATGATTTTCAATGTCTCGTATTACATCATTCATCACTTTCACTGAAATTGTCATCAGAAGATTCAGAACAGTCCGATTGAACACATTGAAGATTAATAGCCATTGATGTTAACACTGGAAATAACTCACTCATATCATCATCGCTTGCACTGTTTGGAACTGGCGAACGTTCAACTGGTAAACACATAACTGTTAAACACTTTTTGTTTTCGTCACAGTCACTGTCGGAAATCTTACGTTTTCACAATTTACTCTTTTTTTCTTCTTTTTGTAATGAACAAAGTCATCTGTACCTGACGAACTGGAACTTAAAACGTAGTCAGAAGAAGAATCAACACTCATTTCGTGCGACAGATATGGCTCAATGTCTTCGATCATCAAAGTCAAAGTCGGAGTAATCAACCCTGAAAACCAAAGACATAAATATTTATTACATGCTCTTCTATGAATTATCAATAAGGTCAAATAAAACTAATTGTTTCAAGTCGGCAACCGACCCTAATATTGATATGAATGGAATCAGGGCAATATGAGATTGTTAATGACATGTCGCCGCATGAGTCAATGACTATTCTTGTTTTATAATAGAATACATATAGAATAATTGTATTACTATAGTGGCATGTGTAATTTGCAATTATACATTATTATATTACATAACATAAAGTTATAACAGTTAGCACATAGGACCTATAAGTCACTTTATATACATGTACAATGTATACATCAAATTAATAGATTATAAGCGTATGCGGGGTAATGTTAACAAAGAACGTCTTAATAAAAATATAGCTTTTTGGCATGGAAATGTGTTTTATATACCGGTAGTGTAACTATATGCATGTTTGTTTGTTTTTCAAAAATAGTTTTCAGTGTTTAAACATCGTTTATATCTTTAGGCCAAATAAAAAAAATTACTTGTTTCCAATTTGTTTGCCAAATAAATCGAGCCAACCAGCCAGGGAAATGTACTACAAATTTATAGCAGACTAATACCTTCATTGGATTCCTCGATGACTTGCAGCGTGTCATTCAGTTATCAGTATCATTGTATGTTGTTGGAGTTGTTTCTTCATTTAAAGCATAACGTGTGAACGTGTCACCAGACCTTCGGTACTGCATCAGTCTTTTCAGACTTCTTCGTTGAGAGTCCTAGAAACAGAAAACATTAAATATGAAATACATATCCTAACTCACGCCTACAGATATACATCAGTTTTTAAAGAATTCATAGATTCAGTGAGAGTTGACGTCAATCTGTGTTTGAGTGATGATTTTCACTGGTAAATATTATGTCATACTAGTACTAATATTGTTCAAATGTGAAGTTATAAGATATGTTTTAGAGACAATGCACACTTTATGGGTTTGGTGGGAATCTATTACGCACACAGGAGTCACTGACAAAGTGACAACTACTAGTACTAGTTACAAGTAGCGGTGTCAATTAACTCATTACCACTCTGATTTCGGCTGACTACAACCCCCAGGTTACTTTGACGTTGTGACGGTAAACACCCAGCGCACCTTTTACGTCCCATTTCCTCAGAGATTTTGACGTTTTAGTCGACTTTAGTGTGTTTTTACCTTAGGTCTGTGATCGCTGTCATTCTAATTTCTAAATTCTAGAGATGGCTTTCGTGGTTTCGCTATTTAGTATTTGTTAAGAATTTCCTGTTTCAAACTACCAATTGAATAGAATGTACCATCTCTAATACTGATAAATCATTGGTCGAGGTAACATTATTCGTCGACAGAAGGTGCCAACTTTCCATGATGTCACAAATCCAAGTTTAATTGTTGCAATAGTTATCAAAAGCAATCATCGTTTTGATTATTTTTAAGCAAATGTACTTTCGAGCAAGGTCAGGCGTGAATGGAATAATATGGTCTGATTGGATAGAATATACATCAACCGCATAACAACAAACAAAATAGTTCCAATAATTCCTGGAATGACGATCTAAATTTCGTTTAAATTATACTACCATTATCACCATACATACATTCATTGTTAGTGGCATGAAATAGATTGTTTAAATATTTAAAAACTTCATTCGGTATAGCGAAGTGCTTCCACCTGCAATTTTCACAGAATGCCAACGAGTGGGGATCTAGAAACTGGACCGAATAACTATTACGATCGGCATAGAATATAGTTCCACCTGTTGTCTGTTTAAAATAACAACTTGAGAGTATTTGTTTGTTGCGTATTGCAAATTTGCTATTGATATGTATGTATTTGATTGGAAATATAAACAGAAAAGAATGATCTTCGGCAAAACACGAACGAAAAATTCGCGGTACACATGTTGTTTACTTGAGCGACAGGGGGGATAATTTGTGGTGTAGTACAAGGGAGGTAAAATTGAATATGTAAATACAGACGAGTTCAATACGTTGGGGTAGATTACCGAAGTCCCATGATGATGGATTCGATTATGGATTTGTTATTAACAAATGAAGAAGCGCTACAGGTTTTAGAAGCGTCGGACGACGATAGTGATTTTGATGGATATCATTTCGACCTCTTAACAAATCAAGAGGCGTTAGATATTTTTAATTCGGACAATGATGCAAGTGAATTAAGTGGGTTCAATTCAGAGTCAAACGAGGAGTGCGAACGAGATATATCAGAGGATGAAAGTGATCCATAAAAAAATATTGAAAACAGCACAATAAATTCAAACTGTGACGGTCAAAATGTTGGCCCCATACTCCCGGACGGGTTTAATGTGGTGGAAGCAACCTCACTTTCTAATTATTTTGAACTGTTTATGTTATGGCTATGCGTTACAATATGGTTTCGACGAGAGCGATGAAATGAAAGAAAGGGGTCAATGTGGACCAGAAGGACTTTATCCTTGTGTTAATATGAACATTTATTATTTTATTGGAAGATATAGATATAGCTGCTAGATCACCAGGACCTAATTCAGTCTTGCCAGAAATTGATGTTCACTTTAAAATTATTTATTTTCGAATTTCCATAACATATGTATGTTAATATGATGGTCACATTAATGAAGATCTAAGTATATAGATCTGAGTAAATATGTGACAGGAAAGGTCTGTGGGGATGAGAAATATATATTTATTCTAATAAATATTTTATTCATAAAATAGGATTTTTTAATTTAATTTGAGTAATTGACCAGTCAATTTATTTAAAAACAAACCCGCCTCATACAGTAATGTCCAAAGTAATTGACCACTTAAAGATAGCTCTCGTCGAGTGAATGGCAACAAGCCATATTTCCGACTAAATCCTGAAAAATTACCCATAATTCTGTTGTGGTTAAGTGGTCAATTACTTTGGGCATTACTGTATGCGCTATCTCCACAAGAAAGTGAAGAAACCATATCACATTTTTTCAATATTTTATGAAATTTATGAAATAATGATAAACCAGTCTACCGTACATTGCCAGATAATTGCCTCAGATCTGAGGAGAAACACAGTGCAAGGTCATTAAATTATTCCTTCCACAACACAGTTCCTGGGCATATACGCTATACTGAAACGAAAAAAAAATATTAAGCCAGTAATAATACAAATGGGAAGAAAATAAAACATTCTGCAATAACTTGAACATTTTATTATTCGATAGATCATGTTTATTTATACTACAACGTAAAACTTGTATTCTCTTTGCACATCTTGTTGACAGGTATATTTCTCAGTTGCATGCTCTAAATTCCGGATGGAGTATTCCACTTCACTTGGGGGTGCTTGGCAATTACACGTGTATTCTCTTATTAATTGTCGCGCCTTGCATGGATGGAAAAAGTTTATGTCAGTCGATTCTGTATATATTACAATATTTTTGTTTCAGAAATAGTTCATTAGAAGAAATAAGTATAAGTTGTCTTTTTGTGACCAAATTAGTCATCAAATAATTACCGGTTGTGTTGACACAGGTAAATGTAGCTAATTCAAACAGCGGTTACAATTACCTCCCGCTGTAGGGTGGAGTAATTTGTAACAGTCATGTCGGTAGACGTAATGCTGTTTACAATTACTCCCTCGTGGAGTGTGGGTGAATTGTAACAGCCGTTGCTCATAGAACGCTTCAGGTAAACATTTTCGTTATTTTTTTTCTTTCGGGCGAACCTTGAAGATAAATATTATTTAATTCAATATTGTTAAATAGTGATGGCGGATCACCAATTGACAACAACACTAAAACGTTATTACTTAGATAATATGGTGTTACAGTTACATAACCTGACATAAAACCTCATCTGATTGTGGAAAACTTATGTTGAAAGACTTGAAACGTGGTGACTACGAATTCCTCAAATCTATTTTTAACCCGCTCCCACCTTTTAACCAGAAATTCCGTAATATATGGTCTGTTTCTAATATATCGCGTTTTGAGTCCCACTTGACCTAATATTCGGACAATCTGCAGTGGCCTTAGATTCAGTAATCGTGTTTAAATAGAGATATCAATTCTGATCGGATTTATTTGTGCAGTAACTGCATGAAACACTCAAGATATCAGCTCGTATATAACAATGCGAACATACATATAAATTGAACAGGTTTTGACCAGCGACTAACATGTCACAATGCCAAAAATCTAACATAACAACTCACATTATTATATTAGCGAGCGACTAACAGGTCACTCCAAATTAACTCACATAGGCCTATATTAGCGAGCGACTAACACGTCACTCCAAACTCCAATTTTAACGAGCGACTAACACGTCACTCCAAACTCCAATTTTAACGAGCGACTAACACGTCACTCCAAACTCCAATTTTAACGAGCGACTAACACGTCACTCCAAACTCCAATTTTAACATCAACATATAAATATGATATATTAGCATGAATTTTCCACAATGAACAAAATATTGATTGTTCATGCAGGCATCGCTATTGGCACATGCATCATTCAAATTACATGTGATGTTAAACTTAATGGGCAGTTGAAGAAAAACCCATTAAGCAACATCGGGAAAAAAAATACCTGTGTTTAGGGTTTCCCTACCTACCATAGAAAAAGGTGCTTACCCAAAACTTTTTATTGTACTGTAGACACATATAACTTTTTTTTTCAGTGGGAAGGGCATCGAAAGGTATCATTTTCAAACCTCTCCTATACTTTTTTAAAGAAGTTTTATTAGTCTTGTGCTCTGACTAATTCAAGATATTAACAATATTTAGTATTGAACCTTTCAACTGATCTGAATTGTGAAGTTTTCTAGATTGAATTGTCAATGACCCAATGGAATTAAGAATAAAAACAATTTATAAAAACAATCCCTACCTACCCTAATTATTTTAGACCATGTAACCGTAAACACAGGTATTATTTGTTTGGGCCCCAGATGAATTGAATGGTGTGTCTACGAATGGAGGACCCCAATCATTCAACATGATGTGCATTATGCAATATTCAAATCATCCTAACAATAACCAATACTTTCATTTCCCCCAACAATACACACTGTTAGCTTATGGGCAATCACCACTTGCAAGTATATATTTCAAATAACATGTGTTGTTGCAGTTAATGGGTTGATAAAGTTATGCCCTCCCATTGAGAGGGCACAAAAACGATTCAACTGAATTAAAAGTTGAATATGAGACCATGACAGCCAGTAATACAACCCCATTAAGGCTACAACATATGGATTTAAATGATACACAAACAAACGGAGAAACCCAAGAGTCAAAACTGTGCATTGAAGAAAGAATCATCATCCAAATCACTCCCCAGAGAGATGAGTGGTCACAACTTGAGCTGGCATGGTAAGAGGCATGGCAGCCATCTCTACATAGATGAACATGACACATCTCACAACCAAACCAAGTAGTCTTCCTCGTGTCATTCTTTGCATGCACCTTACACCTGGCTCGGGTGTCCATCTTCACACTATGGTGACCACAGAACCGGGAGCGCTGCAATGGAACTGCAACATCTGCACCACTCTTTCTCTTCCGACTTGAAAAATCGGATATCAATGCATGCCCTAGTTCCATGCGGAAATCGAGATGGCTGAAATTCGTCTTACTGTTCAGGCGTGTTGATGTTTCCCTGAACAATATGAAGGCGTTGACAATACAACTGTTGACCACGAACCAGAACAGATATTTCCAGGCCTTTTTACCATCACGACCAAAGTCATAGCATGACTGCAATTGATCGTGTCGATCAACCCCATTCATATACTTGTTGTACTGGCACAAGCTGTCTGGCTGGCTAACCTTATATGAAAGCCGACCGTTCCACTTAATCATACCCTCGTCAATGGAAACCTCCCTGTGAGGATTGTAGCGAGACGAAATCTCGTCTTTAGCAGATTCCATGATGGACCTCACTTTGAAAAGTGGATCATACTGGGGCGAATCTCTTGCCGGCTCTGATGACCTGTGGCTGACATGGAAATACTCATTGAGATTCTCGTACCTCTTGCAGGTCATGAGTCCCTCAATACCTTGGTTTGACAAGAAAGGATCATTTGACCAATAGCATTTATAAGTTGGTTTGCAATCTATGCCCATGATCAAGTTTATGCCAACAAAAGCCTCCATTTCCCGAGAATCCGTCTGATACCACGTTTGTTCTGCCCTGTCCTTCCTGTCTATCTTCCATGCTGCGTAGTTATTTGTATCTCGTGCCATGGAATAAAATAACTCTCGCTTAAACACAAGCTCAAAATAATTAAGTGCTGACGCAGTTTCCACGTCGAAATCGTCAGGAAGGACAGGACCATTTCGGGACGAACCTGAGTAAGCATATCAGTCCAATCCGCCGGCAATTCCGGCACTTCTAAATCATCTAAATCTTCATCAAAGTCCGAACCAAAGTCCGCAATATCACTGTCCAAATCACTTCCATCATCACTTCCATCAATAAAACCACTAAATGACTCGGTATCCTCATTATCCTTCGCGGATACAGACGATAGTATGATGAAAGCAAATTATACCGACAATTGGGAATCCCCGCGCATGAATACATCATAAGTATGTTTTTATTTTCACAAAAAGTCCGGCGGCGCGTATTAATATTAACATGTAAAATCAAAACAATCATGACTATTAATGACGAAAGCCGCGAAAATTCGTTTTAACTTCTATTAAATAAAAAGGTGACAAAATGCGCTTCTGTGGAAATGACGTAATGTGACGAAAGGCGCTTCTGAGGAAATGACGTAAGGTGACAAAATGCGCTTCTGAGTGGTAATGAGTTAAGATACGTTTATTTCGCCGTAAGGGCCGGACTGTTGTGTTCTAAAAACAGAACACTGATAAATCATTAAATGTGCAGAATCTGAGAAAAACAAACAGCTGTTTCTGCAATAACCACCCATTGATTCTAAACATGATCAAACATGTCATTACAATTTGTTTAAAAAAATAATCAAATTGTTTTTTAAACTTTCAAATAATGGTTTTCGGCTCCATAAATCTGTAACAAAAGTGTATCCATTAGCAATGCCAAACCAGCTGATTTTTAATCAAGTAGGCTGTAGCCTAACTTACTTAGTTACAAAGTTAGGATATTAGATTTGAATTTGCAATACTAAAAAATTATACTAGTCAAGTAGATATTTACATTTGCAGATTTTGCGTAATTTTGGCTCTCTACTCCGCCTCGGAAAAAGATTTAACTTCTTTCCAATAAATACGGCATCCACAATACTTGCAAACTGATGTCAGTTTGATTTTGTATCTCTAATTTGACAATATAACGTTTTTATTATAGTAATTAACACGTCATTCAAAAGTGAACACACCGTTTTCAAATCAGGAAGTGTACAATTAAGGAAGTGATTTGTGCGCATGCGCTAAAATCTCGTGCATGAAAAAAACCCCGCCATGTTTAAAATATTAACCTGCTAGACATTCGTCATATAAATATGTACATATAAACAAATTTGGTTGATAATTAAACCATCAATTATTATGCCATGAATTTTAATTTAATCACGTAAAGAATAAGAACCGAAATCCCCATTGTGACCTACCGACCTTGTCCGCTAAGCGGCTATCAATTATCAATGCCTATCTACTCTAAATATACGTTATTTAACCTCATTCTAAGCTAATCTACATTAATATATATAAATATGTTGGATATATGGCACATTTTCAACAAGTCCCGATGACATGATCTGAATTGTTAGAAATACAAACGTCTACAATGTTACTATTTTTAGCACCACCAGCGGTATAATACATTCAAAGTTTTACTAGTAGCAGCATAGTATACTGTTGTGATCCATATAACTATAAATATACGTATGTATGTAATGAGAATATTTCATTTAAACAAATTTAGAAGTATGTGAAGTGTGATGTGCGTAGATGAAACTTGATTTAAAATTGTTGATGTTCACTCACCTTGGAAAATGGCCGGCGGCTGCAAACATGAAACGTCGTGTCACGTGACTCAATTCCGGAAACCCACGATTTATACCGACAACTACCGAGAATTTCTAAGCATTTCCGGTAACGTCCAAGTGAGACTGATGGACAATCCACTGATGGACATTTTTGCCGATGGGAAAAACCTTGTGGGGTTCGTTTTCAATTAATGAAAATTTAACCTCACAAAGACGTTTTATACCGTTTTAGATATAAAGTTTTGTGGGGTTAACCCCACAGTCCGAAATAACCCCACAAGTACATGACAGTACATGAAAATAACCCCACAAGGTACCTCTCCTAAGAACGGACGGGCAGACGGACGGACGGGCAGACGGACGGACGGACGAACGACGAGTGGTCAATCCGGACGTTGACACTATGTTTACCATACTATGGTATGGGTAAACATAAAAACATGTCATGATTATTGAATACAGGTGATTACTCCAAATTGTGTAATCAATTACTTTGATTATGATTGCTGATTACGAATACCCAACCCTGATTTAGGCAAAACGTGCGCTTGATCCTTTACAACTCAGATAAGTTCAAGTTAAAAAAAGCACATTTTTTGGTTTGTGATACTAGAACGTGAGCGCTATTATTAAATTTTATGTTAATTTGTGCTTTAAAACGACTCGCAATCCTCATGCCTCAAATTTAAGATGACGGTATCAAGCTGGAATAAAATAGAAAGTTATAACATAATTGCATATGCAAATGTGTGTGATACACCTATTTTGTAAATTTCATCTTTACATCCTATTAATTGTGGATATAGATAATCTCCAACGAGTTATGTTGGGGTTTAAGATTTTATGAAACGAGTTTGATCAATTTGATTCACCAGTCGTTGACGATTTGTGAATCAAATTTATTAAACAAGTTTCATAAAATCTTATATCCCAACATAACTCGTTGAGATCTTGTTTATTACATGAACAAAACTAGAGCATTATGCTTTTTTAGCAAATCAAAATAATTAAATGAAGCTTAATACATTTACATCGTTAGCTGAGACGCCTCACAAAAAACAAACATATACGACAGTATTGCGCGATCGGCCTGGCGATGGTAAATATAGTCCCCCAATTTGCCTCTTTGTTTTTGTGTCTATTTTCTCGTTGGTGCAACGAGGTTGGACAATAATGTAAGTTTAATACACAAAGCAATCATATTTTTGAATTGTCTGGTGTTGGTGTCATGCGCGGCTTTTCAAAATAGTATTAATCCGGCTGACTAGTCATTATGTTAGGGCGATGACAAGTTGACGGGAAACACGCACTTATTCTCACCAGTGAGAGATAAGGAAATATGTAATGGTTTTTTAATGATATAATAGGGGTTTCATGTGATATATATACATTTCTACTGTGGCTGTAAATTTTCAAACGCCATTGTATGCGTTAAACGTTTATAGTAGTTATGATATCAATTAAATGTGAGGAAAATTGACCGCATTTTAACCAAACGTAGCTTGCTAGTGTTATATGAACTAGGAAAAATATAAATGGGAATATCGAGTGACTGAACGATGGCTTAGAAATAAGCTGACGTCGTGACGTAAAGGTATGCGTGAGACACATTCCTTATATTAGTTGGGCGGATATGTGCAAAATCGTTACTTTCAATGAATAAATTGTGAAATTTGGCCCAGACATTCCTGGTTGTGCCCTTTGAAAATATTTTCGGTAGGCAACTAGATCGGACCATTTTAGGGGGTTTTGGGGGTTTCCATAGCAACGAAAAATATTTCAGCCTACTTGTCGCAAAAACATGTATACATGGTCGGAGAATGTGGGTAGATCAGAGGTATTTCCTTCTCAAAAGTCCACGCTAGTAGCAGAAGTATTATCCGATAACTTTTTGGCAACTAAGGCACTGATTGGTTGACCAATGTGTAGCTGAATGGTGCGAGGGTATTCAAAGAGATGGACTTCAACTCAATTGGTATTTGGAACTTAATCTTGGTTACTCCTACGGGAATGTAGTCATATTAAATATTGTTTGACCTTATACTGCTATAATAACGGAAACCATATCAAATTGGGACTACTTAATATACCCAAATTACTCACGAAAAGGTGGACATTTCTAGAAATAAGTTTTCCACCCATATATTTTTTATCAACACACATGCGCTAGATTTATGCTGGGTAATGTAACCATCTGACATCAAATAAGTTATGTGATATCTCAGACCTGTCTAATAGTGTGTAGCTTTACGTTTCTCGTAATGGATGGATTCCAAGATGGTCGCAAAATTACTCAAGATGGCTCCAAAATGGCAACCAATTGTTTGTTTTTTAAATGATTTGTCACATATATCCCGAACATTATTCTCTGATGTTCCGAAAAAAGGTAGCATATGTTGTAGCTCATTTGGCTATTAACCAAGTTATATAATTAACTGACACTAAATGTTCTATTCTGGTTGTCCCAGTACCTTATGGGGATGACAAATTGATTTTAAAGATGCAGTATGGAATTCTATCGAATCGTCTTTTGTGTTATGATCATATTTCTGAACGGAAATGGGCAAAACTTCAAAACAGAACTGAGAGGAACCATATTATGTGGCTACTCTTGTCCATTAGCTTCACAATTGATCAAATTAATACATGATGTAAGTCAAAAATGGCAGCCAGGGTGTGACTGCATGTGAATATGTTTAGAGGGAGTTACGGTATGACCATGAACGATGTGAATAATTATACAAGGAGTGGCTATATGGTCATGGGTGGGGTGTCCATGATATGCATATGTATACAAGGGGTGGTTGTATGGTCATGTGTGAAGTGAATAGGAATACAGGGAGTGGCTGCATGATAATTGCTGTGGTGTATGGGTATATTTGGGGTATGCCTTCCTCAGAGACGTGCATGGTTTCATGGAAATTTTCTGGACCACTAGGGGCGAGTCAAGCTGGGCCTGGGTATTCTGTTCGGGTTTTGTGCCACCATATGCACCAAAATGAACATGCCTCCACAACCAGGGTATAAATAGATTTTAATCAGACAACTTTATCGGCAGCAACAAACATGATTGCGAGTGCTCAAACAGTTTCGCCAATTCAGTCAATGGGAAATGGGGAAAATCTCCCCGTGGGGAAAACCGCCAATCCCCTAACGAGTAGTCCTGTTCCGATGAGTCACAGTAAATTGGTTACAGCGACATGGTGTGGAAATGACTACAAACAAAAAACTGTTTGGATGCTAACGAATGCTTTGGGTCAAAAGGTGCCTTATATTCCTATAACGGGCCAACCGATTACAAATCCTCCATACACTCCGGAGGTTAGTCAACAGTCGTGTCAGCAGGCGCCACTGCAAACCACTATGCAACCATTCAAGTGTAGCTATGCTAATGGGGGCAAATTCCCCGGTTACGCCAACACATTACGTTGCGAATGCCCCAGCACCTCAAGTCCAAGCATTAAATAACCCCACCAATATGGTTGTTTCGAGCAATCCGATTGTAGTTTCTACTCAGAATGTTCCACCGGTAACACCACAAATGGTAGTTACGCAAGGGGGAGTAGCGCAAAATCAGTTTTATTCTTGGCTGCCACCAGTACCCGCCCCAAAACACAGGTTTTATTGCGCCAGGTGGGTACGCGCCACCAGTACTTCAGCAAACTACAGGTTTTATTGCACCAGGTGGGAATGCACCACCGGTACCGCCACAAAATCAGGCGTTTATTGTGCCAGGTGGGAACGCGCCACTGGTACCCGCCACAAAATCAGGCTTTTATTGCGCCAGGTGTGAACGCGCCAACGTACCGCCACAAAATCAGGCTTTTATTGCGCCAGGTGGGATCGCGTCACCAGTACCGCCACAAAATCAGGCTTTTATTGCGCCAGGTGGGAACGCGCCACTATATATCTAGTACCTCCACAAAATCAAGGTTTTATTGCTGCAGGGGGGTAATGCGCCACCAGTAAACATGCAAAATCCAGGTTTTATTGCGCCAGGTGGGAATGCGCCACCCGTACCGCCACAGAACCCGGCTTTTATTGCGCCAGGCGATAACGCGCCACAAATACCTCCGCAAAATCAAGGTTTTCTTGCGCCAGGCGGGAACGCCCCACCGATACCGCCACAGAATCTGGTGTTTTTGGTCCCAGGTGGTAACGCCGCCCCGATACCGCCACAAAATCTGGGTTACTTGGGCAACGCACCGCCCATACCTCCAATAAATCAACAATTGATTCCACAAGTCATGGGTGGTAACATGTACCCAAACCCTGAGCCTGAAGCTGCAGCTCAAGATCAACCGAATAATTGGTTTCCCAAATTGCCATATAACTTTTCATACAACGGAGTATCTAACTGGCTGACATTCCGTATGAAGTTCGATACCTTGGCAAACACGCAGCGTTGGGACGAACTAACCCGAAAGTCAGCTTTAGGTTGGTGTCTGACCGGCCAGGCTGGAGATTATCTTACTCTAATGTTGCATCAAAATCCCAATTACGAGTCGTTAGAACTTTTGCAATTACTGGCGAGCCGGTTTGAACCCAGCGATCTCCCGCAATCCGTGCAGTTGCAATTCATGCAACTTAAGCAAGAGACAGACCAGTCCCTGGAAGAGTGGGCACAAACAGTTTTGTCGTTGGCACAACGCGCTTTTCCCCGGCACCCCCGGACGAGGTGAATGTACAAGCAATTCAACGTTTCTGCCAAGGGGCTACTGAACGGCACGCAGGGGGGCACGTTGCGAACGCAAGACCCGAGACTCTAAAGGATGCTATTAACCAAGTTCGACTTTACCAGTGCACCCAAGTAGCGATTTGGGGCTCAGACCGAAAGCGGCGCGGGGTTCGGAGGGTGAAATCCGAATCAGAAGATTCGGATGACGAAGGACTCCGTCATGTCCGGGCAGTACAATCGCCAAATAGATCACGTACCATTAACCGAAACAATCGCAGGTTTAATCGGAGCCCGAGTTCCAATAGGCAGACAAACGATAACAGAACGCTGTTACGGTCACGTGATTAGAGAGTGCCCCGTAAAGAACGCTAACAATAAAGAGGCCAAATTTAACTTCGAAAAACATTTAAAAGACAAGGGGTCGGATCCAGAGTCCTGATTACGACCCACAAATCATTAACGAATGACCTCTCACAAATTACTACTATTACCGACATGCCAGGTGACGACAGTTGTTTGTCCATCAAAATTCCAATTTTGATTTCCGACGTAAATGTAACTGCAGTAATATCAAACCTTGACGCGCAAATGGTCAATGATATACGTGTTCAAATTCAAATAATTTATAGTAGGCAGGCCTAAAATTGGAATACTAAATTTGATCGAAAATAGTGTGGAGTTGAGACGTAACGAGTTAATTTCTCATGCGTCTTTCCTTTCCGTTTAATGCGGACGGTCAAAAACTTATCGAGACGTCGCATGATGAATCACCCCATTTCTCAAAACTCGCACATAACTGGGCACGTACGCAAAACAAGTCGCAATACCGGCACATTTACAAGATCTATACGAACGTTCAGCTGCTGATGTGACTATTTTATCGGTTGGTATTTATAACAAACTAGTTTCGAAACGTCCAACTATTCGAACTATCCGCCTCAATACAGCCGAACGCGGAAACCAAATGTCGGCAAATCAAATTGGACCGGTAGAACTAAAAATCGGGGAGGTTACATTTTTGGAAAATATTTATGTAGCACCGATTGTTGACGAGATGCTGTTAGGGATTGACTTTCTGAGTAAACACCAGGCTCGAATCAACGTCAGTGATGGGACCTTGTCTTTGGGACAAGACACAATCACGTCAATCACAAACGATAAAATATTGCCGGCTAATGTCGCTAGAGTGTCAATAGAGGAAAATGTGATTATTCCACCTATGTCAGTAATGTTATTACGTTGTCAAATTCAGCCGAATTTGAACACGTATATCATTGAACCATTTGCGCGTCAAGGTTTTATAATTTTTAGTAGGCAGGCCTAAAATTGGAATACTAAATTTGAACGAAAATAGTGTGGAGTTGAGACGTAACGAGTTAATTTCTCATGCGTCAGAAATTGAAACCGTTACATTTTAATGATAATCGATCAGTTTACGAAATGGACGGAATGCATCGCTCTGCCCGACCAGGAAACCACAGCAATGGCGGCTGTTAACGAATTTTTTGCTAGGTTTGGATGTCCGTTTAATATACACACTGACCAAGGTCCGTGCTTTGAGAGCAAGCTTTTCTCTTCAGTGTGCGAACTGCTACAAATACATAAGACGCATTCTACCCCGTACAGACCAAGTTCTAACGGTCAAATTGAGAGACAAAACCGTACGTTGATGGACGCGGTGCGGTGCTATGTAGAGAAAGCACAGAAAAACTGGGATAAATACCTCCCCCAACTTGCTGGGGCACTTCGTTCCTCGGTAAATTCGAGTACGGACTTCACTCCAAATAAATTAATGTTGGGGAGAGAAGTAAATCACCCCACGCAAATTATGTTTCCAGTGAAACCTGATGAAAATGATAAGACGCTTCCAGAGTATGTCCAGAAATTGGGGGAAGAATTGCAAACTTGCCACGAAATGGCCAGGAAGACGTTAAAGTCCTCCCAGGAAAAAATGAAGAAAAATTATGACGTGTCTATACTTAAACACACATACGAGGTGGGCGATTTAGTCTACATGTTAGATACGGCCAAAGTAAAAGGGAAAAACCGAAAATTGGCCCCATTTTGGAAAGGCCCGGGGATAATTGCCGAGGTTTTCACCCCTTACTTGTTCAGAATTCTGCTGAATTCCGCTATTGTCGTAGCTAACCATGATAGATTAAAGAGATGTTACGAGATTACTCTACCACCGTGGTTGGAAAAATGTGTCACAAACTTTAAATCTACAGGCATAGTCTCTACCCCCAAATCCACGAAGTCGTATTGTTTTTGTCAGAAATCTTACGGGGACAGTTCATGATTCAATGCGACCATTGTTGTAAATGTTGTACCATGGTAAGTGCGTTAACATTTCACCTGAAATTGGTCAAGCAATGGATACATTTACTTGCCCCACATGCTAATTAAGATTTTCACTATTCCAGTAATACAGTATGTCGCACGAAGAAGGAATAGAGACCGATTCCCTTGCAGCTGCCAGGGATGACGAGATACTATTACAATCTGACGAGGAAAAGGAGAACATGGTTGTTGACACCTCCCCTCCGCTGAGGGAAGACAGGCAAAGTAACACAACGGCGATCGAAGACAAAGAGGTAGCCGAGGAAGTGATTAGCAAACAGCCCCAGATTCTGCAGAATGTGGGGACAGAGAATCATAGTGATTCTGACGAGAAAAGGGCATGGAAAGACTTCAACAGCAAGGCAAAAAATAGCCTGTTGAAGGAAGCTGAAATAGATGGAAAGAATCTAAACAGCATCATGTACCACAGCCCAAATCATTTGGCGGATTCGCTTCTTCTGACCGAAGATCAAAGAAAAGATGCTTTTAAGAAGCAGGTGCGGTTGGCCAAATCCAAGAAGATGGGGGACTGGATCGACAGGAACGTGGGACCATTTGCTCCAGGTAGGTCAGATAAAAACCAACAACCCCCCTCTAAGGGAGTTTCAGATAAGTCGGTAATAACTGTAAATGATTTGGATGTAAGTTTTGACACCGACGCCCAGATTGTTGAATCGATTGACAAAATATTGGGACCTGTAAAAGTTCAGCGGAATTTCGGAAGACAATTCCCCCAAGCAACTCCCAGAAAATTATCCTTACAAAAGAGTAGAGTATTCTAAACAAACGTATGCTCAGGTTGTATCCTCTTCCAAGAAGGGAAGACAAAAACTTGATGTGAAACAATACTCTTATTTTCCAGACAATCCAAGCACAAAAGAAAAGAGGTTCAGTCAGCAGACGGAAGCTCAAAAACCAAGATAACCACAAATCAGGGGACGTAGTTTCAGTCAGCAGACGGAAGCTCCAAGACCCTCATCAACATATCAATCAAGGAAGGGCAGTTTCAGTCAGAAGACGGAAACTCGAAGATCCTCCTTAATGCCGCAAAGACAGTCTTCACCAAAGCATCGAGAAAGATCTTCTTCAGGACAAAGGGAAAGGAAAGTGGCATTTAACCCTCGGGTCACACTTCACCCAGCACCGTCAGAAAGTCAAGGCTCAAAATGTCCGGTGATTGGGTGTAATTTCAACCCGAAGCCTTTTCGTCGACACATGTTCTGTTAAGCGAGGCTTTGTTTGACCAGGAGTTATCCTCTGACGAACAGCCCAACACAAAAGGAAGGTCAGATTGGGCAACACTGCAGAAGCTGGTCCGGTGGGACAACCGCAAACTGCGAGGATTATTCCTAAAACAACAACAGTTTCGGCAGGATATCACCGGACAATGACAAAAATCTGCATTGATCAGGGTTGGCAGGTGCCACCCTGTTTCGACCTTCAACCAATAAATCACCCTGTCTGCATGATCCATTATCGACCCATGTGTCTGCTAATAAACCATATGTCGCAGGCACAACTGAACCATTTCATGGGCCCTCAAACCATTCCACCCAATGAAATACAGAAGAAGCAACGGCAAATCAGGACGGGCAAGATCTCGAAAGAGGAAGTTCAAAAGGCCCGCTAAAAGAGGGTTAGATGCGGAATCGACCCGTTGATCGCTGCTGCTCTGCTGCTCCATACACAAAAGAGGAGGAGAGCCGAAGATTCAGAGGCGGCCGTGCGACCTGACTCTCGCCCCAGTAGGGGCGAACTGGAAAGGTCATCAAGTGGAGCCAAAGCAGACGTTCGACCCAGAAGGGCCGAGCCAAAGAAAATACCCCCGACAGAAGACGGAAAACATGCTCATCGCAGCCGGTCAGAACAGAGGAAAATAACCGTGTGAATAGAGCAAGCGTGTCCCATGAGAGGTACCCTGGAAACGACAGTGGCCATTCCAGCCACATCTCATGAATCGAGTGAAAATGGTAGACAGACTGAGGAAAGAAGGACCGTGACCACGGAAGCCAAAGATTCAGGAAACGCAGACGTCTGCTTCAAATCAATCTCCGGGTGACTGCAATGCAGAAACCTTACAGTCTTTGATGGATTTGCCATATCTGACGGCGATAGACTCCCATTTCCATCTCAACAGAATGGCGAATCGATTCAAGATTCAGACGGCATAAATCACCGAAGCTTTAGAAACCCTCCGGGACAGAACCAGTTCCACTGTTCCGATCACCTTGCTGGGACGCCTTAACATCCACTGCGACCCAGAAGAGTATCCCTCCGCGCAGCTGCCCGGAGACTCTAACTGGAGGAACGCCGTGGGTTGTCACCCTAAAAAGGTCAAGCTACTTGAAAATGAGGGATTCCGGCAACGTCTGGATCTGTTGGTCAGTTTACCACATGTTGCGGCGATCGGAGAGATTGGTTTGGACAGATCTCTACCACTGAGTGAAGCAGATCAGGCTCTTCAGCTGCTTAGAATGGGAGCCAGGGTCGGTAAGCCAATCATACTCCATCTCAGATGAACGCCGGACGACAAGCTGAACGAGTGAGTCTTCTATCTGGCTCTGGAAAAATGTCGGCAAATCTGCTCCCCGATGCAGGAATTCCACATCCACTGCTTCATGGGGAATGCAGAGATGGTGGCAGATTGGTCCAGAGTTTTCTCGTCCAGCTATTTTGGTTTCACCGCCATCTGCTACGACTTCTCCCCTGTCGGGCTTGTGGTGTGATAGCTTTTCACAGAATTGTCTATTTAAGTGACTACCACATGTCCCCAGAACAAAACTGACTTACATGGGACATGCATACTAATAATCAATATTCAAACCAAACAATATTTACAGAACCAATATACACATAAATTAGATGTGCACTGTCATATGAACTAACATGAACTAACATGTGTATTATTATATTTCAGGTGAACGACGGAGGTTGTATGATGGAGCAGTTCCTTCGACACTTTAACTTGGAGATCCTCGACTTTTACTGGGGAACCTGAAAGCAGAACAAATTACACAGTGTATCTAGCTATAAATTTACAATGTTATAGGCAAGGGATGTGAGATTTTATTTCGGGATCTAGTTCAAAATATCTTTTTCGAAATGTTAATACAACAGTTCCCAGTCCATCAATAGGCTAGGGGTAAAACTTTAAGGCTTCTAATTTCAAGATGAAGTCAATTGCAATAAAAATAAAACTCTTTTAGAACTAAATTAATTATACAGATATCTGTAAATTTACCTTTATGTTTCGATTTTGGTTGATGAAATGTCTGCAGGTTCTCTGTGCAGGTTTTGTCAACCCCAATAAATATTAGTATACTGGAGGTGGTCATGTTTATCGCAAAATATGAACATGTTGTTATAAAACATGAAATTGTAGTAATCTATGTGACTTTATAACAATTATCCCCAACCTGGGTAACTTTATCACAATTTTGTGAACCTGAGTAACTTTGTCACTAAAATACGATGAGAGTGACCAATTCAGGCCAAATAAATATGGCAGAATAGTAATATAAGGGTGAAATTCTCATAAAATAATCTAACAAATGAAGCATTATTTCTGTTAAACGGTATATTATATGCCACATAACAACCATTAAGTGGAAATATACGCTAGAATTATCCTCGGGAACTTGTAAAGTATAACACGATTGCGGTGTCAGAAATCGACCACGATGGATTGTACACTTACAACTTACCTCTCTATTAAGTCATGTTTTCGACCGGTCAGGACAGCTCCACACTTCGCAAGTTCTATATTTAGTTTCTTTATGGTATAGTTATTACAATCACTTGAAGACACATCTCAATAAGTTTGTTGCATCAGTATAAAGAACGATACGATGGGTACAAAATACGTATGTCGACTGAGGTAAACAAACGCCGATAGCGAAATCGAAAGTAATGCTATAACCAATCAGCTAACAGCGCCGCCTGGTGAGGCATCGCGTGGTGCCTCCCATTGGCACCCTATCAATATGTTTGACCTGGTACATGTATTATACGATTCAGGGCTGGTGTAATACGATTCCATATGACAACAAAGAAAAGCAATGGAGACCAGATGAAATCGAGTGTAAACGAACAGTTTCAATATTAATATCGCCCTTTGGGCGAAATAAAACACATTGACTGCCTTGGGTGGAATACCTAACGTTGTTATCACTCGATCGATGATGTTTTCTGACCAGCAACCATGAATCATGTTTGCTTTTCAAAAGACACCACCACGGGAAAATATTCTCGCTATTTTAAACGAACATTTTCAATATTAATATCACCCTTTGCAGCCATTTGGGCGAAATAAAACACAATGGTTGCCTTGGTGGAATACCGACGTTATTATCCCTCGAGCGATGTCTTCTGAACAGCAAGCATGAGTCATGTTTGCTGTTCAAAAGACAATGCCTCGGGAAAATATTCTCGCTATTCTCGTTATCTGTCCTTGATGTATATTGTATGGGTTTAGAATTATAATAAACTCAAATATTACGGTCATCTACATACCTTTTGAGATGGCACAGCCGATGTCTACTTCGCAAGGTCGGCTTGATCTGGGTTTTTCATACTCTGGGCATTTTAGTGGACTAGTCTGCGAGCAAGTCACCAACCGGTATTGAATGCCGTGGCCGCAAGTGGTTGAGCACTGAGGAAATAAAGACAGATTTTTCTATATGATTCACATGTATATGCATAGTATATACATTCTCTCTTTCAGAATCATCATATCACCATGAATATGATTCGAACATGGGCGATATGAAACCGGGCCATATTTAGTAAAATAGAAAATCAAAGCCTGCGGATATTTTCAGTCTGACTAAAGGCCAAATATAACTAGCCAGCGCTCACAAATTCGCAAATTTGCCTGGCATTTTTTGTGCAGGCATTTCGATAAAGAAATAATTATGTAATGTGCCAGAAAATGCTTATAAAATACTAATACAATTAGTCCAGGAGATCGGGAGGTAGTGTTGCTCATATTGACGGACAAGCTGCGACCATGTTATTTTTAATGTTTTAGGTATGGTAATGAAGGAAAATCATGATAGTAAGAACAAATTTGTAGCCTTATTTTTTGTTTTTTCGATTTTTTTGGGCATTTTTCTACATTTTAGGCCCAAAATTTTCATTTTTTCAATATGTAAAGATTTCATTTTAGTATGATTTTGGTGATTAAGTTGAATAGTAATTGTGTTAATAATGTTAAATAACTAATTCTGCTAACAAAATTGAAGAATTTCAATGTTTTTTTTCTCAATTTTTTACCATTTTTTTTTTTACTTTTTTACGCAAAATCGTCCAAATTTCAACCATTTCATCTTAGTATGATTTTAAGGTTAAATTCACCATAATTATTTTAATATTGTTAAATAATTTACAACTTGGCTTCTACAATGTTTTTAAATGGATTTAAGAAGGTTTCTACTTGTTTTCTAAGTTGATTGGGGGGGGGGGGGTCTAATTCAATCCAATTAAACATTGTACTGTTCAAAATTAGATAAATTCCTTAAGGCGTATGGTAGATATACGTAACTAGTTTTCAAAACGTATACATATGCCTTTCTACCCTGTGCGTTATGCACGCGAGTCGGATTTTACAAATTAAATTATGATGAAAAACCCTGAAATTTGGGTGTGGTCACATTTGTGGTCATTATATTCCGATTAGAGAGTGTATGGACATGGGGTATGCGACACTGTGCAGTATATATGTATATAACAAGTATGACATGAGACATTAGTATCTTTCTACTAAACTGTGCTTCCAGAGTTATCAGGAATCGAGTATCGGTGTTATTTCTTACCCCCCAAAAAATGGTCATTTTAAAACGGGGTATGTGGGTCAAAGGATCACTGGGAGATAATAGGATGTCCAATGACTCCTATATTTCTATCGTATCACACTAAAGCTTTTTTGTAAAATTGGCGCGGTTTACACGATCAAAGTTAGATTTTCTTTACAATTATATGTTACAAGCAACTAATTATATAGAGTTACGCTTCTTGAAACTCGAGTCAGCATAACAAAAACATCTGGCTGCTGATTGGTTGATTATCATTGAGGGAAATATCCCTAGTCGGGAACAGAAAATCATAGCCTACGTAAATATGGTGATCGTGTATGTTTAGATGTCCAGGAAGAGTCTGGTGGTGTCCAGAAGTTACGGAAGGGGTCTGGATATGTTTATGCTACTGATTTTTGTGCATTAAATGGGGTAGTTGTGGAAATGCAAGATTATCGTTTGAAAAAAATACCGAAAAGGGCGCGTTTGTTGTCACATACTGGTGCAGAGGATGGCGTTCTAAGGGAAAATGACCACTTGAAGTTCAAATAGGCTTAATCCATAGCCGGCGGGACTTTTAGTTAACACTGTCGCCTATGGAAAATAATTAGGTGTTTGTAACCTATAGATACGAAGCTTCGCTACATTAATTATTATTCATATATTACTATATTTAAATCATATTTATGCATACAGTCGGCGTCGAAACAAAAACATGATGTACCGATTATTCGTGACATTCAAGTTAAATGTTCAATAATAGAAAATTAAACTGTGACTGGTTCATTGAACATGAAGTTAATCAAGGTGTATCTTTATTAATAACAGTATACAGTACTATCAAAATCAGAAGAAACATGTGGCCCTGGGCGCTGTGGAAATTTGACAAAATGCATTCTTAAACCCAAACCTGTGGCGGTTTTTCATCCAATGCACCGAAGCTTCGTGTCATGTACAGAAGCTTCGTGACGTGTCAGAACTCAAGGAATATACCACCATAGGACATCATATGGTACCGGTAACAAACGTTGAATGGTCACCAGAAACCCGGATATTAATAATTTCAGATCATAATGGCATCAAACGTTGAATGGTCACCATAAACTTCGATATCTGTCATTTCAGATCGTAACTATCATGGAATTATATATTAACCCATGGTGTAATTATGTCAAAATGACACACTATATTACATCCACCCTATATAACTGCTTCCTCCCTGACACAGTGCTACATACAAGGGTTTATCCATGTCTACTTAATGAGATCATATAGTTCTGTCGAAATCTGGCGAAAAATGTGACCTTGCATCATTAACCCAAATCTGTGGCGGTTTTTCATCATATGTACCGAAGCTTCATGACATGTACCGAAGCATGGTGACAAGTCAGAACTTCTAAAATATACCCCATCGGGACATCAAATGGTATCAAACGTTGAATGGTCACCAGAAATCTCGATATTAGTCATTTCAGACCATAATTAGCATAGCATTATATATTAACCCATCGAGAAATATGTCAAAATGACACACTATATTACACCCACCCCTACATAACTGCGTCCTCCCTGACACAGGCTGCATATAAAAAGTTTATCCACGTCTACTTAATGAGAGTATACAGTTCTGTCAAAATCGGGCGAGCAATTTGGTCTATAAGTCCCGTAGTGTGACACATTTAATATAGACCAAAACAATAAACACCTTACAACCCAAAGATAGTTACATTTTAATTGAAAACATGGTCCAAACATGAAAAGTTAATTTTTGCCGATAATTAAGTCAAGTATTTGAGAGAAAAGTCCAATATTTTTGTCAGTGTTGACAATAGTAACAATTAACCATGGTACATCAGACATGTTAGTATTCAATGTATAGAAGGCAGAATAGCCAATTTTGTACATCATCCACAACTTGTAATCGATTGCAAGACACGCTAGGTATAATCATATGCATCACTTACATTACAAAGTTCTGTTCATTCTTGTTAAAATATGACTATAATCCCAATTGTGAAATTTTATACCGCGTTCTGTAAATTCAAATTTTTGAGGGAATGGAAGGGGCTAGGACCCCAAAAAGTGCATATTTAATTGCCCCAATGATCAGTTAATATACAAAATACAAAATAAAGTCGCATTACTCAACCAGTTCCAAACAGCATGAATCGATCTAGAAGATATTTGTAAAAAAAAAGGTCATATTTTCAACTTCCGGCGGCCATTTTGGTGGCCATCTTGGATGGTGAGTTTCAATTTTGCCCCAAAAAAGTGACATTATGTCTTAGCTTCACGAATATATATACATTTGTATACATTTTACAAGATTTTCACCGCTATAATTTGCATAAAACTGACTTAGGGTCTGGTCTGAAAAATGGCGACCATAATGGACGCCATTTTGTCTGGAGTCTATACGGCCACTTTTTTTTCTTGTTAACATTGCTTAAAAGCTGAAGGACATAATAAGGAACAAAATGAGTGGGGGAGAAGTTAAGTCCCAGGGGGTGCAAGGGTACGCCGGAAAATTCTTTCATTTTCGGTCGTCGGGTAGGTCAATAAAAACACGTTTTTCGCCAATTAAGCTACAAATTCACCGCTGCTATCATGGATTTTCGTAATCTACATATATTTTACTACAAAATTAGACCGGATAGCACTTGTCCGTCAAAATGAGCAACAATTGTTATTTCTTGGGGTCGATCTCCTGGACTAAATTGTACATTATCTCGCAAGAATCAATCATACAGGTATTTGAAGGTAAATTATAGTAGCACCGTTGCATGTGGAACTTCATAATTTTTCTTCTCGTGTCGTTATCTTTGGTATATATTCATTTTATACGCACGTTGCCTGTTCATATTATAACGACATATGGTTTTCTGTGGCGAAATTCCTACCAAAAATACCAGGTAAACTTAAGATACGTTGGATACGTTACATTGCGAAGTATTTTATAAGAGTAATTAATAAATGCTAGCTTTTGTATTACACCTCAATTGCAATTAATTTCAAAATTAGAAGTGAACAGGGTTGAGTAGTTTTGAGCTAAGTTTCTATGACGTTGTTGGACCAGTGGTTGGACCTGTAAATTGACGCTATTAATAACTAGACAGTCTATGCCTGTTGAGACGCCCATCAGATTAAAAATACTGAGAAGACTGGGACTTTAAAGTCTACAGCTGTCTGTACAATTCAAAACTAATTTAAAACATCAACTTCTTGTTCACTTTATCATAAACCAAACTTATAAATTTTACGAGAGCTGTATATTCTTATCTATGAAGCTGCCATAATGCCAGCCGTCATAATAGTTTAAAGTGAAGGGGCTTCACAGTGGGGGGAAATGTGAACACTCATAAAAGTTTGTATAACCATCATCATAAAGAAATCAAAAGGTAACATATACTTTTGTCCTAATTAGTATTATTATAACTGTCCAGTGATGTGATGTCACATGTTAAGACCTTTGTTATGTAAACAATTCTGTTACAGTGCCTGTCATTTGATCAAAATACAATTGAGCAACTTCTGTTACAATTATGAATATTTACATGTATATTACAAAAGGTTTAGATAAATGAATACTATTCCAGAAATATGATCTCCTCTAATATTCGTAAACCAACCGCTAAATTTGCTATGGTCTTGGCTGCTATGAAAAAGTTCGACTTTTTCTTGTTTTTTTTTATTCCAAAAATTACATATAATCTAAAAATTTGCAAATGAGATATGATTTTCACCGATGAAACATATAAAGTGAATATATTCTGAACGGGAATATCCGTATAGTGACAGATGTGATAGGAAGGGCATCCTTCTCTGAATACTAGACAGTTGAACTTATAGCTAAGTACATTTTGATTCTTGTTCTGATCAACTTTAATAGTGCCAATAGTGTGGTCGCAAATTATATATTCAGTTGATCCAAAAATTTAAACGGCTGTGATACCTGTCGTCAAGGAATTATATCACATTGACATACTTATCCCATACGTTAGTCCAGGCAAATTAGGAGCAAAAACTCGGGGAAAGCTGATTTTTTTCAGGGATTACTAAGAAGAGGTTTATGGACAATATGGTAATAGTTCCCTAGAATCCGAGTTGAGCTTTTTGAGATATCATAATTTTTCGTAATGGTGCAAATTCTGTCGAAATTCTATCGGACCATATGCGAATGCAGTCATATGTAGGCTAATATACGGACTCAATCTTCACACATACCCGTCGATCGTGGAGTAGGTGTCGCTAGGTATGTGTAATTAATGCTAGAGCTTACTAACAGTCGATATTCAATAATTGTGATGACATTTATTGCTGAAGAGAGCATATAAATCGCATGATGATTCAACATTTTTCTAATAAAAGAGGGCGAGTAAAGATATTCAGACGACAATGAGCTAAAATATGAACCATTATACTAGAACAGTGGTTAATTCAGAAAAGGAAAGTGATAAGATATATCGAACCATCACCATCCTTAATACTTTATAGCCGGAAACTTAACACTACCCCCTATTTTAAACGTACGCCATATGGCTTTGAGTGTCTGAAAGTCAAAACTACCACACTATAGTCCTGGCGTTTGGCTTAACAATTGTGCAAATGTTGATAACACTACGAAACTTGGCACATAGGTACCTTATACACCATTAATCGTTTGCAAGTGTGGAGACATCGCGGCAGGTCCTTCCTTATCAACGGTTGCTAGGCAACTATCCGACATCGAAGAAATACAAATATGACTGATATTATGGCAGTTTTAACAATCTAAACTACGTCATGCACCAATTTTATCGTGAAAATGATATTAGTTGTTGTTAGAGTGGATCTGGCTGGAAAATTACCATATTTCTTACTTACAGGGGTGGTAACAGTTGCTAGGGACATACCCGAAATAGAAAAAATGCCGAGCTGACTGATATTATGGTAGTTTTAACAAACTAATATAAACTACATCATTATCATTTTATGGTGAAACAATTGTAATAGTTGTTGTGAGGGTGGGTTCGACTTAACACATTACTATATATTTCTGGTAACGGTTGCCACGGACATACCCAAAATCGAAAAATGCACACATGACTGATATTATGGTAGTTTTAACAAACTAAACTGTAACATTTTTATATTGAAAACATTATTATAATTGTTGTTAGTGTGAACATGACAGTAAAGTTTATCATTTATCATTTCAAGGATAAACTATTTATTGATATAATCCCACCAAAATTTGAAAAATTTGAATTTATAATAGTAAAATGATATTCGTATTAGTTTCCACGCACAAGTACCGATCTTTCGCACCACGACATAATCATATGACGAAACCCAAGGGCGCACATTACAACAATGTAGAAATGTTCAACTATGTCTGCAAATAGAATAACCTTGAGTGAGGTTGGGGATACACATGCGCACGATTTCGCTGCAAAATGGTCTCAAATAGAAGTAGATGAATTCGATCCAGACCAGCATCCAACTATGGAACCAAAATACATGTCAATATTTCTCGCCTACACAGGGTAAAAAAGTGCTCTCTAATAATAGAAAATTCTCTATATTTGGCCTAAATTGCAGAAGCCTTAACGCAAATTATGGAGATCTGAAAAACCTACTTTGTGATTTGCAAACATATGAAAATTTGTTTGATGTTATCGCCCTAACAAAAATATTCAAAGTGCATAGTCCCTCAGATTTTTCACTTGCAGGATATCACCCCTTAGAATTCAAATCTTGACCTGACGGCGACGATGGTAGAGGTGGTATTGGTATCTATATAAAGGAGAATCTTCAATATAAACCCAGACCAGATTTGACAATATTTATATCACACGTAATAGAAACATTATTTATAAGCCCACGTAGACCTGGGCCGAAGGCCCAGCCCGTAGAGGGCTCTGAGTGTACTGGGCGCGCACACTCGACGCTGGGAGAGCTGAATTGCAATAACGTTCCTTTGAAAATTTGTTTCTTAAAATTAGATGACATTTGACATGCCCTATTGAACTCTTGGTATCGTCTTTCCGAGTCACCTATTTAGCGATTGTATGATCGCGTTTGTCTTAACCAATCAGAATTAACGTTGTTCACAGACGGTTGTTAGGCAAGTGATGCTATTCAAACAAAGTTGAAAATCACCACCTCGGATTATTATTTCCACGAATTACCAATTACAACACACTGTGAGATAACTACCCATTATAATCTCACAACTTGATTCAAACTATACGAATGTCCCAATATATAAAACCCCAAACTCAGATATTCGTGTTCGGTTCTCGAAACCTCACACGTCTTACTCTCAGCGAAGATATACACACAATGAAGATGGCTCCCAAATATGGTCAAGGGAGATGACCATAACGGAAGAACCAATCCCGATGTGTATTGCCAAACACCTCATCTAATATGCATCCCAAATAGTATATAAGAAACAACTACATCCCATCACATCATGCTTTCACTAGACTCATCTCATACCTAGATCATATCCAGGCATCATTCACACCAGGCATCACCCATTCGGGGACACCAATTCGCGGCGACTATTGATCATTATATTTGTACACACTGCATATCTTATTCACAACATAATAAAGACTTGTACCTACTATATATATGTGTCATTACCTCACATAGTATTAATGGTACCGTGAACAGTTCTACGTCTCACCACACAACTTGAAGTCTCGGCCACTAGGCGATCACTACAGAGCAGAAACAATCTCAAACCGCTACTCAACCACGGGGATACAGCCTTACACTCCAGCCACGGATAGACAGTCTCACACACTAGACCACTGCACCGGTCAACCATAACTCAACCATTCGGACACACAGGAACCTTTCGGACACACAGGACCGCATACCAACCCTTCGGACACACAGGACCGCATACCAACCCTTCGGACACACAGGACCGCACACCAACCCTTCGGACACACAGGACCGCACACCAACCCTTCGGACACACAGAACCGCATACATACTCATCTGACACAGACGAATCAACCTTTTATTCTCATACAACCAGCTCACATCGTGTATCCAGCTAAAAACATTACTCACGCCTCTTGCAGACCAGATTCAGATCCACATAAACATTAACATCCGATTTGGACATCCTTCGGCTTCCAATAAACACGACAAGAACATTCTGTACATCATTCATCATCACAGACTTGTGCACATTATTCTTCTCGGAAATTGGTGAGTGACCATCTTTTCTTTCCCATTTGCTGTCAAATTGCACACCCCCTATTTTTAGCATTCTTTTACTCCTTTTTTTTTCACGTGGGTTATGGACATATCACCTGATTCTACTACACCTACACTACCTACCCATCCTACTACAATACATGCTTCAAACGATCAGCCCATACCACCCACCTCTTACAAACAACATTCAGTTCTTAATTTTAAAACTTACTGTAGATACGCTTTACCCCACCAAATAACTTTATCGCCACAACTCATTAAATATTGCAATCCCATTCGCATTGATATAACGCAAGATACAATCCGCTTATACGTGCGTTGTATGATTACAAATAACTACTCAGGACATACACTAGATTCTTGGAACGAGTGGCATACATTTCCGGCTCATTTTACGGATTATCCAAAACTTATCGTCAACTCTATAGTCGCGGCAATTCCCATAAAACATCCTAATAAATCACCTGAATCGTGTCAAATACACCTGAATCGCATAATACACCGCCACGGCACTTGGAAAAAAATACAACATATTTCGCACCCATACCATAGATCCCAAAACAGACACCGTTAATCCTTAATAACATAATGGAGTCACCACCTCCGCAGAGCAGCGATTATTTTCATCCAAGCAATTATCAGCATCACCTTGAATTAACCAGGGAAACGGACCGATCAACCGCCAGATCCCCCCACACAGACATTACTAATGAAATGGGCAAAGATAATCAGAACTTGCTATTGTCACGGCTTACCCATGAAATTAGCCATTTCACTAGTTCTATCCGCGACCAGACTGAAAGTTTAAAAACACAGACAACAATAACAGCACTGCTGGGAATGAATTCCATTATTGAACCCTTCGATGGCAAGCCTGACGCTTTTCCCCAATGGGTCCATGCGGTGGAAAAATACTCCCGCGCGATTTCGGCACAAGATGAGACTATCATAAAAATTGCCTCTCAGACATGTAAATCTCAAGTTTCTGAATTTATTCAACGCTTCATAAATGAAAATAACACAGACGGAAAATTCACGTTCACCTGGACCGACCTGAAATCACAGTTACGCTCATTATTCAGTTCCATAACTGATTCGCCTCAAGCCATTTCCTCATTACGAGCCATTAGGCAGAGACATACGGAAACAATTGCCATGTTTGCAGAACGCATACGTACCCTTGCTAAACACGCGTATACTGATGAAATTAACACAAGAGCAGTGCAAACACAATTAGTAGCATTTTTTTCCGATGGTATTCGCGACTCTAGTATTAAATTCAGGCTTCTCAAAGACGACCCCATAACGCTTGATAGAGCTACTGATATCGCCCTACGCGAAATGAACCTTCGGCAACGCTATCGCTTACGTTACGGTGAACATCATAATGATTATAACCAATTCCCACAGTTACAATCCCCTCAACCAATGGATATCGACAATAACCATCGGCACATTCCAAGAGGGCCATCACAATCCACTTACAACCCCCGTCAATCCAAAGACAGACACCGAATCAATGATCACCCCCACAGGCGCCAACCTTCAAATTCTCACCACCCCTACTCTGAACCAAGGGTCTCCCATCCAAACCGCATCCAGACCATGGATGCAAGATATACTACAACAGCTCAACGACCACTCTTCTGTACATACTGCAGATTAAACAATCATACCACAGACCAATGCAGACGTCGGGCTCAAAATAACAACCAATTTTTAAACAGATGAGGACTCATTGCATCAAAAATTTCACCCCCACCCACCAACGCAAGGCAATGAGTCCAATAACACATCAAATTAGCACAATATACAACCACAATCATAGATATGCTAAAGATCATCGAACATACGAATCTCAAAAGCATAGAGTCTATAATTCACAGCTGCAGTCCATTAATCATTACCCCACGCTACCACCAAACTGCCAAAACCAACGATATATTAATTACCGTACGTGGCCTCCACTTGATCTCCCTCGCCACAGGCACGTAACACATACCACTTTCTGCCATAGCAGGTGTTCCTCTATGAAACCCAGATTTCATAATTCTTCCAATAAGTCTATCTCACCACTTCTGGATTTAACCTTTCCTCCCCAATTTAAAACCCTGAATCGCCTTGAAAAGCCCAAGCACCAACACATTACTAATTCTTACTCATCATCCAAAAGAAAATCAACATGCACCAGTTCTCGCGAATCACATTCCAATACTGCAATTAACCCTATAATACCACCAGTCAAACCCATAAAACACACTATACCAGTACTTAAATATCCAAGTGATATGACAGATGGTGCTCTAAACCAAACACCATGCTCAACTATCATTAAAATACACAAACAACGGATTAGATCACTATTAGACTCCGGGGCAACCACCAGTTGCTTGAAATACGACATTTATAGATCCATGCCAAATCGACCACCTTTAATTAAAGAACATGTGTTACTCACATCAGCCGATGGTACACCAATGAAAGTTTTTGGATCCACACATCTCACATTTAGAATCGGAAAACTCATTCTTACTCACAAATTTGTCATATGTGCAACCTTGTCACGTCCTTGCATTTTAGGGCGCGATTTTATGAAACAACACAGTATTAGACTTTACTTTGATCTAGAAAAATTCAGAATACAGAATCAATTATACCCGATGTTAAGGGATGGTCACATTGCATCACTCATCCGATCAACAAATAACGTTTCATTATCACCCCACTCATGCGCCATCATAACAGGCAGACTCATAGGGCCAAATGATATGTTTAACACACCTATAATCCGAATAGGCAAAGGTAACATGTCCATTTTCGAACACGAACCAAATGTACATGTAACCGACACGCTAGCAGATGCAAATAATCCCAATATTTGCGTCATGATAGAAAACCAATCGGCGTCACATATGTCCATTAGGAAAGGCCGTGTGATAGCACAAGCATTTGGCACTCAAGAGCAAATGATATGCACGGCATCCGATGAGCAAAACATTAACTCATCTCCGCCAAACAAACACAGTATAAACACCATAGGTGACCGGCAAGACATTAACCCTCCAGTCACCAAGACTCAACCTATATCTGTCAATTATATCGTGGCACCTCAACACCTTAAACAGCAGATATTGCAACTAGTATCACAATACCCTGATGTTTTTACAAATGACATAAACAAGATAGGATATTGTCCAAAAATTAAAATGAAAATCGACCTCAAACCAAATACTTTACCTATTTTTTGCAAAAAATATCCGACACCACTGAACAAACAACGAATTATGGCTGCTGAGATAAAAAAATTATTAGATGCAGACATTATTAGACCCACTGCCCACTCATCGTGGGGATTTCCCAGTCTCCTCATACGCAAAGCCACACCCAATCCCGATGGTACTCCCAATTATCGATTGGTAATCGATCTCAGAAAACTCAATGATGTTTCCATTCCATTAAAATGATCTATGCCTAGTTTTACAGAAATATCGTCCAAGTTACTCGGCTCAACTATTTTCAGTATCTTTGATTTATCAAATGCTTATCATGTTATTGGAGTCGTACCCGAAGTGTTCCCATATTAACTATGAATACGTCCGAAGGACAATACAGTTATCAAAGAGCCCCGATGGGATATGTCTCGAGCTCAGGGTATTTTTTAAAACTCATGAACATGGCCCTACACGATTTACCATTTGTAGAAGGATTTGTCGATGACCTGATCTGTCATAGCTCCGATCCTCAAACGCATATACAGCAGCTCACAAAATTATTTGACAGACTCAGGGAATACGGCTTAATAGTTAAACTATCAAAATCTAAATTTTGCCAACCACAAGTCAAATTTTTAGGGCATATTATTTCCGACAAGGGCACATCCCCTGACCCTGAAAAAATTTCAATTATCAAGTCTCTACCACCTCCGAAATCAGTTAAAGAAGTCCGCAGATTACTGGGAATTCTTAATTTTTACAGGTCATATTCTCCTACTTTCGCATCTACGGCATTGCCTTTAATCAAACTCACAGCCAAATATGCTAAATTTGTGTGGGATGCGCCGTGCCAAACAGCGTTCGACGCGCTTAAAGAAAGCTTAGCAACCGCCCCCATCTTAGCTTACCCAAATCCCGACAAACTGTTCATTCTGACAGTAGATGCATCTATACATAGTATCGGGGCGATACTATCACAATATGCTCATAGCCAAGATGATAAACACGTTGAACTACCAATCGCGTTCGCCAGTAAAAAACTTAACAAATCACAAAGGAATTATTCTGTCACGGAAAAAGAAGCATTCGCGATATATACGTTTGCAAGGCAATTTAAATTTTACTTACAAGGATCCCAAGTAGAGATTAAAACAGATCACTTACCCCTCATCCACATGTTTAAAAAACAGGATCTGATAAACACAAAAATTCAAAAATGGTTTTTGGAAATATCAGCATTGAACCCAAAAATTACTTATATTAAAGGCACGAACAATGTTACGGCAGATTTTTGCAGTCGGATAAACCCCGACACACACCCGTGCATCAATTCTTGCACCGATAGCGACCCAAATCCACCCACCAATCCCCTTGTACAGGATATTAATATACTTGACATGAAAGATATTCAGGAATTTTCAAAACAAAAAAAACAACCAAAACAGAAAACGGATTCCGAACCACCAGTTGATCTCGACGACAGCCCGGTCCTTCCTCCTATAACTAATATAAGAGATGAACAATCAGGAGACCACACAATCTCCGAGATTATCAAACAAATGCAATCAACAAATATACCCGAAAAATTAGCAAAAACCTTTATTCTCAAAGATGGTATCCTACACTATATATCAATATATAATGACATACCTAAATTACGTATATATATAACGGACAAAATAGCACAAGAAGTTATATCCCAATATCACAGTCTCGGCCATAGAGCGGTATAATCGCTATATGCGACCATACGGAACAGATATTACACACCTCAGTTGTTTGCAAAAATTGTCACATACATAAACAATTGTCATACATGCCGACAACGAAATGCTTATAATCCAAAAATCCCGCTTCAACCAGTCACTGCCCCATCAAGGCCAGGACAACTCATAGCTATCGATCTTATGGGACCATTTTCCCCCAAAACACAGTCAGGAAATAGATTTATCTTAACTATTATTGATCAATTTTCATTACATACTTTAGCATACGCATTACCTAACAAAATGGTGGATACAATTTTAGAAAGATTGAATTCAGAGTATTTCACTTTATTTGGATCAGTTGAAGAAATATTAACAGATAATGGGTCCGAGTTTGCAAACTCTACCTTCACTGAATTTTGTAAATATTACCATATCAATCACCGCCTCACTTCGTTCTACAGACCCCAAAGTAACGGTAAGTCAGAACGTTCGCATAGAAGTCTAGCATCAATCATTTCAACAATCACCCAAGCAAATGTAGAAAATTGGGACCTATATCTAAATTATGCATCACAAGCAATGAACTTCCATTGTTCCAGTGTACATACACATTCACCATTTTTTCTAACTTTTTTTAGAGAACCACAGATAAGCATAGACCGAATTTTAACACACAGAGAAAAGTATTTAGGAGAGGATTTTTTAGCCACCACGCTTCAAAATCAACACATTATTTTTAAAACTACAAAATCTCTTCTCGAAACAGCCTCTCGCAACCACAAACAGAACAAAGGTGGATCTATTCCAACCTTTAAAATAGGCCAATCCGTCTATTACAAAATCCACCAACCAAATCACAAATTTTCATTTAAATATGAGCCGTTTTGGCGTATCTTGAAACAGACAGGCCCCATATCTTACATATTAAGACATGACCTATCTGTTAAATTAACAAAATCACATGCTAAACACATCAAACCATCCCCCATTGATTGGCCTACACCTCAAATTCCCAATCACTTAAAAAATAAACGACATAATCGATTTGCATTTCCACCGAGTGAAGCCAGTGTCGATAATAATAGCTCTCAATCCACATTGGAATCAGACGATGACCTCAAAACCACGGCAATTAAGCGCGCTCAACTTGAGCGCTCAAACACAGACGACAGCTCTTCAATACCATTGGCTGAATTAGCCAACAGACTCATGGCTTCGAAACATTTTAATAAAACAGACAGCCAATCACCCCCGGATTTTTCACCCAGCGACCAATCTAGGCCCCAAACACAGGAACCAAATGTCATAAAACACAAATTAATTACACAAAATTCTTATAGTACGACGCCAGACACAAAATCGGATCGCGCAGATAACAAACGCGGCCGGCATCGTAAATTATATTCACCATACTCCAAACACACGCCTAAAGATTCATCGTTTTCTAATTCCTTCCAATATACATCACCCGACAGCCGTTCGACAAATTGGTCAAACGAAAGTACGGAAACATATGATTTATATCAGATGACAACTGATATCGAACATTCATAGTCATGTATCAAAGTATCTCACAATCACTAATGATAGATAATTTACATAACTTTTATTAATATTATATAAAACAGGTCTTACAAAGGCATAACCCTACTGCAATTCTCCCATCCCACCCCCTTCGGCACAGAGATAGACACCCAAACGATAAACTTCGTTCATACCAGTGGTATGATCATTAAACAGGGCATCATCTCGTTTCCCAAATCTCTAATTCAATTATCGCTAACAGGTGTGCATTGAGTCATGATGCCGAAGTAAATTTAACCAACATGTAATATATATCTTTCACTAAGGACTGACACTCGGCGTCTTTGACTAAATGTTTATTCACGAAACATGCCAACCTGTCGATCATTGCCTCTCGCACCAATCTCCGAAATATGGCAAACTCCCGTCCATGACTCAGTTCATCTTCATTCCCTCCAATATGCTTAACTCAATCATATATTCATTGACATAGCAAACGAATCCTACAATACACTATATATTATACAGTAGGTTATACAGTGATCACGGCATAATTCCCTCAATACCACCCCCCCCCCCCTCCTGCCAAACAACGCTCTTTATCATAAGAACGATTGGTACAGAAACCACGGCATATTATCCCTCAATGTAGACACCCCCACCCACCAACGCCACAATACACTATATATATTATATAGTAGTTGATACAATAATCACGGCATATTTCCCTCAATATCACCCCCCCCCAATACCGCCACAAAACGCTCTTCATTATAGAACGATTGGTACATAAACCACGGCATTTCTCCCATCAACAACACTTCCCCAATCCCGATCTCATTGTAACGGACATTTGTCCGACCTTATTTGAGGCCATGAAACCATAAATACCGCCACAAAACGCTCTTCATTATAGAGCGATTGGTACATAAACCACGGCATTTCTCCCATCAACAACACTTCCCCATCCCTACCTCATTTTACGGACATTCGTCCGACCTTATTTTAGGTCATGACACCCTAAAACTGCCACTAAACGCCTTTTGTTATATGGCGTGTGGAATATTAACCACGGCATGCATCACCCAGATATTCAGTATTTCCCAATCCTAATATGAAAGTCATCATTACACCGCCCCCCCCCCCCCTCGAACAAACAAACGCTCTTCATTCTAAAACTTAGATAACCCAATCAATAACAGTATTGAACGCTTGGCAGCGGTCTAATAATATATTTATCTCTTTACATTTCAACCAATCTTAGACTATAATTAAATAATCTTTGGCGATTTAGCACGTTTACAAAAGTTACTCTTTGTAGCTCAACCAATATTAACACCTTTGGGCCATTACCACGATTACAACAATAACAACAACAACAACAACAAAAAAAATACATTTCTTTTCACTGAATTTATCAGCAAGATGTTATTTCTACAGGCTAACACGGTGAATAACCACAAAAACAATTCAATTCATGTTATTGTTGGCTAAACACCGTGCCAGCTTGCAGAATTCAAGCCAGCTCTTGATCCAGGGACGGTCCGAATTCTTCAGGGGCAGCAGTCACACCAACATCTTCTTATAGCACTCTCCGATGTTCGCTCCATAGGTCTACTATCCTCTGCCTCTCATCTATAATCTCCAGCCGGAGATTTATCACCTTGTGGCATCGTTCTAATTCAGACACGGTACTCAAATACCGTGCCCAATCTATACTGGTCCCTCCAGCCAGGCACACAGCAACTATAACATCATAAAATGCCAATATGTGATCCACATATTGCATTGTTACCTCATATTGGCTCGTTTCTAACACAGCAACCTCAGCCTCCAAAAATCGCAGGTAATCAGACATAATGAAAATTATGTCAGAAATAACCCTTGTCGATATTCCCACACCTTATATACTTATCTCATATTGGCAGATAGCGTCCGTATCGAATCGGGACGCTGTGCCAAACCAAGCAAGCACTCTCGATCGAAGATTCCCGAGGGACATGCTAGGCACTATCTATCTCAAATATATATTACAAACCCCTGTTCCCGCTAACATCTAACCAGCTATCAAGCGATATCTCTTCGATACATCTAAACATAATATCCAATGATAAATAAACACACTAAACATCATCTAATAATCAGATATAACTCAATGCTGGCAAGTCCAGTGTGCATCGGTGCACCATGCACACAGGGCTAAAACTTGCTTCCCTCAAAAAAATAAAATAAATAAATACAATAAAAATATGTTACACAAGTATCATATCAATAAATAGGAATATTTCAACATAAACTAATAACATAAACAAACATTACCCAGCCAATTTTTCTGCCTCATAACATAACCAAAACTATCCATAATTATTCATCAAACTCAAATAATCCTATTTAGATGAAATAATTAACCAAGGTTCACAACCTCACAAGTGTATCATAATATCAAACTTAAGTGACACACACACACCAATTATTATGACATGAACACCGATAGGTGAACCTTCCTTAACGATTTAGTACGCTTACCCCCCCCCCCACGTATCTAGTGAGATACAATTCCCCATCCAATTTCCATAACACCCAAACCCCCTTCCACAAGAAATTCCCAATAACGTACATGTTAACGGCCAATCAAGGCCTAATTAACTTAACATGTAACCTATAACACACGACAAACGTGTGTACACAGTTACCCATCAAATCCTCATATACCATTCCCCATCCAATTCCCATGATACCCGAACGCCCTTCCACAAGAAAATCTCCAAATACAACGTACATGTTAACGGCCAATCAAGGCCCAGTTAACTTAACATGTATAGAACACACAGTGCACAATCGTGCATAAAAATCCCAGATACATGTACAGAGCTAACTGAAGCTCACTCTTACATACATGTAACGCGCAATACACGGACCCCACATGCATCTATATCGTGCATAAAACAAAAATCCAATACACGTGAACACGAAATTCACGTACAAACTTCACCCAATACCGCCGCTTACCAAAATGTGCATATACAGTGCCAAAATAGGCTCACCATGTGCACTTTATCCCAAACGACACAAATATTGTCAGTCCTTAAGCAATATTTTTCATATTCTTCCCTACCCCATATATTATTGTCAAATATACTTGCCAATGATTAACTGTCATTAATAACATATTCATATACGCCCTATATCGGATCTTATAACTCAAATTAACACATGTCCAACATCAGTTCATACTACCATTACTATTCATTAAGGCGAAACGATGTATAGAACCCACGTATATAGAAGCATCAAGTTTCTTCATCCAAATCCCACACACGTACAATCATCGAGTTGTTCCAATAGGACAACGGAATACAAATTTCTGATATAATTTGTCCAGGAACAAAATATCACGTCAGGAACACATTTTGTTCAAATATATCAATACAATTAAATAGGAACATACAATTACCATTCATATACAATGCTACCGATATAGATCACCATGCAAAATATCTCCCAACACGACGATATTGTATACATACCCCCCCCCCCTCCCCCCCCCCCACCGCCAAGATAACCAGAGCCGCGTGACAATGCGCGATCAAATATTATCATTACAATATAGATAGAACTACTATTCCATGCGTCAATTGCACTCCCCTAATACTATACAATCAACAAATATTTCCGCCAATAATCATGTCAAATATAGCAATAAGAACCTATATATAGCAGTACACAATACGCATTTATTCATATGCCTTTTGATATCCATATTGACATGACTGTTGGTATACCTACACCCTATGACACATACATTTTATAAATAATACAGCAACACTACTCGTCATTCACATTCAGATGTCCATGTGATGTTTTCAATGAAACCAATCTTCATTAGCACGATGTAGCCCACGTTAAATTATATAGGCACAAACAGCTATCAAAGATTGGGCCCATCTTTCTCCTTCACTCCTCCTGCCAAACCTCCTCAAATCTCCCCCATCAGCCGGCCCAACTCAACTCCGTCTTACCAGTCAGTCTGTTCTTCCGACCACAGATCTATCAACCTTCTCCTCTCTTCCCTAATCTGCTTCCCCAGATTTAATATGAGGTAACACCTCTCATTTTCCTCCAGCCACAACGTACACAGATATCGATCGCTCTTGGATGATACCCCAGTCCGGGCGTGCTCATTTCCCCGCTCAAATTGATCGACTATCTGATCATTCACGTACGTCAGATATATCGAATCAACGATCACCCCAAAATAACCTAGACCAGACACCCTCGCATGGCTTAACTTACACTCTAACTCACTTAAAAGTTGACTCATAACTGCAAAGATTGAAAGACAGGCCCGTAATATTTTCCAGCCATCATACAAATGCTTTTATACCGCTATACCACTAATTACCTTTATCGACACGCCTAATACACGCAGCGCTGCTAATTAGTATCCACACTGGCATCGCGTGACGTCATTTTTCGTCGATTTCTGGGGGTACCCAGATACACAGTAAACAGTAAACTTACACCGGCCGAAAAATCTCATTGATTAATCAAACCAGTTAACCCATATAAGCCATGCCCACGAGAATCTATCTTTATAATCAGATACCGGCTAACCCGCTAATACACACCTATATTTTTACTTATAGGGGTGCAAGCGATATGAAGCCTACAGAAAACTTCGTTAAAGCGACCCTCTTCATACTTATCATCGGCTTTCAAACTAGTGACGCTATGTTAACTCGACAGAACATGTTATTTTTGCATCACCGGCAAATTGCTGTCTCAAATGAAAATTGGGATCTCAGTTTTCTCATCGAACTCACACCATATTATACCTACATAGCAAGACTCGCTACCGACATAAGGATGGCCCAAAATAAACTCAATAGCATTTGTGCCACGTTTCATCAAAGCACATATCACCATAACAAACCTCCATTCAGGAACGAGACAAATAACATTAACTTTAATCTCATCAACATTTTGACAGATTTACAAACTGAATTAGCAGCGGCTCTCACGGAAACAAAACAAATCCAATATGAATATCATAATTATTATCAACTCCATAATACCAAAAGACTCAAACGAGCAATATTACCCGTAATAAGCGATATAGCTAAGTTTTTATTTGGCACCCCTTCGATGTCAGATATTACACATGTAGAAGATAACATACGAACCCTCTACCAAAACCAAAAAAAAATCCAACACGATACTCAAACCGCTTATTCTATCATGAATATAACACGCGTCATTTCAAACGAAAATCGCCAACGAGTCAACACATTATCAACAACAATATCCAATATTCAAGCCACACTTCGAAAAGAAACACATCGAACCCAAAAACATGTGCATACAATTGAAATATTCACAATCATCAACGCTAAGTTTCTAGTAATATTACACGAAATACAACAAGATGTTATCCAAGCAAAATTATATTTGCGACATCTTAAAGTTCAAATTGCCTCTCTAATTAACCACCGATTTACACCGGAGATCATAAGCCCAATACATTTAAAAAAGGCACTTGACAGTATAACGAAATTACTTCCAGCCCATTTGAAGTTACCATTCCCCATAGAATCGGGAATTGCAAAATATTACCAACATTTGAAGACACAAACCATACTCACAGACAGCAGACTAATCATTACCATAACAATTTACTTACGCGATATCAGAATGCAGTTTGACATATTCCGCGCTATACCATTTTTTTATCCATTAGACCCTCGAGACCCAAGACTCAGACACAACAATAAATATACAGTTGCCCGAATCGATATTACTCATAATTACCTGCTATTATCTCCCGACCGATCCAAATATACCACCATTGGTGACAATCACCCGTGTATTTTAAACAAATTACCATATTGTAAAATTCAAAAAATTTCAATCGCCGCATCACATAATCATAACTGCCTACTCAACATATTCACCAATGATACAAAAAATACCGCCACAAATTGCCCTATAGCCATTTACCCTCAGTAAAATTTACCATCCGCTATTAAGCTGGCGGCATGTACATGGCTTATAACAACCACGAAAGCTCATACATTTACAGTAAACTGTCATCACAATCTCTTAAGAAAACGACCGTATAGAATCACAATTTTACCCCCCATCGCAACGATAACTTTACCACCAAGGTGCATAGCTACATCAGCTAGTATCAAACTAATTGCATTCACAACTTTGAACTCATCAAACATCACCATCAAGACACAAATAACCCAATTACAATCAACTATTGAATTACATAAATTGCCACAATGGAAGCCATTATTTTCCCAAATTCATAACTTGCCCCCTCAAGTATCGATTCCAAACAAGTTACCCCCCATAAAGCAACTATCATTATATGATTTTCTGCAAACAGTCACATCCCTGCAACCCATCAAACAAAAGAAAAAACAGGATTATTACCAAATTATCATTCCCGCGGTCATTACGTTCGTATTAATTTTACTGATTGCCATCTCAAGTCGCAAATACATTATTCAGTGTATCACGAAAATTTCCCAATACCAGACTCAACGCAATCACAACACGCAACGAATTAAAATCGCAAAGCGACGAAATAAACTTAACCAAATGATAAAGGGAACTGATATGCAACTTCGTCACAGACTAACCCCACCAATACCCAATGAAGCCACGAAAGATATTCATTTGTCTCCAGCTAAGGAACCTCAAATACAAATCACACAAGAAGATTTGACATTTCCCAAAAAACACCCGCGAGATGTCGATGAAGAATCATCCACACTACGACCTATGAAAATAATGAAAACTCACGCGTCCATCCATAACCCACCACTTAATCTATATTGATCATTTTCCCAATAATACCATTTTTTTTTCCTATAAGGGGCACAAACCCACAGACTAATTCTAATATCGTTACTGCATGCATACCACGTCAGCTGCATATAATAACGCCATTATGACACGTGCCAACCCCAAGAGTTAGACAACTGACCGCCGATTATCTTCAATAACATTGGTCACGGATCTCCCCACCTATCAACAAATGCATTAATTAATGACTCATATACCACACTCCAAACAATATTTCACCTCTGACCCATGCTCTCAACAATTCCCTGAGCAATTAACGGCAGATATGACACGTGCCAACCCCAAGAGTTAGACAACTGACCGCCGATTATCTTCAATAACATTGGTCACGGATCTCGCCAACTATCAACAAACGCATTAATCAAAGTCTCATATACCACACTCCAAACAATATTTCACCTCTGACACATGCTCTCAACAATTCCCTGTGCAATTGACGGCAGATGAGAAACATTTGGTCTCTCATTACCACAATACCGAATGTATACATATCGTCATGATTTTATTAACAATACAACATGCATTTATATAATACATCACCAATGTTCATCATTTACAAAACATACCATGCACTATTACCGTATTGTTATATTCATTACTTCTCATACTTGTATCTCTATATTCTATTATCATACCTTAGCCTACATATCAATATAGCACGCATTATGACTGCTTGCACGATCATTTTATATACCAACCCATATATGCTTTTCCCACCATTTATTTCATAATCTCATAATATTGCGTATCATCATTTTAAGACAACTTAATATCGCATATCATCATTTTAAGACAACTTTGTTCCACATGTATTAATCATAACTTCACCACAATCAATGTTATTATACTTCATTTCAGCCTCATCCACATTACATGATCACAATTACCCCAGTTAGGTCCATAATTTTGATGTTACATAAGATTTTCCGCTGCGCTAAAAATCTTACACGGGTGGGGGACATATGTGAGATAACTACCCATTATAATCTCACAACTTGATTCAAACTATACGAATGTCCCAATATATAAAACCCCAAACTCAGATATTCGTGTTCGGTTCTCGAAACCTCACACGTCTTACTCTCAGCGAAGATATACACACAATGAAGATGGCTCCCAAATATGGTCAAGGGAGATGACCATAACGGAAGAACCAATCCCGATGTGTATTGCCAAACACCTCATCTAATATGCATCCCAAATAGTATATAAGAAACAACTACATCCCATCACATCATGCTTTCACTAGACTCATCTCATACCTAGATCATATCCAGGCATCATTCACACCAGGCATCACCCATTCGGGGACACCAATTCGCGGCGACTATTGATCATTATATTTGTACACACTGCATATCTTATTCACAACATAATAAAGACTTGTACCTACTATATATATGTGTCATTACCTCACAACACGCAGTGGGTGAGAAAAAAATGCTTATATTATGATATACATGTACAAGGTGAGTACATGTAGTGATGTACATGTTCAGTATCGGATGTAGGATGTACCATTGTACGCCTTGTTTGACCGCGAATGTAACCAATTCCAGGCGAGGGCAGACTGACTTTTGACCGTTGACTCTAACTTCTAAGTTCTAACTTAGTTCTCAGTGACTCGGGTTCAGAGTCATAATTCCACGATTCACTCTTGCAACAAATTTCGAAATTACAATTTTAACGAATCAAGATCTACCTCAATTGTGATTATACTTGTGAGTACTGATACTACTATCAGTATCATGTACACAGCGACCAAATTAATTTATGAACACAGTTTTGTCAAAGGTGTCATTACCTGCGACCAGAAATTATTTAGACAGAACGGAAGCTGATCCGATCGAATTCTCGCATTGTTGACTTAATAAGCCAAGTAGACGTTTCAAGTACGCATGCGCGGAAATTTTCAGGTCAGGGGTCAAGTGAGATAAACAAACTGTAACTACCGCATGTCCAAAACTGAAATGAAATGAAAACGAATACGATTAACGATCATTACCCTGCGTTTTAAAGAGGTTAGCTTCAAATTAAAGAAAGAAACAATGTTATATAAACATAAACTATTTGTCATGACTCAGCCAGTTTATATGAATCTTTTAATATTTAAATTGTAGAAAATAACCTCTTTTTTTTGCTTCGTTTGCCGTGATCTGGTGATTTTGGCTTCGTCATGCAGTGATTCAAGCGATTGTCAACACTGACAACGGATATAAACCTGAGATCATCCTGTTATTAATAATGATAGGTGGTCACTTTGGTGAATTGCACTATTATTTAGCTGTTAAAATAAGGTACAATATGTGCCATATGGTCCATAATCTTGAAGAAGCAAACGTGTGATTAAAAGTAGTTTCAAAGTTTGTTTGAAATTCATGAAGCCAGGACAGCCAGCTTCCTTATTATTTATTTATTTAACAAAATTTAGTGTTAAGGATACTAGAGGAAATCAGTCACATCAGCCCCCCCCCCCTCAACTGGAAATTTAAGCATTAATTAAAATAATGCTTTAGTTCATAATCTAGCCTACCATTAGCAACCTCACTTCCTCGTACTCGTTTCCGATCCTCATATGTATGTGGACATGTGCTAATTCGGAGACTTTTCACAGCTAACAACTCCATGTATTTTATTAATCATTGCCTTTTTCACAATATTTTTTACTAGCAACTATTATTCTTATTACTATTTTAAGTATTCTTATACTCCATTTGCTCATATGTATCTTCATCTCCCTGTAATAGTGGTTTGTTGTTGTAACCAATTTTGGTGCACAGTATTTTCAAAATATCTACTTTCTGTTTACAATAATTAATGGGGTAATAATATATATGCATTGGGTCAAACAAAAAACATTGATATATGCTTCTCACGTCCAATGACCATTAAAATAGCTGAATTTGTTATAGCCATCTTGATGGAACATAACATAGAATTAAAATTTAAAATTGCTGAGGTCGAATGAAAATATCAGTGTTTTCTCATGATCCATTTGAAATTTTGACACTTGGCTAATTTTAGCCATTATTTTACTTTTAAAATATAAATCATATAAAGCTTGATAAATTGACACCAACAAATTTCATGCATATGGATGATACCATATAAAATAATTTTTAATCATAAATAATAAATTTTATACTTCATCCTTATGCAATGTATATATGCTCCCAAGGTTGCTTCACTTTTCAGGAGCAGGACAGAATTTTTCATTCTTTTGAATTTCAGTTCAACTTTTTTATTCAATTTTATGCATTTTTTTCAGTTACTTGTGAGTTTCTTCATTGGTCTTCTATTTGCTTTTGCCTCTTTTCCAGTTTTCCAGTTATAAATGCCAGATATATTCATTGTACTTCTATGAAATCACCTGTTTGGCAGTTGCCCCAGAATTTCTTCACTGTTGTTATATTCCACTACCAGTCTCGGTTTCTCTGTTCTTATGGCAGTTATGCATACCTCTTCTTTCTCTTTTCATGGCAGTACTAGTATCACTATGAGAATATGTGCAATTAAAGGGTGTGGCGCATACCATTTGGATAAATGGAAGGAGAAAATCTGTGAAATTCATAAATGCAAGAATGGTTTCGACAAATATACATGTACATGTATGTCACCTCCACATAATCCTCAGCACGTTGAGGGCGATGGAGTACCAAGTAGATGTTTTTTGTTGCTTGTATTCCCCACGGAAAGAAAAGATCCAAGTAGCAGGTTGAGGTTGACAAACTTCACAATGTCAATAGAAAGTCTAACCGTACAAAGGTGATATTTGGAGGCCTAGCTGTTAGTTCCAGCAGAGTGTGTTCTCTAAATTTCATAGATGGTGAGCAAGATTTTCAACTCTTGTTGGTGTTCTTGGTTTATTCCCGCTTTTGAGTTCAAGAAATTAACAATATCATGGTACATTGTCACGTGAATCATTGTGGGTGGCGATTTGGTAATTCCCTCCGACTCGCCTTTCCATCCTGTGGTCAGATCTGATAAAGGCCGGTCTGGCAATCTTTTTTCATGAATTGTAAGCTAGAATGTCATTATTTTCTGAGGTTTTTTTCTCATCAGGATCTATGTCCACTACCTCTGGCAGACCTAACGAGCAAGCTACATTCGTTCACAGGTATTCTAAGTTGGAATTTGTGTCAAAAAATGGGTTTTTATGACAATTTACTCCTTTCATTCTATCCTCATTCAGAGGAGTAAATTGTCATAAAAACCCATTTTTTGACACAAATTCCAATACCTGTGAATAGTGTGATTTGTTACATAGCACAGATTCACCAGTTCCACTTTGTTAAGTCTCCTTTTTCTGAGATAATCTTTTAAGATGTCAATTCGCCATGTTTTAAAGAATTCTTTTCTATCAGCCATGATTATTAATAATCAGTTTGCCCAGCCAAATAATTGTTAATTACTTTGGGCAGTTATATATCAAGTTCCAAGCTTCTTTGGAAAAAGATAGAGAATGCGACAGCCATTGAATTTTGACTGTCAACCATCGGGCCCGGTGGCATCTAGTCCAACAAATTAGACTATTCGGATTAATACATAATTTAATATTTGGACATTTACGATTGTATTAATGAGGGATTAAGGCCACATAAATGTCCAAATATTAAAATAGGCCTTAATCCGAATCGTTTAATTTGTTGGACTAGGTGGCATCGTAGAAATCATTCGATTTTTGCCGAGATTTACCCAATAAAAACGCAATTTTCGCTTTTACTACATGACTAGAAGCCGACAAGATGCAACCGTAGGACACATCTTCTATTCATTTTTGTATCTAAGGCTAAAAAGTCACGATATTGCCTAAAATAGTGACAGCTAAACCGTTTTGACAGCCGATTATTTACACTGACGACGCACAAGTTCAGCGGATATTATCTCACTTGACCTCTGACCTCAAATTCGCTGCGGAATGTCTACATGGCTTATTGTCGAATGACAGAACACTGACATTAACCATTCTGCAATACCAAATGGCCTCATCTTCACCACTAGACACTACTAGTAGTATGTTTATACACGTCTTCATCTTCAAGTTAATCATGATTTCAAGGAAATACCGTAGCGGGAATTGTCTTGGATCCAGCTATTATTTTTTGAAACTTTCATCCTAATATTTGTAATAATATAATAGTCTGATAGTCTCTCGCTCATATATGAACATTATTATTTTTCGATCAGTTTTAAATTTACGCAGCTATAGACACAGTTCTTAATCGATGTTGAAGATATATTTGAGAATCGCCATGCACAACATAAATGTCAACATACAAGTACATGTACTGCATTGCACCAGTACATATAAAAAGTCCAAAAAAATATCCATGTTTCGACTGACCAAAATCCATGTTCAGGTCCTCAAACCTAATTTTGTTTCCTCGACAGCGATAATTTTTTGCCGAACTTTGTAGTTCCACACTTTTGCCTCTTCCTGTTATAAATACAAAACAAATTTAAACACAACTCCATCGTGAAAACACTATATAAACCTAAACAACTAGTCAACTATGCCGTACATTAAACCTAAACAACTATCATGTAAGCCTTCCATCATGATCAGTTTAACCATGCATTTTTTCGGTTTCCCCATGTACATGTAGGCCTATCCATGTGTAAGCTGAGATATAAAATGGATTAACTTACTGAATGCGAAATCACTACATGATTTGTTGTTATGTTAAAACCCAATTGGTCTGTCTTTCAATTCTTTTATTGTTTAGTCCGCTAACGATCAGTGAGAGCAAGTACAATTACATTGTTCTCGTTTTGTTTCGCACAAGTAGAACTTTTCTGAAAGTAAATTTATCTTCTCATGTGCATGGTGAGTGGCTCAGTGGACACTGATCCTCAGCGACAAGGCACTGTTCAATGTTCATCGCAGTTATCATGGAAACGTACATGTTAAAACTCAACCATTTTAAGTTACTTGTACTGCTACAAACTTAGCATGAAATATAAATGTCTTATTAGCATCCTAGTAGCAACTGTTTAAATAATGGTTCCCATCACAGAACACATGGCCAACGCTAATAATCCTCAAGCATATTAGGCCAAACAAATAATAATACCTGTGGGATAGACATATGTCCAGTTAAACTTTTCACATGCCCATACAATGTAATTTAACTGAGATGGGAAAGGTTATAAATATACCTTCGACAATTTCAATATTTAATCAACTATTACAGTGACCATGAACATTTTGACAAGTGTAAATTTTGGCACCTGCGAATAAAATATTGTGAGTAATTATTGGTGTGGGAGCAATCGCTCCCTTTTCCTGGGAAGGACTTGGCCAATGCATTCTCTTTTATATGCGAGGCGCCATATTGGCGACTCTGCATTGGCACAGGGTTTTTGAAAAATTTCAGGAAGCTCCAGTTAGGAAAGGGTTAATAAATAACATCAGCTTAGAAGATAATCAATATATGTAGGAAAATTAATACACAGGTGGTACTGTAACGTGACCCAGGGATTGCCGTGGGATAGGTGCTGTGTTTCTCAGATGATTTTAAAGTGGCACTAATAATTAGCAATAAAGAGCGTTTATCATCACCTTAGAATATATGTAGGGGGAACTTTCCCAGGTGTCTCATGGAATAGGTGCGGTTTACCCCAGGTCAATCAAAGAGACACTAATAATTAGCTTGGATGACTTGTAGGCACAATAATTATTTAACCATCATTAAAGCAAACTCCTGGTATCCCAGCTAGTAGTTACTACTGTTTATTTTTAATGTTCACAACAATGCTATTAAATTAGATGTCAGCACACATTTACATGGTTGTACTCGGTAGTTCAAACTGCTCGGCATAAAACAGGACTGTTAGTCGTTCCTTTTATTTAACAGTTGTGCAACCATACTTGTTAAAATCATGTCTGTATTGTGTATGTATTATTGTATACTTAAATTGTTTTTATTTTCTATTTTCAGGGATATTTTGGATCTACATCCTGCTTATCACACATATAACTATATCAACTATCAGAAGTTCAACTCTGTGATCTGACATTTACTGGTTCTGAATACATTTTGAAAAGGCATCAGACAATTTCCTTGGACAAGTGTAAAATTAAAATTCACAATCAGAGATTAAATGGAACTGTTGTATCGTGACTATGATGACACAAATGTAAAATCCACTAATTTCTGTGGGCTCTCGTCGTGGAATGTTATTCACACCCAAAGACAATATCAACATTAAGGACACAAACTTTTAATAACTTGCAATTTCAGCTTCCTTATAATACTACTAGTAGAAGGAAATGATGAGAAAACAGGATAACAGAAAATACATCATCTATTCTAAATTATATTGGAGGTAGTCATGTGTGCAATGGATACTTTTGGGGTGGATGCATACATGTGTAATATGTGTACACGGTATAGTGATTCTTGACCTGAGGTCACCACGGAATTCACTCCAGGAAGCTGATGTGTATTTATTTATTCAGTGCAAAACATCTTATGAAAGTACAAGGTATTGATCCAATTGTTCTAAGGAAAATATACACTGCTTCAATTCTGGAGAATGTAAATCTTGTTCTATTACGTTTGGAAAGTGCCATAATTTACACTTGAAGGTGACTGTACATGTATGTCTAACAGGAAGTGTAATGAAAAGACATGAAGACTCCTGGCCAGTCCTGTGTGATGTGATTGCCTTCTGATTAATAAAATATTGGTGCCAACAAAATGATCATATTATTTTGAACAAAATCCAAATTCACCAACAAGCAATATTGTTATTAGAATGAGATACTGCCATCATACCGGTTGGTATTTTTTCATTCTTGCCTCATTTGTCATGTTCCAGGGGTCAGCGTGTGCAATAAAGAGAGGATCTACAACGAGTCCCCAGTTTATAGCGGAATTTACAAAATGAGTCCAGAAAATTAGATCTGGACGAGCCTTCGTTGAGGTCCAGACCTAATGTAGTGAACGAGTTTTGTAAATTCCGCCATGTAGCCTATACTATGGGGACGAGTTATAGATTATATTTATTACATGATCTAAAGCCTCGACAAAACCTACTTAAATCAACAAATGGGACGCTAAACTAACATCGGCTTCTATAAGACGCCCATATGGTTGCGACATTGATCAACTCATCCTAGAATATAGACTGAAAGTCCTTTATCTATGTACCAGCTCAGTGTGAAAATGAGTGACGTGAGAGCGCATTAAAATATATAATACGGCCTTAGAATTGTGACATAACCAGTAATTGTGTACAGTGTTCTCAACGCTTCCTGCTATTAGAGTTTTGATGCTGATGGTGCTTGGTGTCTATTAAATTAAAACAATTTCATGACTTGAGTTTCCGGAAATATTACGAAAACACTGTGCCAACGCATTCTCTTACATATACGAGTCTTCCTATATAAGAGAAGGCACTGGAACATGGTCTTTAATGCTGCAACAGTGCAGCTCCCAGCATTAAAAGGTTAAACAAATATTGCAGGAAAAATACAAACAGTCACTAAATGCTTAAAATTTCCAGGTTGTGTGATTAAATCTATGAGTTTAAATCGTTATATATATTTTGGCACTTTCATTGAAGAAACTGTGTTAAGCAACATCCATAATGCAGGGATGTAGAGACACTTGTGGGGAAGCGTCAGTTAGAATAAGCCGTTCCAGCGTGTGATTAACAGCCCCGCATATGAACATGTTAGTGGTCCCTGGTATATGACATACTTGCATGCGTCGCGTAAGGATAACAATTTCAATTTGACTGATCGTGCGATCATTACGCCATTGCACTCGTCCGATATACGGCAACAGTAACTCGCGCATGCGATTTTGTGTATATATTCCGTACCAAGCGTGCGAAATTGATGTCGTGTCAAGTGCGTCCATACGCGTGCGACATACAGTATATGACAATAGTTTAACAAACCGTTAGTGGTATACTATGTTCAATCGTGGCTAATTCTTAATTTCACATTGCGTTCTAGAGTTGGGATAAGTCGATATTCCGGAAGGGGCGCTCACATGCCATGGTTGCGACATCGATCAATGGATCCTCGCATATGGACTGAACATTGCTTTATTGACGTATAGTAGCACAGTGCACAAAGTGTACACAAAATAAAGCCTTAAAATGTTTAAATAACCAGTAATTGGGTACAGTATTCTCGACTACGTGTATGACTGAATGTTGGTGCTAATGGTGTTTGTTGTCCGTATTATTTTGAAGCAGATATGACAATTATCGCATGAAATATACAAATGAAGTCACTAAAATGCAGGTTTTATGATTAAATCTATGTGTTTTTTTTTACCTGAAATTGAGCACTTTCATTCAAGAAACAGTGTTAGGCAACATCTATCTTGAAGGGATATAGAGACATCGGTGGGGAAGAGTCAGTTAGAATATATCGATCGAGCGTGTGGTAAACAGACCAAATTGCATGTGTGTTACTGGCCGATAGTGTATGATACTCATGCATGCGTATCTTAAGGAGAACAATAATGTTTTTTGGCAGATTGTGCTATCCTACGCCATTGAACTCGTCCGATATACTGACAACAGTAACCCACATGCACGCGTAGTTTTGTGTATATATTCCATACCAAGCGTCCGGCATTGATATCGTGTCATAAGTGCATCCATATGCTTGCGACATACACTAGTTATGGCAATAGTCTGTCCAACCGGTAGTGGTACATTGTATTCAATCGTGGCTACTTCTTAATTTCACATTGCGTTCCCAAGTTGATCAACATATCCTGGTATATATTGACTAAAAATAGCTTTATTGACGTAGTAGCAGTGTACACATTATTGATGTAGGAACGCTTTACACAAGCAAATAACGCCTTATAACGGTGTGACATAACCTGTAATTGGGTACAATATTCTCGATCTGGTATGACTGGATTTTGGGAATTATGTGCATGCCTGTGTCGCGTAAGGATTATACTTAGGGTATTGGCTGAACGTGCGGTCCTTACACATTGCAATCGTTCGATATACTGATACAAGTAACACACGCGTGCGGTTTTGTGTATGTATCCCACATTTTGATATAGTGTCAAATGCATGCGTTCATATGCTTGCGACATACACTGTGACATGGGTCTGTCAATCGGTTAATGTCACTATGTTCAATCGTGCATGGTTAGTTCTTAATGTCACACATGTGTTCTTTGGTTGGGATATGGCCTTGTTCCTTCAGATTGTGAACTGTACATGACGTCACCGTGTGCTCACACAATTCCCTCCAACTTATGCAAATGTAGTGCAGAATTTCAACACACAACTTGGAGCATATTGTACTGTAATTTTTTTATATCTCCACGCTGTCAAGCAGACCAGATCTTCGGTGTTACCAGTAAACACATCGAGTAGATACCATGTTGTGAACATGTGAACAGTGTCGCACAAAAGAACACCTCTTCGAAAGTTCTATTTGAGCACAGGAAGAAATGTCATTATTTCCCTTTATCTTTCGTCGACTAATTTCGATACCGGTATAATTCAAAAGCGGTAATCATTATAAATGTATTTTGGATCGCAAACTGCCAGATTTAATCTACGTGGGCTTTATTACGTTTACGTATGGTCATATTAGAAATAAACCGAGGGGGAACGATAACTATATAATAGGATGTATTTATAGACTTAACACCGCACCACTTTAAATCTTCGGACATCCACATAGTCATTCCACCCTCAACATGTATACAAATCATCGAACATTACCCAGCGAATTATATATTCCAAGATGCTAAACAGCAAGTTATCGCGACAGTCGACCGGCGCAACAGGTCTGTAACACTTCACTGATTTTGGGATGCACGACAAAATCGTGCGCCAAATGACGAAACCGTGTCAAGCATAATATTTAAGAACGATGGCTACAGTAAGCGCCAGAACTAGTCTGTACCTCATGTCGTATATTTAACAATATTATCAATTTATTCCACAACAAAGTTTGAACCAATTTTATATATCAGTGATGTGACTTGTTTTGATGACACCTGCTTGGTAATACTAACACTCAATTTAACACATGGGTTAAAGGGGTACTGTACGCCATTTTCAATAAATTCCCGGTGATAACAACGATCTATTATCGATACTATATAGAAATATAAGTAATTTGAGTCGAAGATGTATTCTGTAAACGCTCAGGTTAATAGGCTATCTTAAAATTTAATAATTTAAAAGTTAATAATTTAATATAAATTGATTTTATGGCTCCAGCCATAAAATGGCGTCTCTTAAAATTGGAATTTCCGTGTACAAAACGTAATCAAATTATAATTGAGGGATACTGGATTAATAAAACAATTGCACACACGATCGTTTGAAACATTATGCTTATACGGGGAGAAAACCCAAGCCACTCATTGACTAGTGACCATACACTAACTTAAATGAGTATATGGGACTGCTAAGCATATAATATAATGTTTATTTGATTCATTTGGTTGAAAACTGTACAAAAATTACTCGACAACGACAATTTGTATTTTTGCATTCCGGTAAATTTGCCATCCGTAACAATACTTCGTACTCAACAGACTTTCAAAAAATGGAAAAGTTGTTACCTTATTCTCCGACTCGGGGATTATAGAAACCAACAACAACATCTTGGGTACAGTACCCCTTTAAGAGGGAGGTAAAGTGGAAATTAATTTTTTTTTTTCCCATAGGGTTTCCATGTTAAAAATTTGAGACAAAATCTTGACTTCATAAATTTAAGTACAGAATCGATGAATGTACCTTCGTGTAATTCCTGACTCCATCTAGTGACAAGGCGTCGTCGATTTTCGAAAAACGTACCCATTACTGAAATATAACACTTCAAAACAGATTACGAACAACAACAAATTGGGGAAATGCTGTCAGCCATTGCCGGGCATTGGTGAGTTATCGTTCCTGTGTTGATAAACGTGCTTATTTTACGATGTTGAAAATAAAACGAACTGGCTGTTATATCAACTCATGGGTCAGTAATACAATTAGATAATCGTTTGTTGAGTAACACTATGTTGTTTTCGTAAGCGATCGCGCCATCGATTACTTACAATCGACATCAAGTTTTACCAAAATCTGGAGCCAATTTCGACGTAAACAGAGACGAATTCTGGAAGATTCATATCACTCCGCCGAAATAGTTCGCTATATATACATGTATACGATGTTTAATAATAATACCAGCTAACGTGTAAGATACATGTACATGTATATATCATAATCTTACAGCAGATCACATAAAAATTACATGTTGTCAATATTAAATGTTGACATATTATGAATCTATGGGTTCTAATTGCGACCGCGTGATACAAATTGGCGTATTTACGTATTGAGTGTTGTTCGGTCACTTCCGTTTTCCTGGTCGATTCTGCCCGCGGAAGCAACATCAAGTTAATAATTTGTGATCGTTTGACGGTTAAGTGAATCAATTAGTTGATAAAACATACTTGAAAAGTATGTGTTAGATACGTTCGAAATTTAGTGACGATCGCTTATTTGATCGACACGTACAGTTGAAAATTGAACAGGGAATTTGAGTTTGTTTTTGTAAACATCGACAGGTAAACACTAAAACAGGTAAAGTATGAAAAGCTAGTTCGCCGACCATTGGTATATTAGAGACCGTGCTGCTTTGCAACATCACGTTTTGATAATTCTTTATTGTTTTTTAAGCTAGTCTAATATTTCATAATGTCTTTTTCCAAACTTTTGAATGAGAATGAATTCTTGAAAGCTGAAATTCAGCGACTAGGATTGAGTACTGAGGGCAGTTCCAGGACAATTGTAATATCTGACAGTAAAGGGAAATATGTTGAAAATTCACAAGAATCGTTGCAGCTTGGAAGAGACATCCAATTCTGGTACACATCAGGTGCAACAATGAGAAGAAAAATGTCTCTAGTCCACAATGACTTGAAGGAACTTGGTGAGAGTGGGAATCTTTACCATATTTATTTATGGCTGGGAACATGTGACTTAACCATCAAGCCTCATGGTCAGGGGTTTGTGTATCTGAAGCATGAAACTGATGAGAAAGCATTCAGTAATTTAACAGAATCATTTGTGGAAATTGTGGCCAGGTATGACCAATATTCTAATTTAAAGATCTTTCTTTTTGAAATTCCACCCATGAGTTTGATGCGATGGAACCGGATCAAAGAATCGCAGGTGAAAGTTTATCATAACTTTGACTTTGTTGAGTGTGAGTTTGAGGAAGAGATTCTTGCCAGAAGAATTGGACAGATCAACACATGGATAAAACAATTCAACCAAGAGAGAGGAGTATTTTGCCCCATGTTTAAGTTAGACCTGGAACATGGCAGGAAAAGGAAAGGGGAGAAAGGACACTATTCCTTTAACTTTTTGCTCTACACAGATGGAGTGCATCCGATCAGAGAACTATCTGATGTGTGGCTGCTGAGGATTTTGAAAACCTCTGGTGGAGCACTGGAGATGTAAGATGTATTCTTACTGGTGTTGTGTAAATAGTGTAAATAGGTAAGTCAAGTTTGTCAGCAACTGTCAGATGCATAATAATAGTGTCAGCATGATCATTAATTGTGGAGAAAATACCCAATAATATTATTGGTATTTGGCATTGAAATATATGTGTGAAAAGAGTTAAATTATGCCCCTGGGTTTCCCTACCTGCCCTAGAGAATGGTACCTACCCAAAAAAAATTATTGGACTGTGGACAAAGCTGTTTTTACATACAGTAGGAAGGGCATCCAAAGATATCTTACTCATTTTCATTCTCCTATAATTTGCATAAAAAAATTGAAAGTTTATTACTGCTCTGACTAATTCCAGATAACAATATTTATTATTGAACCATTCAATTAATCTGAATTTTGAAGCTTTCTAGATTGAATTGTCAATAATCCACATTTGTATCCCAATTGCTATAGACCATGTAACCCTAAACACAGGTATTATTTGTTTGGCCAAAATTGCTAACATTAGACAGTTTATTTTGGTGCAGACTGTATTGTGATTGGTGAAGACAGTCCATGTGAACAGCAGATTATGATGACCTGTTTTCAGGTAAACTGGTCATCTGTGAAATTCAGCTTCACTGTAACACTGGGCAGTTTTCTTAGTGGCTAGTTTGTGGTAGATGATGCTGTGTTGGCTGTTAAAATACTCAGATGCATTGTAGTGAATTGGAACTGCACATTGAAATATGAATGTTTTCTGTCTCTAAATCAATCTGAACATCATGCACATGGTCTGTTGAGAACTGTCTCACTGCCATTAAAAAAGTATCATTTTGTATTTGAGAAGGGCCTGTTGAGAACTGTCTCACTGCTCTTGAAAGGTGTATTGTGTTAGTTGAGGGCCTGTTGAGAACTGTCTCACTGCCCTTGAAAGGTGTATTGTGTTAGTTGAGGGCCTGTTGAGAACTGTCTCACTGCCCTTGTCAGGTATATTGCGATAGCTCAGGGCCTGTTGAGTACCGTCTCACTGCCCCAGTAGTCACTTTGCTCAGAATGGGTAATAAAAAAAAAATTAAAACATCTCAGTTCAACGCTGCTGGAGGGAAACCTTATGTAAAAGGTGGGTTCCGTGTGATGGATAGATCATGCCTGGAAAAGGTGAATGATGAGTACAAACCTCGGGTCAGTTTCTCAGTCCGCCGCTATAAGGGGAAGCCGCTAAAATTGAGACTCGCTAAAAAAGATCGGGTACTGTCTGAGGGATACCGGCTATTCAACATGGACCGTCTGTCATATGGGTTCAATAATGTCATCCAGCATGTAATGTCATGCTCCAAAGCTCAACGCCTTGCCAAGAAGTGTCCAAATAGGAAGATTATTGATTTCCTACATGAGGAGAAGCATCAAGGCTTTGCAACCTTCATTACAGTCCGTTGCAATGGTTGTGGGAAAACTATAGTCTTTTCATCCAGTCCTCTCATCCAAAGTAGCTCTAAACATCGGAGGTTTGATGTCAATGCACGAGCAGTCTGGGCTGCCATGGGTACTGGTTGCGGTGTGAGTCAATTGAATGAGATATTCGGAACTATAGGTCTGCCATCAATGTCACAGCCAACTTTTACAGCAGTTGAAGATGAGATAAGTGCCTGGTGGAAGAAAGAGCTGGACGAAGACATCAAAACAGCTGGTGCTGAAGAGAGAAAGATTGCAGAAGAGAAGGGTAATTTTGATGAAGGTATTCCAAAAATAACGGTGGTAACAGATGGTGGGTGGTCAAAGAGATCTCACAAACATACGTATAATGCCATGGGTGGTGTCGGGGTGATCATAGGAGCAGCAACAGGCAAAATTCTTCATCTTGGTGTCAGAAATCGACACTGCTTCGTGTGTACCTTCTATTCCAACAAATCCGAGAAAGTACCAGACCACCAATGCCACAAAAATTGGAACAAGAGCAGCCAGGCTATGGAGTCTGATATCATTCTGGAAGGTTTTTTAGAAGCCGAATCGAAACATGGCCTCAGATATATGGAGATGATTGGTGATGACGATATCAGTGTGTTTGCTGACATACAAAAGCATGTACCAAATTGGGGTTGCAGAGTTACAAAGGTGGAATGTGCCAATCATGCATGCAAGTGTTTGAGAGGAAGTTTGGAAAAGCTTGTCCAGGAAAAGCCAGAGTATAAAGGTCCTGGTAAACTCTCAAAGGTAGTGCGGATGAGACTAACTAGTGGTGTCAGATGTGCCATAAAGATGCGGTCTGCTATGCCAGATAAGACCATTGCCAAAAATCTACTGGATAAGGATATCCGAAATTCGATTCACCACATTTTCGGAGATCATTCAAGATGCTCTGACTTCTGCAAGTCACGTGTTGTAACAACAGCCAGCAATACTGCCTCGAAAGTTCATGTCAGCGAACCATTAGAGCAGCAAGACTTGGAAGAATTGACATCTGAGTTGGCAGAATTTTGGGATTCCTGTACTTCAGAAGAATCAATGGAGGCATCAAGAGGGGACTGTGGACTAAGCCCAGAGTCGTTGCAAACAAACATGCTTGCAGACATATCAACACTTCTGGATAGAATTGCCAAAAAATCGGAAGCCCTGATTGGTAATAACACCACAAACATGGCTGAAGTCTGGATGTCAATTCGAGCTAAATTTGATGGTGGTAAATTTTACAACCGGTGTAACCGAGGGTCATGGCAAGCAAGATGTTATGGTGGAGGTTTGAGATCGCTTTTAGGACCTACATGGTCACCTGTTGTATGGGAGAAGGTAACATGAACATCTCCAGGACCATCATTTGTCGATCTATTCAACGTTCGGGCAAAACAAATTGGAAAATCAATGATTTGCAAGAGAACTGATAAATTCAAGGACAGGAAGCGGAAAAGAAAAATGGCCTTATCCAAAATTGACTCGAGCAAAAAGGCAAAACTGAAGTATGGCGATGAATGTCTTCAACCAGAAGCTGATGTTACACCCACTGAATTGGAGGAAATGAAATCCAGCTATTATAAAAAGCATGTTGAAGTATCAGATGACTTTATCACTCATCTTGAAGTCAACACAAGGGACCAAAGCACTTCTTCACTATGGCGTGCAGAGAGAAAAAAACGACTGACTGCCTCAAACTTTGGTAAAATTATCTCTCGAAATCCGAAAATCAAAGTGGAACCAATTATCCGAACTCTTCTATATACAAATTTCAAAGGAAACATCCATACAAGGACTGGCCTTTTAGCTGAACCTGCAACAATCCAGGAATATATTATGAAGCAGGCGGAAAATGGAATCAATGCAAGTGTAAAAAAAATGGGGCTAGTTATCAGTAAACATCACAAATTCCTTGCTGCCAGCACAGATTGACTGGTCATTCAGAGCGACGGCACTAAAGGCCTGCTGGAGATCAAAAATCTACTTATGAATAAACCAGTCTCTTTAACATATGCTGTCGAAACACAAAAAAGCTTTTGTCTGGACAAATTTCAAGACCATCTGAGATTGAAGAGAAATCACCCATATTACTTTCAATGCCAGGGCCAATTGAATGTCCTTGGTTATAACTGGTTAGACTTTGTAACGAGAACGGTTAAGCCATATCAAATGATCATTGAACGAATATTCAGGGATGAAGTGCTTTGGACTAATGTCATGATACCAAAACTGACAGCATTTTATTATAAAGTTCTGCTTTCTGAGATTGCTGTACCTCGATATGATATGCAACCAGGTGTTCGTGAGCCAGGTTCATGGGTTAGTGGTTCATCAAAACATGATGAGTCTATGGGTTTCCACATTTTAGCTACATTACATATGTACATGTATCTCAGGATGTGGAAAGTTCAGATCGATCTGTATAGCAAACCTCTGAATAGCTTAGCTAGTACACACCCTGAAGGAATCTGTTATCTGAAGACCACATTTATTAATGGCAATAACGATAAATACATGTATGTCAACAAATGACTTTGATCACCTTTCTGGATGGCAATTTTGGGAGGAGCTTTCTCAGCTAGTATATAAATTGATTGGAATTGAATAACTGCCCTCTAAAATCTGAAATATTTGTTGTGAAAGGCTCAATTGACTATTTAGTTGAGAGCAACACTGTTAACATCATGTTAGTTGTGAGCTGGAAAATCATTGTATAACTGTATAGGTCCATCTGAACTGTCCACATCCTGAGATACCATATGGGTGAAAATCCCTTATTGTTAAAAATTTACACGGCAACTCATTGTCCAGTATTCAGTAAAAATACTAATTCTTGTAAATACTGGTGATGAAGTCATGCATCTGATACCAGTTGTTACTTTGTATTATCAGTTTTTGGTTTATATACACTGTACATAATATATGAGATACTACAGTGTATGAAAATAATTTGACACCATTGCTCAATTATTTGCTTGTTTCAAGAGCTTTAATTATATATTTATACTTTTTTAGTTTATGAGAGCAATCTAACACATCCATGTAAAATTCATACATGTACATGTATATCATGGACTTCCAATTTACAAAGCTAAATTCAATAACTATGGATGTACATTTAAATGTGATAACTTAGTGTTGATATGTTACAATTTGTAGTAAAATTGTATTTCACTTTGCAGTTTGAGACAAAGGCAGTTACTGAAAAGGTGAAGGGTACTAGTAAGGGGAAAGGAAAGAAGCGAGGACGACAGAGAGGCAAGATGAACCAGTAGAGTGGACAAGTGAGAGTGAAGGTAGAATATATACATCATTTATGTTGTTGCTTGTATTATGACTTGATTGTTAGTGCCAAATACTCTCATCTGCTCTATCAATGACGCAAAAACATGGAAATTTTTATGACAATGAATTTATGACCTCAGCCATTGAAACATTTTCATTATAATTACTATGTTGTGTGCATCTTTTATAGCGCGAATGAGTGTATTTTGCACTAACCCATGGATCAAATTCATTTATTTGTTACTTACGTGATGGTTCCATCATTGGCTGGATTTAGTGTACAGTACCCCTTTAAATATTACTGGTCTTAAGTCGCAAACTGTACTGCTCATAATTTAATCATTAACTTACAATGGTATATCCTTGGAATCTCAATATCAATTTGTTACAGGTATGTGATTATAGCTTCTAAAGAGAATTTCATATGAAATGATGAATAAAAAGTTATTTTTATAGCAATTTTCAACATTTATCCCTATTTTATCTATAATATTTCAATGATTTTCAGCTGAACTACCTGTAAATACAGATTCTTCTGCCGGTGACGCACAAGAAGAACCTGAACCCGCTGTGTTGTTTGTTGGGCGGAAAATTTCCCATAGATGGGTGACGGACGAAGTAAAAGGTAGACAATTAAGCACTCTTACTGAGTAATGTGTTTTCATGAATCTGCAAAGTAGGTTCATAATTCAATGTTTAACAATTCTTCTTGACAATGTCATACATGATAATACAACTATATAATTATTGTTTTTATGATTCATTATAAATGTGTTTCACTGTTTACATACTATATTATAGTATACATGCATGATTGTGAAATGTTCTATGAACGTTTTTTGTATTGTCAATCAATTCTTTCTTGTCCAAATATTTGCATTCTGACCATCACTTTAAAGCATTGACTATCAGAGATGTGGGAAAGTGAAGTTATCAAATTATCACAATGAATACTATCCAATTAAAATTAGATTCAGGTAGTTTGTTTGCAATTTTCGCCAACTTTGACATAAATGTGTCATTCAATATCGATCAATAATAGGTTTAAAACATTTTCAGGTTCCAGTCAGTGGTATACTGGTGAGGTCAAATGTCTGCTCTCAGGAACTGATGGATTGACAGATGCTGTCATTGAAGTGAAATACGATGATGAATATGATCTTTTCGAGGTTGATCACTTGCTAGAGGACTATGAACACAACTCTTTGAAGTTTCTGTGACGTGTTACTCCTGTTTATGTATGTATATGTAAGTGTGTTAATAATAGTAATGGAATGATAAATAATGGACCTGTTGATAACATGTGTAAATTTCACTTCTTAATTATTTCCCCTTTGTAGCTCACCTGAGACTATAAGTCTATGGTTGAGCTACAATGATCACTCCTCGTCTGTCATCCTTCCATCCTCTTATCAGTCAACATCTTCTCAGTCAGTACAGTATGGTGAGCAACACCACAGTCCTTGACTGTCTTGTTAGTGTGGATAGTAAAGTGGTGCTCCATACATTTCTAAAATAGTTCTTGCAAATGGATGTCTTTTTGGGTGGTTTGTTTACATATACTAAGTTAAAATTTCTGGAGTTTTAGGATTGAAACTCGGAAATCCGCTACGCGTTGTCACTGCATGGGAGTATTAGCTACATGTTGATACCTCCTGTTGGCTATTTGATATTCTTACCAGTGAGTATTTTTGTCTCAAACTTTTTGGTTTGTTTTGATGTTCAAAAGCATCATTTTGGGAATGATAAATTGATTTCTTATCAGATGATACTTAATCTTGGATTATTATAGTAAGTCTATGAACAAATATATTTTTATTTTTTTGGTCACTTCAAACAGAAATACTTGGATTTCAACCGGTCCCCATTTTTGGAATTCTGCCACTTTACCTCCCTCTTAAAGTGAGACTCTTTTTTTTTCTAAACGGCTAAATTTGACTTACCGCTCATGACGGAGGCTACCTTTATGCACCCTTCTCCGCTGTCTGTTCTCACTACCGTGAATATGACTCCGTTTATACATGTTGTGGATGGGGTGAAAATGCAGATATTCGTTTCGTGTGTCTTGATTATCATGTATAAATACCGTATGCATATGCCGCTGTGTTTATTTGCGTGTGTTATACACCTATACATTTTAATGCACGAATCTGTGGTTTCTATATGTATGTTGTTAATACTTGTTTCAGCTATATTATCTATAATTGATAATATATTGACACCGTGTATGCTATACTTACACTTTCATCATCATTTCACGGATAAACTATTTATTGATATAATCCCACCAAAATTTGAATTTATAATAGTAAAATGGTATTCGTATTAGTTTCCACGCACAAGTACAGATCTTCCGCACCACGACATAATCATATGACGACACCCAAGGGCGCACATTACAACAATGTAAAAATATTCAACTATGTCTGCAAATAGCATAACCTTGAGTGAGGTTGGGGACACACATGCGCACGATTTCGCTGCAAAATGGTCTCAAATAAAAGTAGATGAATTCGATCCAGACAGCATCCAACTATGGAACCAAAATACATGTCAATATTTCTCGCCTACACAGGGTAAAAAAGTGCTCTCTAATAATATAAAATTCTCTATCTTTGGCCTGAATTGCAGAAGCCTTAACGCAAATTATGGAGATCTGAAAAACCTACTTTGTGATTTGTAAACAGAAGAAAATTTGTTTGATGTTATCGCTCTAACAGAAATATTCAAAGTGCATAGTCCCTCAGATTTTTCACTTGCAGGATATCACCCCTTAGAATTCAAATCTCGACCTGACGGCGACGATGGTAGAGGTGGTATTGGTATCTATATAAAGGAGAATCTCCAATATAAACCCAGACCAGATTTGACAATATTTATACCACACGTAATAGCAACATTATTTATAGAAATAAACCGAGGGGCGAACGATAACTATATAATAGGATGTATTTATAGACCCAACACCGTACCAAAGGCCGACTTGGACAAATTTATGTTGAAATTCGATAATATATTAGAACAATTGAACAATGCCAAATCTTACATAATAGGAGACCTCAACATCGACCTATTAAACTTCGACACGCATAAAAAAAATAACGATTTCATAAACAATGTCTTCAGTAGAGGATTCGTGCCCATGATAACTAAACCTACAAGAATGACTGAACACTCTGCTACCCTAATAGATCACATATATACCAACAAATTACAAGACGGTCACCAAACAGGGATAATCACCTGCGACATCTCAGATCATTTCGGCATATTCCTCTCCGAATCAAACAAACACAAACCCTTAAACCCTTCTCATAAAAAAGTCACGTGCAGGAACTACAGCCCAAATAATGTAAATATCTTCAAAAACTTGTTAAAATCATGTAAATTCGACTCAGTTCTCAGTTGTAACCCCCCAATAAGGCATATGAATTGTTTTTAGACATATATATGAACGCGCATGATCTAGCTTTTCCACTAATATCACGAAATGTACCCAAAAAGTATATAAAGCGCGAACCATGGATGACACGAGGACTAATCATATCATCCATTACTAAGCACGAGTTATACACTAATAAACTGAAGGTACCGTCAGAAAGAAATAAAATGGCATATTTAAATTATTGTCAACTATATAATAAAATAATAAGGAAATGTAAGAATAACTATTATTGCGATAGTCTAGAAAAAAATAAAAATGATATAAAAAACACATGGAAAATTCTTAAAATGGCCATCAATAAAACTATTGATCAAATCATCCATTACTAAGCACGAGTTATACACTAATAAACTGAAGGTACCGTCAGAAAGAAATAAAATTGCATATTTAAATTATCGTCAACTATATAATAAAATAATAAGGAAATGTAAGAATAACTATTATTGCGATAGTCTAGAAAAAAATAAAAATGATATAAAAAACACATGGAAAATTCTTAAAAACGCCATCAATAAAACTCAAAAATCATGTAACTACCCTCAGAGTTTTAAAGATAACGATACAGAGCTACCTGACCCAAACATAATAGCCGAAAAATCCAATGACTACTTTTCAACAATCGGACGAAACACCAGCGACTCAATACACACAGAAAATGGTGCAAATTTCACTGATTACCTTCGAAATAGGCGAACAAAAGAATTCGAAATTGAACCTACATCGATACAGGAAATAGTATTGACTTGTTATACTATGAAAGGAAAAATGAGCAAAGATTACAACGGAATATCGACAGCGCTTATGAAAGAGAGTATCTTCATAATAGCCCCACCACTTAAACATATATTTAATTTATCGTTTGAACATGGAATATTCCCAATGAAAATTTCCAAAGTAATCCCCATTCCTAAAATAAATAACTCTAAGGAAATAACAAACTATCGTCCAATTAGTATCCTACCATCTTTCTCTAAACTGCTTGAAAAAATAATGCAAAAACGACTAGTAGATTTTCTAAATGAACACGAAATCTTAAATAAACACCAATATGGATTTAGACCAAATCACTCAACATTTCATCCGATAATGCACCTTCTAGATCATCTCGTTAAAAATAACGATACACCGACACGGGATTCCACCTTAGCCGTATTTATCGATTTATCAAAAGCATTCGATACGATCGACCACAACATAATACGAGGATTATTCCTATAAGAAGCAAGAAAATCCCTACCACAAACAAAGAAGAGATTGGAACAACCAACAAAGAAATTATCAACGAAGAGACTATATGCATAAACAATATTCAACACCACAGAGGCATCATAGACAGTCAGCCAGCCAGTATCAATATACTGCGAATATACATAAACAACAATATTCAACACCACAGAGGCATCATAGACAGTCAGCCAGCCAGTATCAGAATACTGCGAATATAGATAAACAATATTCAACACCACGTTCTGTGCCACCACAGAGGAATCATGGACAATCAGCACCAGCCAACCAGTATCAGAATACTGCGAATACGGGAACTCAAAATAATTTTGACATGACTGATTTTTGTGTGGCATATCTCAAGCAGTTCTCACCATCCTATTTTGCTTGAAACCTTTCAATTCTAATGATAATCTCGTAATTATAACAAAAAATTTCCATCACCCCAGCTTCTCCGTTCCGTAACGCAACATCTCTAACATGACATCTAACACATTCGAACAACAAATCAATTGCAATTTCACAAGACGTCATCTTAAGTTTTCTTTCTGGAATATTCACGGAATTCGCGACTCGCTTGGTCAAAACAAAGTATGCGATGAAATCTTTGTAGACAATTTTATTAGAAAATATGACATCATAGCTTTTATGGAAACCTGGATTTATAATGACGAATCGCATGTTTCCGTACCGGGATATCAAATGGTCACGAAATATAGAGAAAATAAAAAGAGGGGCGGGTTAGTTATATATATCCGCAGTAGTCTTATGCAAGGAATACACGTGATTGATACCAAAAGCCCAAATATTATATGCCTCAAACTTTCTAAGCAGTGGTTCAGAATACCGAATGATATTTATTTATGTACAGCTTATTGTGCGCCAGACAATTCTTCAGCCCAAAAGGCTGGTGGGGAAGACACTCTTAAACTTATAACGGGAGACATTTCCAAATATGCCGCTAAAGGGAACATTATTATACAGGGCGATTTAAACGCGAGGACAGGATCAATCAAGGACTCGATATCGCACGACAATACAACCATGCAAATGCCCCTCCCCCTCGATTATATCCCGGATACTCAATTGCCATGTAGGCGCTGTAGAGATAATAAGATTAACACGCGAGGCAGAGACCTCATAAAACTTTGCATGGACTCCAGCATGAGGATAGTGAATGGCCGCACTGCGGGAGATTTTCTTGGTAACTTCACCTCCTATCAACCCGCAGGGAGTAGTGTAGTAGATTATGTAATAGGTAGCCAAGCTCTCTTTGATCGAATACCGTTCTTTCATGTGAACCCATTGACTATTTTATCTGACCATTGTCAATGCTGGTTTATCTTAAACATTGGCTCTTCAATTACTGACTCTGAACAGCATGAGACCTTTCCTTTGCGTGCGAAACCACTGCGATTTAAATGGGATGAACTGGCCTCATTTCGGTTTAGGGAAGAGTTTAACACACCAGATGTACAGGTCAATTTGCGAAAAATATTTGAAGATGAAGAAAGCTCTTCAAAAGTACTTGTCTCCAAACTCAATGCTATAATGCATATTGTTGCTTCTAGGTCCCTCAAACGACAATCTACACAACACAGACGAAAACACAATATACATGCCAGTAAACCCTGGTACGATCATACATGTGCTGAACTGAAACGTCAGTTGACTCGCTCTGTTAAATGCCTAAATGACAACCAACAAGACCTCATCATTCGTGGGCGTTATTTTAATTTGAAGAAGCAGTATCGAAAGTTTTTAAATTCCAAACGAAAATCATTTAGACTCGATAAATATCACACTCTTGTGGGGATGGAAAATAAATCACCTTCACGATATTGGGCTATTATTGATGAATTAAAACATGAATCTAATGGCAGGCCCAATTTTGCAGGTACTAACTTTCACCCAAAAGAACTATATGATCATTTTAAAAATCTAGGCAGTTTGACTGCAGACACTGACCAGTTATTCAAACAGACCGTTCTCGCAGAACTTCCAATATTAGAAGAACGGGCGCGAGATATAACTGACCTTGACTATGAAATTTCCGAATTAGAAATCAGGCACGCGATCAAGAGACTAGCTAATGGCAAGGCTGAAGGCCTTGATTGTATTAAACCAGATATGATAAAAAGCGTTAAAGATCAGCTCATACCTATTTTTTAAAAAATGTTTAAACGACTACTTACAAATGGAGATTTCCCTGAAGAATGGCTTGAGGGTTTCATAATTCCTATACCAAAATGTAAACACCCAACAACACCAAACGACCTTCGCGGGATCACCATTACCAGTGTATTGGGTAAAATATATGCTGATATACTGCTAAATCGGCTAACTTCGTTTTTTCAACATAAGGGTATACCTTCGAAATTTCAAGCAGGTTTCCGCAAAGATCATACGACATCCGATAACACGCTTGTTTTACGAACACTCATAAATAAATCTATACTAAAACGGAAAAAGTTGTATACGTGTTTCGTAGACTTCAATAAGGCTTTCGATAGAGTATGGCGTGAAGGTTTGCTGTATAAACTAATCAAATTGGGTGTGGGTGGTACAGTATATACCACAGTTAAAAAGATAATCACTGAATATACAACTAGTGTCCAATGTGGGATAAATAGTTTAACAGACAAATTCCAGGGAGCAGTGGGATTGATGCAGGGAAATAATTTAAGCCCTTTATTTTTCAATATATTCATAGATGAAATTGCTTCGATCCTACTCGAAAGCAAATCAGACGCCCCAAATGTTTTCGGCGAAGAAGTCCCGTGCTTGATGTATGCCGACGATCTTGTTTTGATTTCAGAAAGCCCCGGTGGCCTCCAGACAATGCTAAATTCATTACATAAATACTGTCGGGAATGGCAAATTACCCTGAACAGTTCTAAAACAAAAACTCTTGTTTTTCATGCTGGGGGTCAACATATCTCAAAACCAACATTTACCTTCGGCAACCAAAGTCTTGAATCGACACAGTCATATACATATCTTGGTATTAAATTCTTTGCTTCCGGCAAAATGACACATGCTATATTGGATCTAAAAAACAGAGCATCAAGAGCACTTTTCAAATTACGCTCAAGTCTTGATCACGATTTACCTGTCGAAGTATCAACAAAACTATTTGACACATGTGTTAAACCGATCCTCACCTACGCATCCGAGACATGGGGTGACGAGACAGTTAATAGACAGTCAAATGAAATAGAGAAATTTCACCTAAACTATGCAAAAAATCTCCTCGGTATCAGTAAAACTGCAACAAATGTAGCCGCACTTGCGGAGCTGGGGAGATTTCCAATAAGACTAGATATCCTGAGAGATATGGTAAAATTTTGGCTCCGTCTAGAAAATATGGACACGAATAGACTGCCGGCCAAATGTCTGGCAGAAATGAAAACATGGACTAATTGCGCATGGCTTAACTGTGTCCGGAAAATCATGGTTACATATGGCTTTCAAAACGTATATGAAAACCCGCGTAATATAGACCGACAAACGTTTTCCAACAATTTTCTCCAAACCATGAAAGAAAAATATGCCAGTTCATGGAAAGTCAGTGATATTTATGGAAAACCCACTGAGAATATTAAGGTAAAATTCATATCCAAATTAAAACCGGCTGACACATACGAGCTATCAAATTACCTCAGAAATTTACCGCGAGGTGGCCGTAAAGTGATCTCTAAATTAGTGACCAGCTGCCATAATCTAGAAATTGAACGTGGCCGATACACTAAGCCTATTACCCTCAGACTGGACCGTGTATGTAAACAGTGTCATACAGGCGTCGTTGAGGACGAGGAACATTTTATAATACACTGTCCGCGATATAATATCCAACGGATATTGCTATATGAAACAATGGAACAAATTACAACAAATTTCATGGAACTTGACGCTAACGCCAAACTACGTATACTTTTTGCAGTTGATGATCGACTTTGTAATAGGGCCCTCAGTAATTTTATTCAGACAGCTTCTTATTTAAGACGCGAATAATGTGACAATAACGGGCCAATGCTAGACAAGAACTTTATATTTCAGAATTTATGCTTGTATATTGCCCATTGATTACCATACCATGTTATATGTTTGTTTTCTTTATTTTCTGTATGTGTACATGTACATGTATATTGCCATACCCAAATGTATTTGTTTGTGGTCGCGCAATAAAGATCTATCTATCTATCTATCTATTAATATCGAAACTTGACCACTATGACATCAGGGTTGTAGCGATGTCATGGTTCCATAGTTATCTGAATGATAGGAGGCAATACGTTGAATATAGTGGGAGTACCTCTAGCCTAATGAATACATCCTGTGGGGTCCCCCAAGGCTCAATTTTAGGGCCGATCATTTTTTTAATATACGTGAACGACATGGTAAATTCCACAACAATGGACATTTTATCGTATGCCGACGACACCACACTGTTCACAAGCGGTAAAGATGGTGAACTAGTATACAGTTATGTCAACAATGAATTATCCAATGTATCCGATTGGTGCTGCTGTAACAAACTTTCAATAAATATTAATAAAAGCAATTATATGCTTTTACACCCACAAAACAATGACAAAAAATGGAATACTTCGAAATTAAAGCTGAATAACATTGAACTAAACCGAATAGGGAATCTTGGGCGTGAATCCTCGACAAAATGTTTAGGCATCCACATTGATGAGAACTTGACATTCAATAAGCACATATCAGTAATCTGCTCGAAAATATCACATGCAATCTACTGCATCAATAAGGTGAAACTTTTTTCCCAAGTAAAGCATTGAAAACATTGTACTATGCACTGATTCAAAGTCACTTAGTTTATGGTATCCAAATATGGGGTCATGTTCCGGAAGTCAAGAGAATATTCCTATTACAAAAACGAGCATTGCGTATAATATGCAATAAGAAGTACAGGAGTCACACAGATCCACTCTTTAAAAAAGAGAATATCTTGAAAATACATGACTTACACACTCTAAATTCCTCAATTTTCATGCATGACTGGTGTTATAACCGCCTGCCCGCGTCTTTTGGAACCATGTACAACAAACGAGCAAAATCAACCCAAGACACCCGAATCCCGTACTGTTAGAACTCCCTAGAACCAAGTGGTCAGGAAAACTACCACACCACGCCTTCCCCATAACATGGAACAATATGGAAAAAGACCATACTGCTTGCCAAAGCAGGCACACATTGAAGAAGCGCTTACAGATAGCCATGCTGAAAAATTACCCCGAAAATGTACGCTGTAATAACAAAGGATGTCCAGATTGTGCTCAATAAACAACACGGATAATCATAGTCATACTCGTTGTAGTTGTATAATCCTAATACTATTCAAATAAGTTTCTTCTCAGCTGCATGTGGACACACGTCGCATTCTCGTTCCTAACATGCCCATATATACTGCCACACATCATAAATGTTACCTACATTATCATGATTTATCTAACGGGACTATTACCACACACCACCAGATATACATAAACAGATATATATATGTAATATTGATAATTTGAATTATCCCAAAACCTCGCTCAACAAAGAGACTTTCCGACGATCCATATAGATTCTCATTCTGTTTACATATATAAAGATGGCGGTATCTCTCGCCTGAAACCGTTGTAGCAACAGAAAACAAAATATTTTGTTCATAATATATACCCATGGAACTGGAACTGAAACTGTTAATATGTTTTAGATAATTTGAACAGTTCAAAACATTCCTATGGAAAGATAGTACATCTTCGATCTGATAAATCGTCTGGATTGGCTCACAACCACGACAATACTCATTTGTGATATGCCCTAAGTACTAGATTCTAAAAAGTTTTATATATGACTATAGTCTGTACAAGTGCGTTGATCTGAAATACAAGCATCTATGCTATTACGTATAGTTATACTTGTTTTAGGGGGTAGCAGGAAGACAGCCCGATAGGGCTAAGCTACCCCCGACAATACACTGTTATAATTTATTATGTATTACTGCCACTGTGTCATTCGTGTGTATTGTAAATAAACTATCCTATCCTATCCTATCCAAAGGCCGACTTGGACAAATTTAAGTTGAAATTCGATAATATATTAGAACAATTGAACAATGCCAAATCTTACATAATAGGAGACCTCAACATCGACCTATTAAACTTCGACACGCATAAAAAAAATAACGATTTCATAAACAATGTCTTCAGTAGAGGATTCGTGCCCATGATAACTAAACCTACAAGAATGACTGAACACTCTGCTACCCTAATAGATCACATATATACCAACAAATTACAAGACGGTCACCAAACAGGGATAATCACCTGCGACATCTCAGATCATTTCGGCATATTCCTCTCCGAATCAAACAAACACAAACCCTTAAACCCTTCTCATAAAAAAGTCACGTGCAGGAACTACAGCCCAAATAATGTAAATATCTTCAAAAACTTGTTAAAATCATGTAAATTCGACTCAGTTCTCAGTTGTAACCCCCCAATAAGGCATATGAATTGTTTTTAGACATATATATGAACGCGCATGATCTAGCTTTTCCACTAATATCACGAAATGTACCCAAAAAGTATATAAAGCGCGAACCATGGATGACACGAGGACTAATCATATCATCCATTACTAAGCACGAGTTATACACTAATAAACTGAAGGTACCGTCAGAAAGAAATAAAATGGCATATTTAAATTATTGTCAACTATATAATAAAATAATAAGGAAATGTAAGAATAACTATTATTGCGATAGTCTAGAAAAAAATAAAAATGATATAAAAAACACATGGAAAATTCTTAAAATGGCCATCAATAAAACTATTGATCAAATCATCCATTACTAAGCACGAGTTATACACTAATAAACTGAAGGTACCGTCAGAAAGAAATAAAATTGCATATTTAAATTATCGTCAACTATATAATAAAATAATAAGGAAATGTAAGAATAACTATTATTGCGATAGTCTAGAAAAAAATAAAAATGATATAAAAAACACATGGAAAATTCTTAAAAACGCCATCAATAAAACTCAAAAATCATGTAACTACCCTCAGAGTTTTAAAGATAACGATACAGAGCTACCTGACCCAAACATAATAGCCGAAAAATCCAATGACTACTTTTCAACAATCGGACGAAACACCAGCGACTCAATACACACAGAAAATGGTGCAAATTTCACTGATTACCTTCGAAATAGGCGAACAAAAGAATTCGAAATTGAACCTACATCGATACAGGAAATAGTATTGACTTGTTATACTATGAAAGGAAAAATGAGCAAAGATTACAACGGAATATCGACAGCGCTTATGAAAGAGAGTATCTTCATAATAGCCCCACCACTTAAACATATATTTAATTTATCGTTTGAACATGGAATATTCCCAATGAAAATTTCCAAAGTAATCCCCATTCCTAAAATAAATAACTCTAAGTGCCACCGCAGACGCTACGATTAAAATCGTAAGTGGGGAAAATCGTAGGTGGAGAAATCGTAGCTTGCCCGCAGACGCTACGGTGCTGCGATCTTTGCAGCTACGATTTTCGTGGTATTTACAACATGACCAGTGCGACAGTGGTCATGTGACAGCTACGATCGCGTGCGTTGCCAAAGTCACGCCACGATTTTCCTGGTAAAATCAAACAGTGCTTGATTGCTACGATTTGGCTACGATATTGTCGTGGGCATGCGCATTGGATGCTTCCTCTTGCGATTTTCCCCACTTACGATTTTAATCGCAGCGTGTGCGGTGGCACTAAGGAAATAACAAACTATCGTCCAATTAGTATCCTACCATCTTTCTCTAAACTGCTTGAAAAAATAATGCAAAAACGACTAGTAGATTTTCTAAATGAACACGAAATCTTAAATAAACACCAATATGGATTTAGACCAAATCACTCAACATTTCATCCGATAATGCACCTTCTAGATCATCTCGTTAAAAAATAACGATACACTGACACGGGATTCCACCTTAGCCGTATTTATCGATTTATCAAAAGCATTCGATACGATCGACCACAACATATTAATATCGAAACTTGACCGCTATGGCATCATGGGTGTAGCACTGTCATGGTTCCATAGTTATTTGAATGATAGGAGGCAATACGTTGAATATAGTGGGAGCACCTCTAACCTAATGAATACCTCCTGTGGGGTCCCCCAAGGCTCCATTTTAGGGCCGATCATTTTTTTAATATACGTGAATGACATGTTAAATTCCACAACAATGGACATTTTATCGTATGCCGACGACACCACACTGTTCACAAGCGGTAAAGATGGTGAACTAGTACACAGTTATGTTAACAATGAATTATCCAATGTATCCGATTGGTGCTGCTGTAGCAAACTTTCAATAAATATTAATAAAAGCAATTATATGCTTTTACACCCACAAAACAATGACAAAAAATGGAATACTTCGAAATTAAAGCTGAATAACATTGAACTAAACCGAATAGGGAATCTTGGGCGTGAATCCTCGACAAATTTTTTAGGCATCCACATTGATGAGAACTTGACATTCAATAAGCACATATCAGTAATCTGCTCGAAAATATCACATGCAATCTACTGCATCAATAAGGTGAAATAGTTTTCCCCAAGTAAAGCATTGAAAACATTGTACTATGCACTGATTCAAAGTCACTTAGTTTATGGTATCCAAATATGGGGTCATGTTCCGGAAGTCAAGAGAATATTCCTATTACAAAAACGAGCATTGCGTATAATATGCAATAAGAAGTACAGGAGTTACACAGATCCACTCTTTAAAAAAGAGAATATCTTGAAAATATATGACTTACACACTCTAAATTCCTCAATTTTCATGCATGACTGGTGTTATACCATTATAGTTTTGCAGTGTTACACCTCGCTGTGAGGTGTGGATGTGGTGTGGTTGAGGTGTGGTACATGATATGCAAATATCTGCAAAGCACACCTTAACCACACCTCATACTTCTACACCACACCTCATCCACACCTCATAGAAATAGTAAAATACCATAGCACACCCCAAACACACATCAGGTACTCTAACAAAATTGTTTTGCCACAGGCACACCACAAACACACCTCACAGGTCTGCAACACACCACATGGTATCTATCAAAGTTCCTGGTTTAATGAGGAAGTTATCCAAGCTGAATTGTATGATCTGATAAACAAACATATAACATATGGAGCTGGCTAGGTCATGTGGTAGAATTGCGCCAAAATTTATTTGAATGTGGATCCTTTGTTCAGAAGAGTGTAGCTGCTCCAAACAGGTACAGCTCTGTATCTCTCAAGGATTTGAAAAGATACTTAATATCAAAAGTTGTCATTAAATGGAATAAAAGGCATGTGAAACATCAATATACTCTTTGAAAGCAGGTAATTATATCATATAATTTTTCGATATATTTGATTTTTGCAACTAAATTATAGTATCTATAAAGATGTCTGTTAATTACCACTGTGTTTGTATCAAAACAATTAAATGGACAGAGAAGTGGTGATGGTATTATCTTACATTTGTACAGTGTATACTACACAATAAAATATTGAAATATGGAAATTGTATATGAATTATTTCAGCATTATATAATTGACTGCATGAATTCTAAAATATAGCGGTGATCATGTCAGGCTAATATAGAATTAATTTATTATAAGCTTTGCTTTATTGAATTTTTGCCCCAACCCTAAGCCCATATACGACTTGCGCTGCATTTAACTGCATGCATGGTACCATGCAATATGTCAATTAATATTATACATATGTACATGTATATAGCAAATTCATAGGATACTAATGATTGAACAAGACTATAAGTCACTTATAATAGTGATCTGAAGCTACTCATGGGAACACATATACCTTACTCTTCCAATAACACTAGGAAGACTACCAGGGCACTGATAAAAATAATCGAAAGTCACCAGGAACATGTTCAAAATATATAGAATGAATACATGTGAACAAGACAAAATTAGTCACCTCTACCCACACCTCAGGCACACCTCTACCCACACCTCAGACACACCTCTACCCACACCTCAGGCACACCTCTACCCACACCTCAGTAACACCTCAGTAAGCACTCTTCCATAGGCACACCTCAAGCACACCTCAGACCGTACACCTCAGACACACCTTCAACACACCCCAGAAGCACACCTCAGGCACACATCAAAAGCACACCTCAACCACACCTCATACCTCATTTAAATATTTGGTCCCACACCTCAGACACACCTCAACCACACCTTAGGCACACCTCAGCCCCACACCTCGTGTGAGGTGTAACACCTCAGCCATCTTTCAGGCCCACACCACAAAAGCACCTTATCCACACCTTAAACACACTGCAAAACTATAAGGGATAACCGCCAGCCCGCGAAAACTACCCCACCACGCCTTCCCCACAACATGGAACAATATGGAAAAAGACTATACTGCTTGCCAAAGCAGGCACACATTGAAGAAGCGCTTACAGATAGCCATGCTGAAAAATTACCCCGAAAATGTACGCTGTAAAAACAAAGGATGTCCCGATTGTGCTCAATAAACAACACGGATAATCATAGTCATACTCGTTGTATAATCCTAATACTATTCAACTAAGTTTCTTCTCAGCTGCATGTGGACACACGTCGCATTCTCGTTCCTAACATGCCCATATATACTGCCACACATCATAAATGTTACCGTACATTATCATGATTTACTTGCTTAAATGGTTTACCTAACAAAGCGGTCGTTGGTGAACTGCTAAACTATAGTTTAATGTATATATCCCGATCTACAAACTCGAACAATGAAATGAAATTATTACACAATGCACCTCCTTGCACAAAATTTTGATAAAATTTAGGCATTTTTCTCCAAAAATAACCTAAAGCCATTTTTGTCATCTTCTCGGAAGCCATAAAGCGCAGAATGTAGCGTGGCGGAGATGTTTGGTGTGTACGGTAATTCAATGTCGTTTTTGGATTACAAAATGGCTCACTAACCCCAAGATGGCTGCCAATACGGTGGTCAGAATAAATGGTGAAATATGACATGTTTCACTTTTATCGCCGTCATTGCCGCCATCTAATGTCTCACACAACCCAAAGTATTATATTCATGTTACTCCGGGACATCATGGTGCGCAATTCTATTTAAAATTGCTACATGAACCATTCATGTAGCACCATGCCCATTATTGACGAATCTTGCATTCATGAGAATTCGTGCTCAAGTAAACCATGTCCCTTGAAATAGGTGGCAATTTGAGCGAGGTATTTACAGATGAACAGGATTGTTTAAAACGAAGAACCGAGTAACAGTAATACATTGAATGCCTGATTGTTATTTATGCCAGTCACCTTTGAGGCTTTGACATAATCAATATGAAATTACTTAAACCCGACAACAGAAGGTCCCTCTTTCTCAATGAATATTATTCCAAGTGCTACCAAATATGATGGTACATATGAGGTGGATATGTCGTGGATACCATTATCGAAGTCTGGGCTAGACGAGGTTGATGAGGGTTCACATCCCGACTTGATTGGGCGAAAATTGTGACCGATTTTAAAGCTAGATATGAGATAAGGAAGATCTCATTGTGCCATCCGATAAATACATGACCACTTCGATAAGAAATGTTAATTTGTTCACACTCACTGAAGTAACCACATTTGAAGCAATGATTTTGATTCTGAGTCAGTGCCTCCATTAATATGTTATATATACAATGCACAATTGCTGTACAATAGCTTCGACCCACAGAAGACGTCCGTGCTAACACAGAGTTAATTTTTCCGAAATCGCCGCTTTCATTGACTAGTGTCCGATAACGCAAAGAAGCTGAGATTCAGAAAAAGATAGCGCTCGTCGTACAAAATTAGTTCAGATTTGGCATCTTCCGAAAAATTATCTGATCAGTGATAAACATAAGATTAGTCATGTCCAGAATGAGAATCCCTCCTGTGTTTCTAACTTAATTATGCAGTTTCTGTTGAACAAGATCGCCACGAAGGACCGCTTTCTTTGCAATATATGAACGCGATAACCTTCAGAAATATCAAATGTTGTTTCCGACTTGGTGGGAAAGTAAACTTGCCCACGTTATAGGCCAGGCAAATATGGACATAGGTGTCGCCTGGAGAGGGAATTTATGAGACCTACATGTTTGGTTAGCGTAAATACTAAACTTTCGGAATCCGTATGTTGGATTTGTCAAATAGGCTGACTTTTTTTTCACCACGTGGTTTTCTTGAGGCACCCGATGAAAAAATCGGTCATTTTTTAAATAAAGACGACATCTTTGACAGAGTATTTTCACACATTTTGAGAAGAAATATTCGTCCAATTTTGATACCTGTGAGTAGGGCGATAACCAGAGTAGGGTAATACATGTAACCATTGAATCTCGGAATTGCAGTCATGACGTCATTTGACGTCAAATCATATTTTGGGTGAGACAAATATGACGATTCACGCAAAGCGTTGTCTTTCGTTTCTTTTAAATCGTAAAGTAAGACGGGTATGCCACTTTGTTTTATACCATGGAAAACTACTGCCAATTGGCTATATTTTGATATATAACTTATCGCTGCAAGCCGCATTATTTTTTATCACATGCAGAAAAATCAACCCTCCCCCCTAAAGTTAAGATGCGCCATGCTGTGGTATAAGGTACACAGAACTCACGGTTACATGGCAATAGGCTTAATGAACATAACGGCCGTTGAAAGTCTGCTAAAGAATGTAATAATATATAAGTTTCTGTCTACAAACTCGAACATTAAATTAGAAACAATATATAATGTACCCCCAGACCCTAAATTTTGATAAATTTTTGAATTTTTCCTAAAAATTTATATAAAACGCATTTTTTTTATTTTCTGGAAGGCAAAAAAAGACAAGAATTAGTAACGGTGGAGATAATTGGTATATACGGCAATTTTATTCCGTCTTGGATTACAAAATGACATACTAACCTAAAATGGCCGCCAATATGGCAGCCGCAATATAGGTGGAAATTGGGAAATATGTAAGAACGCACAATTACTTGCTTAAATGGCTTAACTAACAAAGCGGTCGTTGATGAACTGCTAAACTATAGTTTAAGGTATATATCCCGATCTACAAACTCGAACAATAAAGTGAAAATATTACACAATGCACCTCCTGGCACTTTTTTTTATATAAAATTTAGCTATTTCTCTCCAAAAATAACCTAAAGCCGTTTTTGTCATCTTCTCGAACCATAAAGCGCAGAATGTAGCGTGGCGGAGATGTTTGGTGTGTACGATAATTCAATGTCGTTTTTGGATTGCAAAATGGCTTACTAACCCCAAGATGGCTGCCAATACGGTGGTCAGAATAAATAGTGAAATATGTCATGTTTCACTTTTATCGCCGTCATATAATGTCTCACACAACCCAAATTATAATATTCATTGTATCATGTTACTCCGGGACATCACAATGCGCAATTCTATTTAAAATTGCTACCAGAATGGCGCCCATTATTGACGAATCTTGCATTCATGAGCATTCGTGATCAAGTAATCCGTGTCCCTTGAAATATATGACAATTTTGAGCGAGGTATTTACAGATGAACAGGATTGTTTAAAACGAAGAACCGAGTAACACTAATACATTGATTGCCTTATTGTTATTTATGCCAGTCACCTTTGACATAATCAATATGAAATTACTTAAACCCGACAATAGAAGGTCAATCTTTCTCAATGAATATTATTCCAAGTGCTACCAGATATGATGGTACGTATGAGGTGGATATGTCGTGATAACATTATCGAAGTCTGGCCTAGACGAGGTTGATGCGGGTGCACACGCCTGACTTGATTGGCCGAAAATTGGGACCGATTTTAAAGCTAGATAAGGAACATCTCATTGTACATATACATGACCACTTCGATAAGAAATGATAATTTGTTCACACTCACTGAAGCAACAACATTTGAAGCAATGATTTTGATTAATCTGCTATATATACAATGTGCAATTGCTGTACAATAGCTTCGATTCACAGAAGACGGCAGTGATAACACAGAGTGAAGTTTTCCAGACCCTAAATCACCATCGCATCTTTCATTGACTAGTGTCCAATAACGCAAAGAAGATGAGATTCAGAAAAAAGAGAGCTCTCGTCGTACCAAATTATTTAAGATTTTGCATCTTCTGAAAAATTATCTGATCAGTGATAAACATAAGAATAGTTATGTCCAGAATGAGAATCCCTCCTGTGCGTCTAACTTAATTATGAATTTTCTGTTGAACAAGATCGCTATGGGCCCATGGACCGCTTTATTTACAATATATGAACGCGATAATGTTGTTTCCAACTTGGTGGAAAAGTAAACTTGTCTACGTTATGTTACATCTGAACGGGTCTTATTCAGTCCAGGAGACCTGCTGCTGTTGCAAGTACCATTGGTGTTTGAAACGTAAAACCCATGTCATCAATGTATTCAATATTAGTATTTACAGGCAATTACACCGGCGGAAAACAATATGGCGAATAATTCCTCGTCCCCATATCGTCCCGATTGTACAAAGACATATGCATGTGTTCGTCACACGCTGTTCACTAAATACTAAACTACGGCTCTCGTGTCCAGTTACTGATTTCGCTCAGCACATTCGGAGTTGTTATGGATGAGTTATCGTAGATCAGATTCTGGTCTGCACAGAAGTTGTTGCTATATGTCATTTCTGAGATGCAGCGACAAATTACACAAAGACTCGTGATCTCATTTTGTTTTACCCATTTGCACATCAAACACTACCACAATATAATATAAGGATACGCACTACACACGGTTCACTCACGTCGCGCATAGTGGGATAACTATAGATACATTTGAATTTAACTGTAACACATCTGGCGTTAGAAATGACAGGTGGGTGGAATTATAATGCTTTAATCATGAACGGACATGATCAAAATATGGTATGTTTTCAGACATCCGACCTGCTGGCATCCCTAAACGCATTATTTTTGGACTTATCTAGAAAGTTATTATACGCTTTCTGGTATCAACTTGCGTATAGCATATATATAAATAATTGCAATTGTCGTCCTTTTCATTTTGCTGTTACAATGAGCTAAAACTTACACTGGGATACCAAAAGTCCAAAATGTACCAGTCTACATGATAAAACTCGAGGCCAATACTCCGATCTATATGCTGTTTCCGAATGTACAGCCTTCCAGAAGTAATCCTACCTACTCATCAGCATAGAAAGATATGGGCAATATGACTGTTCATCTAGCATTGGATAATTGTCCATAATTGGGGTACCTCGTCTTATAAGCAATTGTTCAGTCACCTCTGGAAATCACGAGTGCACATGGGGTGACACGAGACTCCAGTACCATACTATACAGAGTAACATACAATCGAAATATATAGGGACATAGTTTGATAGTTTTATGTGATTTACAACATCGTTGGTATTTTCGTTGTTGGAAATGTTGCTTAGAACCTTGACTTTGCTTTGCAACTTATCTGCTGCTAGTACAAGCAAATACCCGTTAAGCAGCTGACAAACTACAAGAAACCAGGTTTCCATCTCCTTGTGTGCGAAATATGTGTCATGGAAAATAATCCGGTAAATGTTTGAATAGAAAATTCAACGAGTCTATTGCGTGATGATGAAACTGAACGAACCTGTATGATGTGACGGTTTGATAATTTGCTGGATATGGGCTCTTGCGGACTGGACAGCAATTGCTATTGGTCAATGAGATCCATTTATACTTACTTTTAGAACGGTATACATTAGACCCAATGTATCACTAGCTCCGTTCTTGTGACCACGCCTCGTTGATAGAGGGTAACTAACGATTCATATCAACATGAGTTATTTGATGAGATATGTATCCGAATTGGTTAATTTGTTAATTCTGTTATTCGCGGTCGCATTTTGTTACAAATAGCCATATAGAGTGCCAAGTATGCTTAAATGTTGTGTTAGATTTAATGTAACATACACAATTCCCTTATTATTTTCGCAAAGATAGTCAGACAGCCATCTGCCTTAAATCAATCATGTTTATGGTGAAATAATTTGCACGATGTGCCACCGATTTCGAAGAACAAATCTTACTTTGTCGATCCTCTCACTCGTGTTGATGCGAATCTGGTTGTCATTTTAATAGAACTGACCAATGATATATTGCAAAATGATATGAATATAATAGGACTATTTGTTTTATAAGACATAGCCGATGAGCACGACGTTGTCAGGGCTATTCAAAAACCAAATTTCAAGTCGATAGCTCTACCCGTTTCCGAGATCTGGTCTGGGCATGCGCGAAGCTGGCATCGCACGGGCTCGGCGACCCGATAAAATTCGTATCCGGGGCAAGATACATTCACATACCAAATTTCAAGTCGATAGCTCCACCCGTTTCCGAGATCTGGCCTGCGCATGCGCGAAGCTGGCGTCGCACGGGCTCGGCGACCCGATAAAATTCGTATCCGGGGCAAGATACATTCACATACCAAATTTCAAGTCGATAGCTCCACCCGTTTCTATATATTAGATGTTCCCGTATATCTCTCTGCAGATGCTAATAACGTTGAATGGTAAACAAACGCTCTTCATAGCGATGCGTAGAAAACAAACGCTCATTAAATTATCACTTGATTAACCACCGCAGTGCCATTTTTTGTGACTGAGATTGGAGAACGGGTGCTCTGAGCTTCTCCAAAATGCGACGCCGACGGTGTCCGTGGGATTTTACCATTGGATAGGAAGTTTGGTCTCGATCGGTCAACCCGTTTTCGATTCTATAAAGGACACACAGACAAACAGAGGTTTTCAAAATATATATGAGACTACCCGTTTCCGAGATCTGGTCTGCGCATGCGCGAAGCTGGCGTCGCACGGGATCGGCGACATCGATAAAATTCGTATTCGGGGCAAGATACATTCACATAGCAAATTTCAAGTCGATAGCTCCACCCGTTTCCGAGATCTCGTCTGCGCATGCGCGAAGCTGGCGTCGCATGGGCTCGGCGACCCGATAATATTCGTATCCGGGGCAAGATACATTCACATATCAAATTTCAAGTCGATAGCTCCACCCGTTTCCGTGTTCACAATAGGAACACGGATATGGCATTCAATTGAAAATATTAGAGTCATAACATTGGATCGAATACAGTATATCTATGGTTAATTTTATTCTAAGCTGATCATTGGAAAGATAAAATGTCTGTAAACAGCAGGAATATTATTAATTGTAGGGTAAATATTTTCACAACCATTCAATCAATACCAAAATCTATACAGGTGAAGAATGTGTCATGATCAACCTGAATGAGATTATAAGTGATCGGGTAAAAAATATTTGACCAATAAGTCAGCCTCAAGAATACCAGCACCATTATTATCCTGCAGCCCAAATGAAATTGAGGGAATGTCAAAATAAGATATTTCCTCAAATGATGAATATTCAATTTGTGGCTTATAGAAATCCTTACTGTGCCTGGCTCAAGGTGAAAGAGATAATTTAATATATGCCTATCGGACATCATGTGTCTATGGAATGGGTTAATTTTAAACCTAAAATACATGCAAGTAACAAGTTGATCACCATCAACCTGGACATAGAATAGGAGAATGATCAGATGAAAAACATCAGAAGACGATATGTGTGGAGAGGGTTAATCATTTTCAATGACATCATATGATGGAACTACGGAATGGGTGGGTTAATTTATTTCTAAGATACAGTGTCTGTAAACAACAATGTCTATGAAAACTAATAGAGAGCCATACATTAATTATATTTTTGACAGATTTTATGAACAGACTCTGCTAGCTACCTGCTATATCTATCTATCTAATGTCCAGCTGAACTAAAACCAATAAGACAGGTTTCTGTCTGATGAGAACTTCTCTTCAAATCTTACAGTGGCAACAGCTATTAATTACATTATCAGTTACTTGAATGGCATAACTCTGTTAAAATTCGACCATGATCTTTATGTTGGGGTGAGGACCATATGTACCAAATTTGGTGCTGATCAGATGAAAACTATTTAAGTCATCCTGGCTTGGATGAATTCTATTTAAAAACAAGAGTGGAAAGGGTTAACTATACAATACCAAAATCCACACAGATGAAGAACATGATAAGAAAGACCTAGGTAAGAAATATGAGGCAGATCAGAAGACAATTGTTTGACTTAGATGCATTAGATAGCATTTGTGTGCAAGGTTAATTATTTTCTAAACCGATCAACCAATCGATAACAAAAACTATAAAGGTGAGGGGTGTGTCATCATAAACCTACATATCAAATATGAACACAATCGGACAAAAAACACTTTGGTTATATCATCGGATAGCACATGCCCATGTGTGGATGCAAAGTGTTAATAATTTCTAAACCGATCGATACCAAAAACTATACAGGTGATGGGTGTGTCATCGTAAACATGCACATGAAATTTGAATACGATCCGTTAAAAAATACTCGAGTAATCGAATCGGATAGCAATTGTCTACGGACGGACAAGACGACATACAGACGGCTAGACGGACGGACGGACGGATGAACGAACGAACGACGGGTGGTTGATCCGAACGACGGCATTATGTGTACCATACATGGTATGGGTACACATAAAAATGATGCGACCAACAGCGATAAGTGATATATTAGAACGTAGCTAATTGGCAGTAGTTTCTGATTTTATCAGAAACGAATGACAACGCTTTGCGTGAATCGTCATATTCTTCACACCCTAAAAATTATTTGACGTCACATGACGTCATGACTGTCGTTCCGAGATTCAATGGTTACATGTATTACCTTACTCTGGTTATCGCCTCGTTCACACCTATCAAAATTGGACGAATATCTCTTCTCAAAAGGTGTGAATATACTCTTGTGAAATATGTCGGCTTTATTTAAAAATAACCGATTTTATCACCAGGTGCCTCAATAAAACCACGCGGTGCGAAAAAAAAGTCCGCCTATCTGACAAATCCAACATACGGATTCTGAAAGTTAAGTGTTCGTGCTAACCAAAAATGTAGGTCTCAAACATTCCCTCTCCATGTCCATATTTGCCTAGACTATAAGTCTCTAATGCCATATGCATTTTACTATCTTTGTCATTGGTCTTAAATTGTTACCGAAAAATCCCGTAATAGATATGCATTTTTAAACAAGCAATATTAAACCTAAAAAAAAATGATGTTCAAACAGAATAAATGTGTATCACTTCAATTATATCCTTATCTCTTGTTTTTACGAAATGTCAAACTGATCGAAGGTTATATGTACCACTCCTGGTGTATTTCTCACTGCACGTCCATCGGAGTTATTTGATTTAATCGATGAAGCTGACTTATTCACAGACTTTGTAGTATGCAGTACATATTGTTTGTGGAAAGCTTATACCACGCAATCTCAATATTACTGGCATGCAGTGATTATAGTAATAATTCATGAATATTATCAATGAGGACGCCGATAAAACATCGGTAACTGATGTACATGCTCTATTTCACAGCCGCATGAACACATGTTTGTGTATATTTAGATATGTTGACCGGTATAGCGTCGGTTTTAATGATCAGGTTAGCACATCATAAATGATGTATGTCTGTCGTGTGTGTGAGTATATGTGTGTATGTATATATGTGATGTATGTGTATATGTGTGTATGTATGTGAATGCACGTGCATGCATACGTGTGTGATGTGAATATATGTATTTATATATGTATGTATATGTGTATGTATGTATGAATGTAATTGTGTGTGTGTTTATATGTATGTATGTTTGTATGTATGGATATGCGTATATATGTATGCATATGTGTATTTAAGTATGTAAGTTAGGGCATTCCTGTATGTGAGCCCGTGTTGTTTGTGACTGAATGTGGACGTTTAGTCTGCGAGACTGCACAGGCGTTCTGTTTGTGTTTGGTCCATTTGTTAAAAAGTTTATGTGCCTTTCATGTCAATTCTCTTTTGTCAAACAATGTATATATATATATATATAATAGAAGGTGACCCGACTTCGTCCGGGCTTTGACCTTGAATTGTCCATTTTGAAGGTCAAGGTCAAGTGGGGTAACGATTTGACCAGTCCAAAACACTGCCCGGACAAAAGTACCCGACAAGCGTGCCCGTCGAAATCCATCCGGTTTTACCCGATTTGACCTTGAATTGATCATTTTGAAGGTCAAGGTCAGGTCGGGGTCACGACTCGACCCGTCCAAAACACTCAGTGGACAAAAGTAACGCCACATATCAAATTTCGTCGAAATCCCATCAAAATTGGCGATATGACCTTGAATTGACCCGATTTCAAGGTCAAGGTCACGTCGCACGGGCAAATGAATATGCCTATGAGACTCCCCATACGAAAGTACCCCCACATACCAAGTTTCATCGAAATCCCGTGATATTCGGGCGTTTGACCTTGAAATGACCCGATTTCAAGGTCAATGTCACATCGCACGGGCAAATTAATAGGTTTATGCCACTCCCCGGCCTTATGTACCCCACGTACCAAGTTTCATCGAAATCCCGTGATATACGGGCGTTTGACCTTGAAATTACCCGATTTCAAGGTCAAGGTCACGTCGCACGGACAAATTAATAGGCCCATGCCACCCCTCGGCCGAAAATACCCCCACATACCAAGTTTCATCGAAATCGGGTCTGCCGCTTTTCGAGTTCATCGCGAACACACACACACGCAGACAGATCTTCCAAAATATATAATAGATATATATATATATATAGCTATATATATATATATATATATATATATATATATATATATATATACACACATGTAACCAGTAATTATGTTATTACTGCTCTCCGAAATTGGAGGAAATAAAGGTAATAAGTTGGCGCTTCGATGTCTTACTATGAACGTGTTAATATGGGAATTCGCATCTCTCTGATTATGATCAATGCAATCTCGTAATTCACGTCAAATATAATTATTATTCTTTGTTTAGTGGCAAAATATAATATCTTTAAAATAACATCACGGTTTGTTGACATATTTCGCTCAGCTGGTACAGTAATGTGTGTAAACAGATATTTCAGCACACTGTGTCACATCACTTAGGTATATAATTGATAATAAAAATAGGAACAAAGTCGGTCTGATTTTTCACGATCTTCTTAATATTGATAATGGTTTGAAAATCTTTGTATTATCTTTTCAGCTTTACCCACCGTGAACGCCTTCCCTATCTTTAACCTTGATGTTACATGTATACTGTATATAAGGATGACTTACTGATGTCCATTCGTCGACAATCCACATTGGACACTCGATATTGTTGCATACTTCGATGGTAATCGGCTTCACCTCGACGCATACTGAATCTGATGGTACAGCTGAAGATTCCGGAGTATGATTGATGCATTCAACTGACCTCTGTCGTATTCCCCGTCCACAATCACAGTGACTCCAATCACTCGTTCGCCATCTGAAATTAGAAATGGGGTAGAAATGGTCACACTCCTCAACATCACTATTTCAAAGCTGGCCACAAGTCCTTCCGATTTGTCACCAAAGTAGCCAAACAGTTTCCTACGATAAATGTCCGCTTACAAAACCTTTTCTAATTTACCACGCCGCAGCTTGTGAAACACTGTGAAAATCTATTTCCGATATACATGTATATAGAGACTTGGCGACGCTAATAACAAAACAAAAACCTACAAAGTTCACGACCATTGATACCCGCGCAAGTTGTCAGATGGCAATAACTGAGACTTGTCCCTATATAAGCATGGATTAAGTTCACTTCTGTAAACACAGAATTGTTCTGTATATACTTATGTAAGACACAAAATATTTTACGCGTTTCTGGTCTCGGTTTCTCATGATATTAGGACACTTTAATACCGACTTATATTGAATTTTATTTCCGCTATAATTCATGGGTTGTATTAACGTCAAGTGAGGTTACCTCAATAATTTTGTGTAAATATCTCCAGTATTTATAATTGCAAATGATCATATAGGGAGTGCGATTAAACGCTATACAGAATAGCAAGTTAGCAATGGCCTTGTGTTGATGTTCAATTAGGGATTTAATACCGAGTCGTTTAGTTTGGTTTAGTTTGGAACACCTCGAGCTATACGTAAATCTATTGCGTGTAACTAATATAATTCCCCTTCGCGAATCGATCACTTCGCAGAAACATCTTTTACAGATGCATACAACCAAACGTCGGCAGACCACGATACCTATCTCTCGATGATAACACTATTGTCCTGCCACTACTGAAATTCAGAACCAGAAACCACCGACTTCAGGTGGAAACTGGCTCTTGGACAAACACCCCATACTCAGAACGAATTTGTATGGAGGAACTCTGCTATGAATACCACTTATTATGAACTGTCCTCAGAACGAAATATTTGAAAGCCTGCTATCGCAACCGACCGAACACAATTAAATTGCATGACCTCTTCGATACAAATAACAGTAAGATCATAGTAAATCTATCAATATATCTAAAAAAAAAAAAAAAAAGGCCCAAAGACTAATGATCCATTCCTGAGGCTCAATGAAAAATGCCCTCCCACATATGTACAGGGAATCACCCAACATACATCATCACACTGGAGATCCGTGAACTCGATTACCGGTTAAGAACTCGAACAACGGTTAGGCATGACGGACGGTAAGTGTAATCTTTATGATATATACCCATGTAATGTGCCATAATTCAAATATTTTCTGAGTTCATTGTGTATATAGATAATGGTTCTATGACATGATCGTTAAAACACCAGTGTTGAATCAAATTTGTTTGTATATGGGCTGATAAATGAAAAATATTCCTCCGACTCGTGTAAACTTTCTGGTTCAATGGATATTCACACAGTTGCCTGTTGACCTAGAGAAAAAACTGGCACCCATATCGGACAGCACAAACATCCACCACGATATTCACATGCCCAGCGTTTCGCGTGAAAGTGTGTCACCGACGAAAATCGACATAATCAACTCGAGTGTTGAAGCTCGGAATGAACTCCCACAACGGTTACTCAAAAATGGTTTAAACCACGCACAACGGTTATCGATATCACGCGCATAGCTACCGATGTTCTGTGATGCAAGGTAAATCATGCTGACGAAATGTGATGGCTAAATGGTCTATGTTAGTTGAAACACCATCTATAACATATTGCATGTATTTTAGTGCGCAACCAACAGCCTAGTGTTGTTATAAACAATGCAATTTACATTAATTTTAATTTTTGTTTTTGAACAATGTTGCCATGATTTAATTTGAATTATGTTTCGTTCAGGCGTTCGCATACATTGTCTAATTTCCAAATATTATATGTATTTAAAGATACAGCTGTGATGATGCCACAAGATGGTGATTTCATAGACATTGGCACCAACCCACCAACCGTGCAGAATACAATACAACAGACCACCCGTTTCTCATGTCATGAGTGTGGCAAAAGCTATAAATGGAAGAGTTAGTTGCGTCGACATAAGATGAAACAATCGGCAGCCAAACAATGTGGCGAGTGCCACATGTATTGTACAACATTGATGCAGTTTGATGCACACCAGGAAAAGGATCATAGTGAACCCAACCTCTGTGACGTTTGCGGAAAAGCAATATGTATATAAAACAGCACCAACAGGCAGAGGCTCGTTATGTCTGCCCATTCCATGGATGTGGCAAACGGTGTCAGCGTGAGTACGATTACCAACAACACATGAACTCTCACACGAAATGCAAACCGTTCAGCTGCGAAAAGTGCCACAAGGATTTCACGGCAAAGCGAATTGCGTTAATGCCAGCAGAATTGCGTAGATGGAATCACTGTTAAGTGTACACTTTGTGTAAAAGAATTCACCACGAATAGTACACGACGGAGGCACATACAATGGGTACACCTGCAAGAGTATAAAACATGCCCATGTGGGAAGACGTACAGATACGAAACGGGCCTTATTACCCACAAAAAGAAGACTGGACATTGAACATGTTTCTATATGTAGAACAGGTGCAACTTTTATTATAGGTTAATATTATATTTATTACACCTCCATTGCAGTCGAAGGCATGCATGCATTCAAGGTACTCAATCCGATCAGAGGGTCCTATATTACTATTTCTTTGGCTTCGGGGGTAAACAAATATTTGATTCGAGTCGAGGAACACACACATCAAAGCTCAGTGATCAGATATCGATTTTTGAAATTCGTTAATTTCTCGATCAAACAGACACATTGCGGGTGTAAGATGGAAAACTCTAAAATCAAGTGGTTTGTTATTAACAATAATAACCACTTGATTTTAGAGTTATCCATCTTACACCCACAATTTGTCTGTTTGAGCACGAGGCAGACTAAATTAGTGTCCCAGATCTCGAGAAATTAACGAATTTCAAAAATCGATATCTGATCCGGATGTTCAGCACACGTGTGGTCGATTGTTGATTGTAAGTTATCGAAATTCGTCGGAAAATAACTGCATCTGTATGGTTCGGCATCCATCTATCTGGAAATAAAAGAATCGTTCTATGATATCAGCGAAGGGTTACAAGCGCATGAACAAGAATATAACGTTATTATGCACAGAGTTGCATTTCCCAAATGAACAGACAAAAGCGACTTGCGATATATTGAAGCACTATCCTGCATACTTTCTTTAGCATAAAGTTTGTTATTAACAATAATAACCACTTGATTTTAGAGTTATCCATCTTACACCCACAATTTGTCTGTTTGAGCACGAGGCAGACTAAATTAGTGTCCCAGATCTCGAGAAATTAACGAATCTCAAAAATCGATATCTGATCCGGATGTTCAGCACACGTGTGGTCGATTGTTGATTGTAAGTTATCGAAATTCGTCGGACAATAATTGCATCTGTATGGTTCGGCATCCATCTATCTGGAAATAAAAGAATCGTTCTATGATATCAGCGAAGGGTTACAAGCGCATGAACAAGAATATAACGTTATTATGCACAGAGTTGCATTTCCCAAATGAACAGACAAAAGCGACTTGCGATATATTGAAGCACTATCCTGCATACTTTCTTTAGCATAAACATGTTGCAGAATGAGACCAATGATAGAATCGTATACACTGTTAAAACTCTAAGTGATTCTATACGACACTCAGACTTTCATCTGAAATAATATCATCTTTGTGAAGAAAATACTATTATATGTGGACACGAAGTACGGTCCTAGTTCTTGTATATGTTATACGCGGACACACGTGCGCATTTGTGGCACTACATGTATGTGTGTATTACTTCGCAATAATCTAATTACTGTATACATTATGTTTCTGAAAACCCACAGGGATACTCCATGTCGACCATTTTATGGAGGAACTAATATTTTTTAATAATATTTATGACCGGTGTGCGTGGTACTAAACATGTTTCCTTAACCTATGCGCGTGGTGCTCGTAACCGTTGTACGAGTTCTTGAAGAAATAATACTCGATTTCAAAATGCATACCGTAGACGTGCATTTCAGCTTGTTATAAGAGCTGGGTTCAACAGCTAATTATACTGAGATGCTAGCCTATTTGTAGACAAATAACATACATTCAAAGAGCGAGCGACAGGGTCTCACCAAACGATTGAAATCGTAAACATGGCAATTATTCCAGAAATAAGGCATACAAATCTCGTTACATGAATAAGACATTATTTCGGCAATGGATTACTTCTTCCCATAGATGGTTCATTCTCGCACCTTTTATATTAATCTGATATGGACGAATAGCATTGTTTTGTTTAATACTCACCGATTTTGTGGAGCAGCTTCGACTTGAAAATGTAAACAAATGACCGTTGTGCTTAGTTCGCGTAACCGGTAATCGAGTTCACGGATCTCCAGTGTGATCATATACCACTAATAATTATACGACAGCATTATCACACACACATATTTATATGAAAGTCCAAATACACATGTACGGGTTCACCCCCTCGATGATATTCATATTTATATTGATAAATACTTTCTTCTGTGTATTCCCCATATTTGATATGTATTTGATATGTATTTATATTATTCTTTAATTGTAAATGAGGACAATAGTACTCATGAATGTCAAATTGGACGATGAGTTTACAATAATAAATTGAATTGAATTGGGGAGACCCCATGCACACAGAAACATCAATACAACATCCTTTCATAATTTTGTAATCACAGGTTTTTGCCATTATGGTGTATTGTCAGCGCAAGTTTCTGTTCATATTAATTGGCCATTTGGGCGATTATATTTATGTGGATCAGACGTTGTTTAATGGCTGCCGACACACGTACAAGTTACAACAGTATCGATGGCATAGTAGGCGTGACAATTTATTATGTTGGAGTTTGGTGACAATTGCTCGTCATAATTAATATGCCATAGCAAGCCATGTCGCCCGCTGCAAATTCGCACAATGAGTCTACCAAGCTCTACCAAGCTCAACCAGCGATGGTCGATCTAACAAGGATGTATCTACCTGAATGACTTGTCGCTGTTGATCTTTAATCAGCACGCAGTGTTATGTTTTGCATACTAACACACAAGTCCACTTGATAACTTAATGAATAACCCACTTCAGTCAACAGTTATGATTGTTCTTACTAAGAACAGATCGCCCTTGTAATTTCTCAGCAAATGTAAGTGAGTCAAACTTTATGCGTAGAACTAAACGTCGCAAAATAAAAAAAACGCAATGGGGAACTGTCTTATTACTCATGAAATTAATATAAGTAGATAAACATGCATTGAGCTCATATAACAAGAAATTCAATTAATTGAGGAAAAACACCCACTGTCCTGAGTGGTATTGACAAGCTATTGTAGGGTCTACCACTTCGCATGCAAAATAACATGAATGACATCAACAGCTTGAAGATGAGAATGACCCACCATATATGGTAGATATTCAACCAGGCTCTGCTTAAGTTTGTTAATTGATGACTGATGTACATGTACAGTACACACAAATAGTAATAACAATTAACGTTATGATTTTGAAACTAACCATGCTAGAATATTGACAGTAAGGTGGTATTAACTACTACGAGTACTATTAATAATAATAGTACTATTCTATCATAATATATGTGGGCATGATGTATGGGAAATATTAAAGGACAAACCAATAGTTACAATACAATTATAACAATTTTTTTTAATTAAGTGCAAGAAGAGCTAATTGCGCTTAAGCACAATAAGGAATATTCCTAATTGTGCTTAAGTGCAATAAGGGAATCTATATTGTGCTTAAGCGCAATAAGGGTATATTTAATTGCGCTTAAGCGCAATGAAGAATATTCAAATTGCGCTTATAAAGCCCAATAAGGAATCTCTTAATAAGGAATAATCTCATATATATTTTGAAGACCTCTGTCTGTCTGTTTGTCTGTCTGTTTGTCTGTCATTAATACAAATCTACGATTCTCGACCGATCGGGAGGAAACTTGGTACGTGTGTGTAGTTTGACCAGGCGATGGTCGTTGTCGTATTGGCGAGCCCGTGCGACGCCCGTGCAGCGCATTCGCAGACGAGATCTCGGAAACGGGTGGAGCTATCGACTTTAAATTTGCTATGTCAATGTATCTTGCCCCGTATACGAATTTTATAGGGTCGCCGAGCCCGTGCGACACCAGGTTCGCGCATGCGCATACCAGATCTCGGAAACGGGTGGAGCTATCGACTTGGAATTTGGTTTTTGAATAGCTATCGACTTGAAATTTGGTTTTTGAATAGCCCGCACAACGTCGGGCTCATCGGCTAGTCTCATATATATTTTGAAGACCTCTGTTTGTCTGTCTGTTTGTCTGTTTGTATGTCTGTCATTTATACAAATCTACGATTCTCGACCGATCGGGACGAAACTTGGTACGTGTGTGTAGTTTGACCAGGTGGTCGTCGTTGTCGTATTGGCGAGCCCGTGCGGCGCCGCTTCGAGCATGCGCAGACCATATCTCGGAAACGGGTGGAGCTATCGACTTGAAATTTGGTATGTGAATGTATCTTGCCCCGGATACGAATTTTATCGGGTCGCCGAGCCCGTGCGACGCCAACTTCGCGCATGCGCAGACCAGATCTCGGAAACGGGTGGAGCTATCGACTTGAAATTGGTATGTGAATGTATCTTGCCCCGAATACTGGGTAGAGCTATCGACTTGAAATTTGGTTTTTGAATAGCCCGGACAACGTCGGGCTCATCGGCTAGTCTCATATATATTTTGAAGACCTCTGTCTGTTTGTTTGTTTGTCTGTATGTTTGTCTGTCATTGATACAAATCTACGATTCTCGACCGATCGGGAGGAAACTTGGTACGTGTGTGTAGTTTGACCAGGCGGTGGACGTTGTCGAATTGGCGAGCCCGTGTGGCGCCCGTGCAGCGCATGCGCAGACGAGATCTCGGAAACGGGTCGGGCTATCGACTTGAAATTTGGTATGTGAATGTATCTTGCCCCGGATACGAATTTTATCGGGTCGCCGAGCCCGTGCGACGCCAGCTTCGCGCATGCGCAGACGAGATCTCGGAAACGGGTGGAGCTATCGACTTGAAATTTAGTATGTGAATGTATCTTGCCCGGATACGAATTTTATCGGGTCGCCGAGCCCGTGCGACGCCAGCTTCGTGCACGCGCAGACCAGATCTCGGAAACGGGTAGAGCTATCGACTTGAAATTTGGTTTTTGAATAGCCCGGACAACGTCGGGCTGGGTAGAGCTATCGACTTGAAATTTGGTTTTTGAATAGCCCGGACGTCGGGCACATCAGCTAGTATCTCATATATATTTTGAAGACCTTTGTCTGTCCGTCTGTATGTTTGTCTGTCATTGATTCAAATCTACGATTCTCGATCGATCGGGACGAAACTTGGTACGTGTGTGTAGTTTGTCCAGGCGGTCGTCGTTGTCGTATTGGCGAGCCCGTGCGACGCCGGTGCAGCGCATGCGCAGACGAGATCTCGGAAACGGGTGGAGCTATCGACTTGAAATTTGCTATGTGAATGTATCTTGCGCCGGGTACAAATTTTATCGGGTCGCCGAGCCCGTGCGACGCCCGTGCAGCGCATGCGCAGACGAGATCTCGGAAACGGGTGGAGCTATCGACTTGAAATTTGCTATGTGAATGTATCTTGCGCCGGGTACAAATTTTATCGGGTCGCCGAGCCCGTGCGACGCCCGTGCAGCGCATGCGGAGACGAGATCGCGGAAACGTGTGGAGCTATCGACGAGAAATTTGGCATGTGAATGTATCTTGCGCCGGGTAAAAATTTTCATGCGCAGACCAGATCTCGGAAACTGGTGGAGCTACCGGGTACAAATTTTTCTTATTGAAACGCGTGGAGCTAAAAATTAAAAAAATATATATAAAAATGTCATGTTTCGGACAAGCCGCCGGTGGCGGGCTAACCTGCTAGTCTCATATATATTTTGAAGACCTCTGTTTGTCTGTCTGTCTGTCTGTTTGTATGTCTGTCATTTATACAAATCTACGATTCTCGACCGATCGGGACGAAACTTGGTACGTGTGTGTAGTTTGACCAGGTGGTCGTCGTTGTCGTATTGGCGACCCCGTGCGGTGGCCGCTTCGCGCATGCGCAGACGAGATCTCGGAAACGGGTGGAGCTATCGACTTGAAATTTGCTATGTCAATGTATCTTGCCCCGTATACGAATTTTATAGGGTCGCCGAGCCCGTGCGACACCAGGTTCGCGCATGCGCATACCAGATCTCGGAAACGGGTGGAGCTATCGACTTGGAATTTGGTTTTTGAATAGCTATCGACTTGAAATTTGGTTTTTGAATAGCCCGCACAACGTCGGGCTCATCGGCTAGTCTCATATATATTTTGAAGACCTCTGTTTGTCTGTCTGTTTGTCTGTTTGTATGTCTGTCATTTATACAAATCTACGATTCTCGACCGATCGGGACGAAACTTGGTACGTGTCTGTAGTTTGACCAGGTGGTCGTCGTTGTCATATTGGCGAGCCCGTGCGGCGCCGCTTCGAGCATGCGCAGACCATATCTCGGAAACGGGTGGAGCTATCGACTTGAAATTTGGTATGTGAATGTATCTTGCCCCGGATACGAATTTTATCGGGTCGCCGAGCCCGTGCGACGCCAACTTCGCGCATGCGCAGACCAGATCTCGGAAACGGGTGGAGCTATCGACTTGAAATTGGTATGTGAATGTATCTTGCCCCGAATACTGGGTAGAGCTATCGACTTGAAATTTGGTTTTTGAATAGCCCGGACAACGTCGGGCTCATCGGCTAGTCTCATATATATTTTGAAGACCTCTGTCTGTTTGTTTGTTTGTCTGTATGTTTGTCTGTCATTGATACAAATCTACGATTCTCGACCGATCGGGACGAAACTTGGTACGTGTGTGTAGTTTGACCAGGCGGTGGACGTTGTCGAATTGGCGAGCCCGTGTGGCGCCCGTGCAGCGCATGCGCAGACGAGATCTCGGAAACGGGTCGGGCTATCGACTTGAAATTTGGTATGTGAATGTATCTTGCCCCGGATACGAATTTTATCGGGTCGCCGAGCCCGTGCGACGCCAGCTACGCGCATGCGCAGACGAGATCTCGGAAACGGGTGGAGCTATCGACTTGAAATTTAGTATGTGAATGTATCTTGCCCGGATACGAATTTTATCGGGTCGCCGAGCCCGTGCGACGCCAGCTTCGTGCACGCGCAGACCAGATCTCGGAAACGGGTAGAGCTATCGACTTGAAATTTGGTTTTTGAATAGCCCGGACAACGTCGGGCTGGGTAGAGCTATCGACTTGAAATTTGGTTTTTGAATAGCCCGGACGTCGGGCACATCAGCTAGTATCTCATATATATTTTGAAGACCTTTGTCTGTCTGTCTGTATGTTTGTCTGTCATTGATTCAAATCTACGATTCTCGATCGATCGGGACGAATCTTGGTACGTGTGTGTAGTTTGTCCAGGCGGTCGTCGTTGTCGTATTGGCGAGCCCGTGCGACGCCGGTGCAGCGCATGCGCAGACGAGATCTCGGAAACGGGTGGAGCTATCGACTTGAAATTTGCTATGTGAATGTATCTTGCGCCGGGTACAAATTTTATCGGGTCGCCGAGCCCGTGCGACGCCCGTGCAGCGCATGCGCAGACGAGATCTCGGAAACGGGTGGAGCTATCGACTTGAAATTTGCTATGTGAATGTATCTTGCGCCGGGTACAAATTTTATCGGGTCGCCGAGCCCGTGCGACGCCCGTGCAGCGCATGCGCAGACGAGATCGCGGAAACGGGTGGAGCTATCGACGAGAAATTTGGCATGTGAATGTATCTTGCGCCGGGTAAAAATTTTCATGCGCAGACCAGATCTCGGAAACTGGTGGAGCTACCGGGTACAAATTTTTCTTATTGAAACGCGTGGAGCTAAAAATTTAAAAAATATATATAAAAATGTCATGTTTCGGACAAGCCGCCGGTGGCGGGCTAACCTGCTAGTCGCATATATATTTTGAAGACCTCTGTTTGTCTGTCTGTCTGTCTGTTTGTATGTCTGTCATTTATACAAATCTACGATTCTCGACCGATCGGGACGAAACTTGGTACGTGTGTGTAGTTTGACCAGGTGGTCGTCGTTGTCGTATTGGCGACCCCGTGCGGTGGCCGCTTCGCGCATGCGCAGACGAGATCTCGGAAACGGGTGGAGCTATCGACTTGAAATTTGCTATGTCAATGTATCTTGCCCCGTATACGAATTTTATAGGGTCGCCGAGCCCGTGCGACACCAGGTTCGCGCATGCGCATACCAGATCTCGGAAACGGGTGGAGCTATCGACTTGGAATTTGGTTTTTGAATAGCTATCGACTTGAAATTTGGTTTCTGAATAGCCCGCACAACGTCGGGCTCATCGGCTAGTCTCATATATATTTTGAAGACCTCTGTTTGTCTGTCTGTTTGTCTGTTTGTATGTCTGTCATTTATACAAATCTACGATTCTCGACCGATCGGGACGAAACTTGGTACGTGTGTGTAGTTTGACCAGGTGGTCGTCGTTGTCATATTGGCGAGCCCGTGAGGCGCCGCTTCGAGCATGCGCAGACCATATCTCGGAAACGGGTGGAGCTATCGACTTGAAATTTGGTATGTGAATGTATCTTGCCCCGGATACGAATTTTATCGGGTCGCCGAGCCCGTGCGACGCCAACTTCGCGCATGCGCAGACCAGATCTCGGAAACGGGTGGAGCTATCGACTTGAAATTGGTATGTGAATGTATCTTGCCCCGAATACTGGGTAGAGCTATCGACTTGAAATTTGGTTTTTGAATAGCCCGGACAACGTCGGGCTCATCGGCTAGTCTCATATATATTTTGAAGACCTCTGTCTGTTTGTTTGTTTGTCTGTATGTTTGTCTGTCATTGATACAAATCTACGATTCTCGACCGATCGGGACGAAACTTGGTACGTGTGTGTAGTTTGACCAGGCGGTGGACGTTGTCGTATTGGCGAGCCCGTGTGGCGCCCGTGCAGCGCATGCGCAGACGAGATCTCGGAAACGGGTCGGGCTATCGACTTGAAATTTGGTATGTGAATGTATCTTGCCCCGGATACGAATTTTATCGGGTCGCCGAGCCCGTGCGACGCCAACTTCGCGCATGCGCAGACCAGATCTCGGAAACGGGTGGAGCTATCGACTTGAAATTGGTATGTGAATGTATCTTGCCCCGAATACTGGGTAGAGCTATCGACTTGAAATTTGGTTTTTGAATAGCCCGGACAACGTCGGGCTCATCGGCTAGTCTCATATATACTTTGAAGACCTCTGTCTGTTTGTTTGTTTGTCTGTATGTTTGTCTGTCATTGATACAAATCTACGATTCTCGACCGATCGGGACGAAACTTGGTACGTGTGTGTAGTTTGACCAGGCGGTGGACGTTTTCGTATTGGCGAGCCCGTGTGGCGCCCGTGCAGCGCATGCGCAGACGAGATCTCGGAAACGGGTCGGGCTATCGACTTGAAATTTGGTATGTGAATGTATCTTGCCCCGGATACGAATTTTATCGGGTCGCCGAGCCCGTGCGACGCCAACTTCGCGCATGCGCAGACCAGATCTCGGAAACGGGTGGAGCTATCGACTTGAAATTTGTATGTGAATGTATCTTGCCCCGAATACTGGGTAGAGCTATCGACTTGAAATTTGGTTTTTGAATAGCCCGGACAACGTCGGGCTCATCGGCTAGTCTCATATATATTTTGAAGACCTCTGTCTGTTTGTTTGTTTGTCTGTATGTTTGTCTGTCATTGATACAAATCTACGATTCTCGACCGATCGGGACGAAACTTGGTACGTGTGTGTAGTTTGACCAGGCGGTGGACGTTGTCGTATTGGCGAGCCCGTGTGGCGCCCGTGCAGCGCATGCGCAGACGAGATCTCGGAAACGGGTCGGGCTATCGACTTGAAATTTGGTATGTGAATGTATCTTGCCCCGGATACGAATTTTATCGGGTCGCCGAGCCCGTGCGACGCCAGCTTCGCGCATGCGCAGACGAGATCTCGGAAACGGGTGGAGCTATCGACTTGAAATTTGGTATGTGAATGTATCTTGCCCGGATACGAATTTTATCGGGTCGCCGAGCCCGTGCGACGCCAGCTTCGTGCACGCGCAGACCAGATCTCGGAAACGGGTAGAGCTATCGACTTGAAATTTGGTTTTTGAATAGCCCGGACAACGTCGGGCTGGGTAGAGCTATCGACTTGAAATTTGGTTTTTGAATAGCCCGGACGTCGGGCACATCAGCTAGTATCTCATATATATTTTGAAGACCTTTGTCTGTCTGTCTGTATGTTTGTCTGTCATTGATTCAAATCTACGATTCTCGATCGATCGGGACGAAACTTGGTACGTGTGTGTAGTTTGTCCAGGCGGTCGTCGTTGTCGTATTGGCGAGCCCGTGCGACGCCGGTGCAGCGCATGCGCAGACGAGATCTCGGAAACTGGTGGAGCTATCGACTTGAAATTTGCTATGTGAATGTATCTTGCCCCGGATACGAATTTTATCGTGTCGCCGAGCCCGTGCGACGCCAGCTTCTCGCATGCGCAGACCAAATCTCGGAAACGGGTGGAGCTATCGACTTGAAATTTGGTTTTTGAATAGCCCGGACAACGTCGGGCTCATCGGCTAGTATTATATATAGTACATAAACTCTTTATAATTCAGGTGGTGTAGTCCATCTCCATGGTACAATCGGTGGAACAAATATAGGATTATTCTACTATTTGCAGAAGGGTAATCTAATGAGAGATATTAATTGCGCTTAAGTGCAATGAGGATGTAATTGCGGTTAAGCGGAATAAGGAATGTATTATTGCAATAAGAATATTCCTTATTGCTTAAGCGCAATAAGGTATATCAAATTGCGCTTATACACAATTACTTAAGGAATATTCTTATTGCACTTAAGCTCCATGAGAAATATTCTCATTGGCCTTAAGCGCATTAGAGATCCCTTAAGTTATTGCGGTTAATCGAAATTGTCTATTAAATGTCAATTTGGTTTCCCATAGAGATCATCAATGATGTCTATGCGGAAGGGACCCACGCCAATATTCTCTGTTGGGATTTCAATTGTTGGCTTATTAAATATGCACATATGTTTAAGATACAGTCGCGCGTGATGACCGCTCCTGTAGGTCGGGTTTTGGCCCCCAGTGAATTAAAATGTCATTGAAATAATCGGTTTCTCCCCATATATTCAAAATAAAATACATGTTTATGGAGCAGAATTAGGTAGTCCATATTGGACGCCATCGTGGAATTTAATTTTTTTGTTTAATTTTCAGACATATTTATTAGTTATCTAGATGGAGTTATCGTTAAACCTCACATCCTTATATTGGTTATGTTTTACGATGCCCTTTTGCCAACATATTGTGCCTATAATGGAAAAACGCGAGTATCGTCTCTCGATGTACTAAACAATATACCAGTGCCAATATAAATTATACGCCGATATTGAACTTCGAGCAAGTAATAACGCCGATTCTTTCTGGCGAATTCTGATCATAAGACTGTATGTGTGACATGTGCAATGATACTTAGTGAGAAATTGTACCGACATCCACATGCCGTGACATTGCCGTCCTCAAGTGTTGGCAACTGTATTTCGATTACATTTATTTACTAAATGCCCATCATAAACCCAAAGTTAAACTGCATATTGGTGCTGATATGGATGAAATGTTAAGTCACACGCATATGGACTAATATTAGTCACGTCATTTGTGACTAATATTAGTCACGTCATTTGTGACCTCATTTTCAATTATCGTAATACAATCCGCTTTGAGATTAACGGGAATGTCAGTCTGTGTCAAAGACCAGATATTATCTTAACAAATCAGATATACTCCAACCTCACTACATGCATTGATGTGTGTTTTTCTTTACGGCAATGTTGACTTTTAAAACCATTCCAGGGTCAATGAAAACTGAACTGATAATCCTATACTCCACAAGGGAGAGCCAAAACCCAGGAACAAGCTACCGGATCACAACGTTTTATGTCAATGTTATATAAACTTGTGCATCATTTGCATAATACTGTGACTCAAAAGCTTGCGTATGAATTGAACGAATTTGCATGGTCTCTTAGGATAATCAATGACATGTATCAGAACTGTGCAAGTAATGTCTTGGTTAATGTGTGGATATAATATACATTGCATGTATTCATTGGAACGGGAACAATGCATTCAGGGGGGGGGGGGGTGTTAACATCCCATTTATTAGTTATTCTACACAGACAACCTTTTGAGACGGCTTTCTCGTTTTGACATGGGCCTTAACATATTTGGTAATATTTCCTGCGACACTCACACAATGGAAGACATTGGAAGACAATTATCAGAAAGTTCAGAGTGTTCACACCTCGTAATTCTCAAACGCAATAAGAAGAGTAATTACCGATCGGAGATCATTGTAAAACCTTTGCGCAATGCATACTTTATGGTAGCAGGTCGCTCGTCGTTACAGTTGTGCCCTCCAACGACCTGACCAAGATCCAAAAATGCATCGTTCTTCCCAAAACACAATATGGGTGTGAACTGTTAACGTAACAAAACATAACATATAATTCTCGGAAGTAAGTCCCTATGACTTTTGTCCGATAGTACATAATTATACAAAACTCGACATAATTTATGGTATAAACCAATAATGTTGTTATATAATAAAGTTATTCATCGTAGATGTATCTAAGCTGCCACATGTGATTATCTAGATTCTGCTTAAATGCGATGATGTTGTCTGATTCCACAACGTACTGATGTACTCACCTAACAGAAATACTCATAATGGATAAGTCAATAATAGTATTGCAGATGTGAAGTATCCAATTAAGGTTTTACGACCCACACAAGCACGGAATTTGTATTAAGCATATAGTCCTTATTGTGTCTGCGCCTGCTACATGTAGATGTTAAGATTCCCTTGCTTATTTTCTGCTGCAAACCATCTCCAAGTAGAGCACTAGACTTCACTGAAATATGTTTTTCTGCAAAGACTATTCTCCAACGGAGTCTCTTCCACCAACGCGTGACTGGGTTTGTTCGAGATATTTTGTAAATACTCCCCCCCCCCCCAGATTTCCGCACAATCTTCTCGATACAAGATTGTCCCCAGAGAATTCTTCCCTCTGCGAGTTAAGAACCAAGACACATGCGAATGTCCATTTGAAGTGAGCATCGACGTTAGAATAAGACATTCGCGTCTGTCCGCAGAACTCCAACTTCAAATTGGTATATCTGGAACTTTCCCCAAGGCCAATCCTCCAAAATACTTAGCATCCTAGCACACCATCTGAACAAAACAAACAACCTACACAAACAACCAGGTGTGCAATATGTATGCTATGCTTTAATCTCTAAGACATGAGTTCACATGTAACTGGCGAGATGTGCAGTGTACAGTGTTTTACTCCATTCGAATGTGAGCTCTTGGAATTAAATGGCGCTGACCAGACCACTTCCTTTATTTACATACGAGGCAGCTCTGAGGACATTGTAGCCACACCCATGCGATGTGGCTGCGGAATACCCCCTTTTCCACTTCAATTCACCCAGGACAAAAAGTGTCTATATTGTGCCTACATATATTTATACATAGCTACATACTAGTCGTTTCAAAAACACGTGCCATTTCCGATCACACCTCCTGTTAATTCGCGTGTGAGTTGGGTCGACCAATATTGTAGACGATAGTACCAGTTGTGTCCAATGGTTCAAAATAACACTTGTCGCAAATTACCCTCAAGTTTGTATGTGCGTGTTTGTGAACGTGCTGACCAGACAGCAAGACAAATGGACACTGATAATCCATTTACGTGATGCATGTACAGTAGTTATCAACAATATATAGTTTGTGTATATATTTTATATACAAATATGCGCTCGATTTATGTTGGAGGTAGACAACAATAAATGAATTATCACAGAAATCGTTTATTGTGAGTATAAATCTTGAAATGAATGTATATAATTCATTTGTGTGCAGATTTGTTTTGTTCACGTTCGAACACTCATCAATCCGCCCGTCCATAATTATATATGGGTGTGTATCCCTCCAGCATGTGCCCTGGCAACTCAGCCAAAGGTTATCCATTACTAGATAGTCCGGTTCCCATTCCATAATATAGCATCGCACCCACAGGCATTGGACACTCCGTGTGAATGCACTCTCAGAATAATAAATTACTCTAATGGTGCATTCACACCGAGTGCCAATGCCTGCGATTTACTATGCAACAAGCCGACAACCATGCACATGCATGGTGGTGACGAGTATGATTTGGTAAAACGAAAATGGCACCATGCACGCTAAATGTATTCTTGACTCACTGAAAAAAGGTCGTAAAACTGGGACTTCATAACATCGAGGCATAAATGTTGATTCTGTTTTGTCGTATAAATTTCAAAACGTCGTAAAATTTAGCCGCGAAAAAATATATATTTCAGAAAAGTCGTATAAACTAAGTTTTCATTTGTCTCTTTTTCGACTGCTGCACACTCGTGGGTTTCATCATAAGTCCATGCGCTGGGTTTGTATCTACAGATTGGTGGCACTGACATACTTGGCATTGTAGCATATTAAAATATAATCGTTTTTTTGTCTCTCCTGTAAAATGTCTAAAAAAGACCGCGAATGTCTTTTACGACATGTTTGAATCCAACCGACGATAAGAGCATTACCTGTAATCACATTCCTGCACACATTCTTGTTTACGCCCTTTAGGCCTTGACGACCTGCCGCAGAAATCATCATCTTTTTGCTCTCCTGACTCCACATCCACGCATGATATAACCAATGATTGGATCCCAGTCTGTGGGGAAAGCATTAACTATAAACATGGATATCAACAACGGTCATGGGTGTGATATATAGCATATGTGTATTGTAAGTTTACATGGAGACCATCGATTTCAATATCTATAAAGATCATACATTAAAGAGAAATTGAACTAATTGGCCAAGCACGAATCTATATACCCGGCCATAATAAAATTTGCTTAATCATCTCGACTTTTGTTTCATGAAAGGGCATATATACTCGTTTATTACTGCATTAATTTTTTTTTAAAATATCCCTAGCACCTATCCGTGATAAAATCGCATGTCAACAATCACTTCATGTATGATCCATGTCTATGATTAAACACTATAACTCAGAGAGCCAGTCTTAAAATATTGTTCGACATAGTCGGATATAGTTGGGTGAAGATTTGAAGTAACTACCTGTTTTCCACAGGCCTCATTGTAGCCGTTGGCCACGCCCACTAAAATAGCCACATACGATTCTAAATTTTTCAATTCAATTCTTTATTCTCATCACCTTATAACTACATGTATGAAGAAAATAATTTACAATATGTACATTATTTACAATAGTGGGTGGACTCTGGTGAACAATTTTTAATTACTATAAATGTACTATAACGCCAAATTCAATCAATTAAACAAACACGAATCCGCAGAATTGTATAAATCATTTAACATGTATATATATATATATATATATATATATATATATATATATATATATATATATATATATATATATCCTCTGATTTAAACGTATGCACAGAAAATATATAAGTTCAAGTAATTAGAAACATGATGTACAAAATTATCTATTTAATCTTGTTGTCTAGAGGCCTTTCGTGCATGATGCACTCATCAGTAGACATTATACAAACAAGAATTTCACTGTTTGTAACTTATCTCCATCTGTATGATGACGTCACAAAGCCTACGGGGAATAACTCCGAATTGCTTCCGCCGGGAACCCGCTCGTTTGACGTCATATTACGCGTTCAACTTTGGTGAATAGCGGTCAATGAATATATCTTCTTGAGATGTTCTATTGATAGTATCCCGTGTGAACATTTTGTAGAATGGAAATACAGTGAATTTCCCATGTCCACAATCGTCCAGATGTGCACTTAAGGGAATGTTTCTGTATTCCTTCTGTCTTATTTGCTGGCGATGAATGCGAATCCGTTCGCTAGGTTTATTTCCGGTCTGCCCAATATAATATTCTGAGCAGCTGTCGCATACGATGCAATATAAGATATTGCGTGTTTTGCAGGACATATCAGCATTAGGAAACAAATGTTTTCCATTTTTCAGTTTCAGGATTGTCCCAGTTGATATGAGCCGACATGTTTTGCACGGTCGACGTATTTGGCCATACAGTAGTATCCGTCCGAGAATTTCGGTCAACTTTTTCGGCTCGCTGTAATTATCCCCCCTTGCTTTGGAACTTCCGGTTTTAAAAGTACAGATTTGTGTTCATTTCGACGTTTTCTCATTCTATAATGGCTTGTTTTGTATATTATTGGCAACAAGTGTGCATTAGATTGTGCTTGATGTAGGCAGAACCAACCGTTGACTGTTTTAATCCGTTTCGATATGAGAAATAAAAATGAATCGCCGGAAAATAGCAAGTGAATTGGCGGAATTTTGTCTTCGCACGTTTTGCCTTTTCAACTTCAAGTCTTCAAGGCTTTTCCCTTTTGGGCCAAGATTGACATTTGGCACCAAATCTGCTTTTACATATCTGGCCATTCTGGAACTGTGGCTGTGTCAGTTTGTGAATGTGATCAGCTGGCATACTCAATAGCTGAACAGGGACAAAGAAATGATTCTTAAATTTCTTCTAGTATATTCAACGGACCAACCAGCCCCGAGGCTCAACCTCTGCCTCACAAAACTTCAAGTCAAAAGTTACAAGTGACAAATGATCATAAAACAGTGCAAAATTACTGGCCACCTGACTTGGACAGAAAGATACAGATACAGAATGGCAATTTAGTTTCACTTTAAGTTTCAGGTTTAGATTCAATAAAAATTATTTGAAAACAAAAATATATATTATCTAATTATTTATCAAAATTGTCGTTCAATCTATCAGTATCAGTTCTGGCAAATCTCGTTAATATGCAGCCTTGGAATTGAGAAACAGATGACTATGGGCAATATTTTTGCGTAGCTGGAAAAATCGGACTTGGCAAAACTGATTAAACCTTGGCAATTTTGTAACAGCAAATGTTGCTTTTTAAAACAATATTGCCATTTCATATGATATACAGATGTAATATCCTTACAACCAAGGTACATGTACGCTAATTTATTTTGATTAGCCATCAAATAAATTATAGAAAATACTGCATCAAATTCACTCAATTTACTGTCATCTATATTGTAACGTGGCTACGTTTTACTAAACTTATGTTTTAGTTCTTAAACTACTTTTATTCTTAATTATATTCATCTTTAAAAACTCGTTAGTTTAGTTCTTCTCGTATCCATGCTATTACCACTCCGCTGTCTAATAAGAAATCGTTCACTCATCTAATTTGTTTAATACCAGTATAAATCACCTAAATATCAGTTAATCTTATTCCAATCTATCATATATTCCGTTAGCATGCAATAAGTGTCCGTAATATTTCTGTATTTTAATGTGATTCATCATTCATTTCATCCGTAATCATTTATTTACATTTCCTATCTTCGCTGGTGACATGCTTCTTCCGGTCAAGGCCGTTCTTAAAAGTACGTGGTTGCTATGGAAGCATGTCAACAATTTATCGGTTTCCGGCCATCGGGTCGCCTTTATGGGGTCGCTTTTACTGGGTCGTGTTTATCGGGTCGTGTTATGGGGTCGCTTTACGTTGAATTATGGGAAACGGTCGCTTTGGTATTTAAGCCAATGCGACCCAACCCAACGGTCAGATCACATTCAAACGTCTAACTGGAATCACATTCAAACGTCTAACAGAATTATCGCTCGTTTACTCAATACTCTTTTCACTTTATATAATAAAGGTAATTTGCAACGTACAAGATCGTTGCTAAACCCGACCCAATGCCATAAATGATAAAAGAATCATGGAGAATAATAATTATTTACAATTATTAAAGAGATATTTTATGACCCAGGATTGGGAAAGACTGAAAGTATCATTTCAAGGGGTTTTCAAGCATAACAGTTGCAGTACATTGAATGGACAATTACCTGTATTTAAGCAAGTCCTTGGCTATTGTATGAGATGAGAGAATTGATCATTTCATATCATTCATAGACATTTAATCACCATTATGAATGTTGCTTTCTGGATAATTGTGATCACCATCAATGAATAAATCAGATCGTGAACTTGTACTCATTGTTACGAGTAGTTAGTACCCTGGGGCATATAAACACATCAACAGAGACCTGGAGACCCAAGGCTACCAGGACATGATCCAGATTTGAACAGAGACATAACGCAGTTGGGTTGATATATATATATATATATATATATATATATATATATATATATATATATATATATATATAAAAATAGACCGCTCGACCAACCAAACCCAGACAGCGTTACATTGGTGGCAATCGGTGGGATTGTGCAGAACCCAGTATTGAGAGAATTTATAATAATTAAGAGATTATTATATTATCATGCCTACTAGTAAGAAAGCAAGAAAGAGACAGGCACGTCGAGAGAGTAGCGAGATGTGTGAGAAGGCACAAGAGGTGTGTGAGAAGGCACAAACGATGTGTGAGAAGGTACACGAGACAAATGATAGACGGGATAGAGATATCAGTGTGGTTAGAATGAAATTCAGGGCAAACACACAAACAGCTATGATGAGAAGAGGCAGGCCACGACGTGTTGATGTCAGTACAGATGACGAGACAGTGGAGTCGGAACGAAATAAGACAGGGACACGAAGGACCCGGAGGCAGGTCAGCGTTACGGAGAGTCACAGAGACTACATGTATAGAACAAGACAACAAAGAGGTATGGTGTTGTTAATTTCGGACTTCACGAGTTTAATGTCAGTGCTAATTTTTGGACAATTATTTCATTGTTTATCTACATTTGTTTGACTCTATCAGAGGTGTGTTTCGTTTCTATGGTATTCGCGTTAGGTTCGTTTCTTTGTTATAGATTAGGCTTTCGCGAAATTACAACATTTCTTTGTATTAATCAGCGGGCTATTCTTATGCATCTTGTTAATTCTTGCCCTAGCATGTGCTCATTAATTACCATTCATCGCACGTATTCTATTAAGCTTTACTTTTAATAATAACTTATTTGTCAAACTGCTAAGGCCATTGTAGTGATCGGATATTTTATATGCAAATCTGTTAATCTAATCTCGCGTCGTTAATTCACACCTGTTCATGCTTTGTATATAAGAATTTGTAAAACTGTGATATGGCACTTTATGTTTTGGAACTCCAATATTCAGTCACGTTTCACGTATTACAACTGGAGTTCCAATTGTTTTGGTGGAATTCCAACAATAGCGGAATGTCCGTATATGTCTATTGTGAAAATAAATGCTAATTCCCCAGAACGACTACAACTTCTTACAGTACCAAAACCAGCTCTACCAAAGTGTTGGAGAATTCGGGACAGTGACCTTTTGGCTCGCTGTAATATACACGATCCTGGTGGAACTGAAACAAGATGATACCAAACAACATTCTAAACCTTCTGGCGACATTTGATATCGGACAACACAGTTTGAATTGGAGTTTCAACACGACCAACGGTAATCTCAACTTAATTTTGAATTGGACGAAACCAACATTACCGAAGAACAAATTACCATCGAACAGAGCAAGGGACAAAGCTATAATGGATTGTTTTAACGAAAGAAAACAGCGCGGACAGGAGATTGATGCCATAATGTGTGCGGTTTCAACCCAATTGGAGAAAATGCCGATTGCGGAGACTGTGAGTACCCAAACCAGCATATGTTCCAGAACAGATTTCGGTGTTTATGCAATTCCACGTACAACCGAACGCTACTCACAAACATCCAATTATACTCAGGACATTGGAATAATGGTTTCGCTTTCTACTACTGTGTCAACTGTTGAAGCTATAATTCCTTCTTTTCCTGCGACTACAATCATCGAAAGTTCAACTGAAACTGATAAAACGCCCTGTTTCATGGCTCGCAGATCTGAAAAACAAGGCCCGGTAGCCGAGAAAGTCCTAAGATCACGGACCTACAATAGCGCGCTCCAATTTTTAGTAAAGTGGGAAGGTGAATCCGTAAAAAGTGCTACATGGGTTAACGGAGACAACCTTGACATCAACGCACATGACTATATCATTGATAACCCAACTAATATAGCGGGAAAGCAATCATCGAATGGAGCCGGACATCCAGCAACGCTGATATACGGTCCACCTAGGGACCCGGATGAAATATGCGAGGTTCAAGATATGTACAAGACATCTGACGGAAAAGATTTATGGATGGTGCAATATTACGATTTGGAGCGTCGTGTAGTGGCAGCAAGCTCTATTCCAAATTTCGATCAGGAGGAACTAATAGAACACTAAACAATTCCGGACCACTGAAATCTGTATCCAACTCGGCAGAATATTAACGAGAGGGCGATCACGATCGGCAGATGTTAACCCATCCATTGTCGATAGTAAATTACTATGATCGGAATCATAAATGAGAGTTTTAGTGTTGAATTATAGAGTATACTGTTATGTCCTATTATAGACAAACGTACATAACACAAATTATTGGAATTTATGGGTCACTCGCATTTATATAAGAGATTGCACTGGTACAGCTAAACCACCACAGCCTTGGGTTAAATGTGAAAGGTGGGCCTTGTACATGGAATACTTGGGTTAAGAGAGTCCAATTTAAGTTTAGAATCAAATGTATCAAATTCAACCCACAATATAGTATACAGATAAGCCAGGTCACTGCTGACCCATTAATATCAATTATATAGCAGAGCTGTCAACAACTCACAAGAATTGTTTATGTTGAACACTGACTTCTCTATTAAACCAATAACAATTATAATGACCTCAGACCATCTGAAGATATCACTCTACAGCACAGATGTCCAGGTCTACTGTTAATACCATGTGATGTTTATTGTTGAATAGTCCAACGGCATGGGATGGAATTGGTGAATTGGGTTTAAAGTCGCTCCAAACAAATTTACCAGTACATAACACAAAGTTATGGACTGATTTAAACCAAATTTGGTGTGGTGACTCTGGGTACCCTTGGCAGAGTTATAATGGTGTTAGTTTTTCAAATTTTGTTACTTTAATTTTTAATTTTTTTTATTATTTAAACAAAATATATTTTATTATATATAATTTTTATTTATATATCCATATTCATTTTTGTTTTGTTAAATTGATCAAGGAAATCAATCAATATTTTTTTTTTTTGAGTGAATATATTATTTCGAAAAAGGGCCATAACTCAGTTAAAAATAGTCGGATCAAACCCATATTCGAACTCGATCTGTCTTTTATGCTGAGAAATTCATATACAAAATTTGGTTCCGATCAGATATAAAATGTTCCGAGTTATCGCACCATGCGTAAAGTGTCTACAGACAGACAGACAGACAGACAGACGGACGGACGGACTAACGACGAGTGGTCAATCAGGACAACGACACTATGTTTATCATACTATGGTATGGGTAAACATAAAAACAAAACAAAACAGCAATAACTTTGGATTATAACCATTTCCTGATTCATAACGAAATTGCAGGTGCAATTTCATCCCGAAGAAGAAGGTACTATGGTATTGTTAATTTCGGACTTCACGAGTTTAATGTCAGTGCTAATTTTTGGACAATTATTTCATTGTTTATCTACATTTGTTTGACTCTATCAGAGGTGTGTTTCGTTTCTATGGTATTCGTTTCTTTGTTAGATTAGGCTTTCGCGAAATTACAACATTTCTTTGTATTAATCAGCGGGCTATTCTTGCAACTTGTTATCATTCATCGCACGTATTCTAAGCTTTACTTTTAATAATAACTTACTTGTCAAACTGCTAATGCCATTGTAGTGAGCATCCCATTACAAATGCACACAGATCAGGGACGTCAGTTTGAAAGTAAACTATTTCAAATGATCTGCCAAATATTCAACATTGACAAGACCAGAACGACACCTTACCACATTCAACGTGACAGGATGGTTGAGAGAATGAACAGGACGTAGAAGACCATGCTCAGCAAGTATTTGTGCAAATCTCAGTAAGACTGGGATGAATATCTCCCACTGATGATGCTCGCATATCGCCCATCGGTACATGATAGCACGGGTTTCACCCCGAGTTTAATGATGTTCGGACGAGAAATGAATTTGCCAGTTGACCTACTCTATTCGAGAGTAACCGCAGAAAAACACACAGGCAAAGAAAACATAATTCCACAATACATCGAGGACCTGACAAGGCGTTTTGAGCTGGTACATGAAAAATCACGGGAACACGTCAAGAAAGCAATGATCGCCAAAAGCGGAACTATGATCTGCGTGCCCGAAAAGTGAAATTCAACATCGGCGATGTAGTTTGGTTGCGATCAACTCAAGTAGGGAAAGGTCTATCGAGGAAGTTACCTCAAAAGCATACCGGGCCATATACAGCCATAGATAAGTTGACAGAGGTGTTACTCAGAATAAAGTTAGGTCCACGACACCCTTCAAATGTTATATACATAAGCAGGGTCAAGTCATATCTGGGGCGAGCGAAAAGATGGTTTGTGTGTGGGGAGAAAGTCAAGACACGAAGCCAAGATACTTAGAGTGAAAGCCAGAGAATTTTGTATATAAGCAGTTTCAATCATTTGTAAAAAAAAATCCAAGGACTCAAAATGCCTAGATTCTTTACTTATAGATGCCAAGACGAGTGTTTGATGATCGTCGATTCAGATGCATCGATTGTGGTAGAGAGTTTTTCTCAAGGTCACAGCGGAGTCGGCACCAGAGGGACAGTCATGGGCCAACCTTGTCGTGCGGCCAGCGCGACCGGCTGGATGATCACATTAGAAGGATGCACACAGACGCTGAAGTATATGATAGGAGGAGAGATCAAAGTCGGAATCAAAAGCAGACGGTCCGAGAAAGTAGTCCGAAGCAGAGGGAAGACAGCAAGAGAAGACCGACAGTCCGAGACTCACCTGAATCCATTCGAGCGCCAATATTCCATAGGGACGAACCAATATCCGATCCACGGAGTATCAATAAGGAGAATGACCCAGATTTGTTTGGTGATGTTTTCACCCTCCCGGCATCGGAGTGGGAATTACCAGAGCCCCATATTTCTAGATCCTTCGATGGATTTTCCGGAATTCGTTTCCGAGATGCCACTGACAGTGGAGATCATAAATGCGCCGAGTCAGTTGCCTGCAGCAATTGTCACAGAAGTTGCGGAACAAGGCACGCAGACCGAGACAATGAAGACTGTGGAAGCCGGTATGGTGACAGAGGAAGAGTACGTCCCAAACAGCTATACGATAGAGCCGAAGCGGCAGATTTCTTTCAGAGAAGCTTTAAAGTCACCAAGGTCAACCGTAAGCAAAGGCTGCCAAACTTACTTTGCAAAATATGACAAAGAGGTGCAGACAAAAATAGTCACAGAGGAGAAAGGGGTAACAACCTCTCCTGCTTCCAGTTCCGTTGAGGTGCGTCTAGGCCCGACCACTAATGCCAGACAGATGGCTGCGGATCCCAGATATTTCTTTCTTGGAGCTCCATCTGAGTACATGGAAGGACATAGAGCGCAGCTGATGAGAGCAGGGATACGCTCTGTGATGGAGCACGCCGATAATTATAAAATGAAGTTCAAGAAGATAGAGCAACTCGTTAGGTTCAATCGTAAAATTGGGCGTAAGTGTATTTTGAGTATGTTAGTACTATAGTACTATATATTTATTGGTGTGTGTATATTGTTGAGTAACAAGTTGGTTCATCGTGTGAAGTTTTTTTTTTTGTTGGGAACTTTGTAATTTCGGCCGACTATTGCGTGTCTGTAAATAATCTCAGCTTAAGATGGCTTAACCAATTCATAGAGCAGGTCGTCACATTTGAGCATCATGTGGGTGTGTGTATATTGTTGGTTCATCGTGTGAAGTTGCTTTGTAATCTCGGCCGACTATTAAATGTCTGACACATCAACTAAATAATCTCAGCTTAAGACGCCTTAACCAAATTATGTGCTTAAAGGTTCAGACAGGCATACATCTTACTGAAAATAATATCGGCCGACTATTAAATGTCTGAAACTAAATAATTTGGTTAAGACGGCTTAACCAAATTATTTGCGTAAAGATTCAGACACACATACATCTTACTGTATTTTGATCAACAGATGAATATTCCCACCTACTGGATAGTGCATATTCATCCGAAGAAATTTCTGATTCTGTCAACTGGGATTAAAAAAATGAACACTTTAAATATTGTATATCCTACCATATGTGAATTATGTCATCACCAATAAATACATGTATAATCGATTATCTTTTCAATAATAATATCTCGCTGGGTTCTATCGTGGTAAAAATCTTTTGTTTGACAAGAGATTTTCCACTCAATGTTTGTCACAGACCTACGTCATAATACTCCCCCCCTCCCCTCCTCCCCTACCCCACATCTCACGTCACTTACCCGCACCTATTCATGCGCGTACACAATGTGTATGTGTCGGAGCACAAGACACCCTTAGTATTACCTCATAGTAAAGCAACGCTCTTTATTCATCTTTCAACATAAATGACACACTTACATTATCGAGAATTATTGGAAGAGCGTACGTTTATAGAGTTATTGTTCTTAGAACGAGAATCGTCAGTCGGTTATTTAAAAAATCGTTGCTAAAAAGAGGGCGAGCACCCCGCCTCAACCTGATCGCGAATTATTGGAAGAATTATTGGAAGAGCGTACGTTTATAGAGTTATTGTTCTTAGAATGAGAATCGTTAGTCGGTTATTTTAAAAAAGGGGGGTCGAGGACCCCGCCCCCACCCTGTTTTAGGGAAGTTAATCGGATGATGTGTCAGCGAGCCATTTTTTCATAATACCAACCTTCGGGACGTCGTAGAGGGAATAATCAACGAATTTCACAGCGAAAATTACTAAGCCTATTATCCCTGTAGTTTCCCTAGTGTCCATAACCCAAACATCAAGGGTTGCGTGTGTGATCACCTGTACATATTATCAGTTTATCGAGCTATTCATACTTACGCCAAAGTAAGTAATCTGTACATATTAGCAGCTTATCACGTGATCAGTAAGTGCGCCAATCGGGTATCCACCGATGT